>JBBBDQ010001341.1:627500-1147500 GCA_037127315.1 Ascarosepion bandense
TCTTGCTCGATCACTGAAGTTAAGCAACATTGAGCCTGGTCAGTACTTAGATGGGTGACTGTTTGGGAATACAAGGTGCTGTAAGCATTTAGTGACAGATGTGTGTTGAGGTGCATTGGATATCGGCTTGGAAAGAGAAATTGGTGAGCTGAGTTTGAATTCCAGTTAAATACCATGCATTCACTTAAGCACTGGTACCCTTGGGAAAGGTATTAATTCGTCCCTTCCCTCCAGTTATGGGTTAAATAACAAGGGTAGGACTTGGGGACCCTGCCCTTAAAAACAAATCCCAATGAATCTTGATACTCGAAAAAGAAAAATGTATTACTAGTCACAAAAACTTATATAAACAATAAATTATTAAAAGCAAAAGGTATTACCAGCAAGAAATAAATAAAGTTTAGTTGGCAATAAATGACCCGCCGAGGTTGATTTGTCATAAAAACAAAACAACCAACTAACCAACATAAATATTTAAATAAAAAGATCATCGTGATTAAAGAAAGGCTTAATTTAAGCCTTGATTTGAACATCACTTAATGCTATAGTAAAATGGCTTCATTAACATTTAACTATGGTTATTCAAACCAACTTGACTACTTATAAATGTCAACATGACTTTGTATGCTTGAAATCGATAAAAAAAATAATATCATGTAATTATTAGATTATATCCAATCAAATCAAACTGTGACAAGCATTCATTGGATGAATGACAATCACCAAAGTAACATTAGTTTGTGGACTTTGATGATTTAGTCATTGAACTTTTCACCTAAATTTTGTTTTATCAAATATCAGTCCTTGATCAGTATGTATTCTTGTGAAAAACCTTTGCCGAGGGTCAGAATTTAATGAAAGCATGAATGATAAAATAGAATTATTTCATTATAAATTTAACCAATTGTTAAGTCTGCAGCTAAGAAATTTTGGTTCACTAAATGTGCGTTGTAGTGCAGTGGATATCGGCTCGGACCGAGAAAGCGGAAGCCGAGTTCGAGTTCCAGTTGATTTCTTTGCATTCACTTACGCGCAAATACCCGAGAGAAAAGTATTAATCTGTTTCTTTCCTCCAGTTATGGGTTAAATAACAGGACAGATTGGATTCTATAGCCTTGACTGGCAACCAGTCTACTGCAAAAAGTAATGGCAACCTACTGAGGGATAATCATCTGCCCAGTCAGTTTGAGACATGATCACCCAAGCGTGTATCACGTATGGCACTTAACTGACTGACTGAATATAATAGTTGGAATCATAATTAAGGCTTCTACTGATCATAAAGTGGGGGATCGGTTTTATATTGTTATGAAAAAATAAACTGATCCCCCACTAATTACTACGTAATAATATAATACATTTCTTCCTCCTCCAGCTATGAGTCAAATAACAAGACAGATTGGATACTATAGCCTTGGCTGGCAACCAGTCTACCGCAGAAAGTAATGGCAACCCACTGAGGAATAATAATCTGTCCAGTTAGTCATGTCTCTTTTGAGACATGATCACCCAAGCGTATATCACGTATGGCACTTACGTGTGGCACTTACTATGGCCTTAAACTATTTTAGGAATATAGCTAGCAAAAGGAGAAAATTACAGATTAGATAATTGATAAATAGTATTGATTAACATATCAATGATTTGAGAACAGGCAATATTACCATTGGTCTAATGAGTCTACTATCATTTCTGGTGGTCAGCAACATTTGACAGTGAGAAAAGCTTCCACAAATTGTAATTATCCCAAATATCATGTCTGTTGAACATAAAATATTTTGAGAGTCTTCAAGTGTTAAGTGAAACACCTGACTATACACTTCCCATCAATATTATTAATCATTGTCGATGATTGTTGAAACTTTTATAATCGTTATTACAAACACATGCACACTTTGTTTTTTTTACTTTGATGTGCATCAATGGGAATATTTATCATGTACCTAGGGCAGGTGCAAATACTTAGTAGCCATAGCAACATAAGCAGGAACATTCAAGAGATGCTCAATAATATTAACAAAGAGTCAGGAATTTTTTTTTTTTTTTAAATGTCAACTATTCTCAAGCGTTTTCAGCCAGAATTGAGAAAATACAGGCCATAAAATGGATACAAATAGGTAATAGATGAACTATATTCTTCATGTGTCGTGTCTCTTCAGGACTTAGGCAATCATGGACCTCCACTTGGCTCTGTCTCTTGTCGCTCTCAATTTTTCTCTTGGTATCTCTTCTAAGCGCCGCTGCCAACCATTTGCTCAGACCTAACAAGTATGTCTCACGCTGCTTTCCCATTTCTCCTTCCATTTATCCGACCTGTGAGTATTAAGTTCTCCAGGCCCTCTTTCCTCATTATGTGTCCCAGGAACCTCATTTGTCTCTTTCTGATATTTAGTATCAGTTTTCTTCTTGTTTGCATCCTTTCCAACACTTCATTGTTACACTCGTGCTCCGTCCATGGAATCCTCAGCATCCTTCTGTAAAACCACATTTCTGCTGTCTCAAGCCTCTCTTCATCTTTAATGAGACTGTCCAGCATTCACTTCCATACCAAAGAACAGATATCACGTAGCAATTCAGCAATTTTTTCTTTGTTTCTAATGAGATTTTCCTGTCTTTCAGTACTCTGATTAGACTCTGAAATGTGTCTTTAGCCATGCCAATGCGTCTTTGGATCTCCGTGTTGCACTTTCCAAGTTACTATCAAGGGCTTGTGAATTAATGTACTTTCATTTGTTTCTTTTTGCCTATAAGCAGTGGTGAAGCTAGAGGAGGCAGTATACTATGGGCAGTACTTTTATGAGGGCAACACTTCTGTGTGTGTTGCAGGCTAAGCCTGTAGAGGCAGTACTGAAATACAAGTAGTTTTAACGTTTGGATGGTACTCACAGTTGAAGGATCTTTTTAATTTCAAAGTAACTTAAACTGTAGCACATATATTGGCCTATCTACTCTATAAAGAGCAACAATTGACAGTTGAAACAGTTTTAAACAATGTCAATGAAGAATTTGCCAACATAAAGGCAAGAAAGGTTTCTTTGTAAAAAGTTGCAATTTTCATTTAAACTTATTTATAAAGGGAACTTTGTGTGTGTGTGTGTCCGTTACCTATAGACTCTGAAACGGCGAAACTGATTTTCTTGAAAATTTACACAGTTGTACTATAAGCGTCTGTGAGTGTTCTTAGTTAAGTTTTGTGTCGAGGTTCCCCCGATAAATATAAAAAATTGATAAAATCGGGTTATAGAAGGAGTGGTCCGATTTTAATCAAATTTGATACACTCGTGGACAAAGACATAAGAAACAATATTCAGAAGTTTCAAGGTTGCAGTTCTTACAATAGTGCAGAAAATCAATAATATATATATATATATATATGAATGAACGCTTTCATTACACCTGAGCAACACCGGGCTATACTGCTAGTTTCAGAAATAAATATGTGCCTAATATTTTACAATTTTTTTCCTTATATATCGTTTTTACTTTTTAACGGTTACTGATAAAGTTTCAGTATGTTTGGTGTGTATTTAAAATATACTACATTTGTGTATATGTAATTAATATTATAATGGTACAAAAACTAGTTTTATAACTTAAAGAGTGATTTACTGTTGCAATATGCATTTTTTGTTGGAGCCGTGGGCAGTAAACTCAAGAGCTGCCCTAGTCGGCACACACTCTTGTTATGCCATTATGTATAAGCTTATTAAAACAAGTTTATAAGCTTATTTATAAGCTTATTTATAAATTTATAAAGAATATATAATATATTAAATATATATTTTTTAAATATATATTTATAAATTTATAAAGAATATATAATATAATATAAAGAATATATAAAGATAAAATTTATTTATATATTTATAAATTTATAAGCTTATTAAAACTAGTTTTATAACTTAAAGAGTGATTTACTGTTGCAATATGCATTTTTTATTGGAGCCGTGGGCAGTCAACTCAAGAGCTGCCCTAGTCGACACACACTCTTGTTATGCCATTATGTATAAGCTTGAAAAACTTGGGCAAAATGTTACTGAAACATGACAAGACTCTTGCCAATAATTTGAACAAGTATCATTATCATCAGATGTGCATTGTTGTGCATTGGTTATCAGCTTGGAATGAGAAATCGGGGAGCCAAGTTCGAATTCCAGCTGAATTCATTGCATTCACTTATGCGCAAATGCCCTTGGGAAAGGCATTAATCAGTCTCCTTCTTCCAGTTATGGGTTAAATAACAAGACACTGGGTTCTATAGCCTTGGTCGGCAACCAGTCTACCGCAGAAAGCAATGGCAACCGACTGCGGGATAATCTTCTGCCCAGTCAGTCGTGTCTCTTTCGAGACATGATCTCCCAAGCATGTATCACGTATGGCACTTAACTGACTGAATATAATAGTTGAACATATGATTAAGGCCTCTACTGGGCATAAAGTAGGGGATCAGTTTTATATTGTTATGAAGTAATAAATTGCTCCCCCAGTTATTACTATATAATAATATAATACATATCTTCCCTTTCTAGCTATGAGTCAAATAACAGGACAGATTGGGTTCTATAGCCTTGGATGGCAACCAGTTTACCGCAGAAAGCAATGGCAACCTACTGCGGGATAATCTTCTGCCCAGTCAATCGTGTCTCTTTCGAGACATGATCGTCCAAGTGTGTATCACATATGGCACTTAACTGACTATTATCATCAGTCTATCGATGCGGAATGTACATTGTGGTACAGTGGTTATCGGCTTGGAATGAAAAACCAGAGAGGTAAGTTTAAATTCCAGTTGAATTTGTTGCATTCACTTATGTGCAAATATCCTTGAGAAAGGTATTAATATGTCTCTTTTTTCCTCCAGCTATAGGTTAAATAGCAAGGCAGATTGGGTTGGCAACCAGTCTAACACAGAAAGTAATGATAACCTACTGTGGGAAAATCTTCTACCCAGTCATTCATGTTTCTTTCGAGACATGATCACATATGGCATCTGATTGATTGTTATCATTCAAACTGATTTTCAAACAACTGAACATTGTTATTATGTGCACTACCAGTATTTAAAATTATTTCCTTTTATAGTGAAGAGCAAAAAAAAAAAAAATAATAATTACTGCTACTGTTTATTTTTTTTCCTTTACACTATTAGGGAGAAAAAAAGAGGTTGTCTCATTTGTTATGGATAGTACAGCTAAAAAAAAAAAATGTTCATAGAATAAATTGTAGTACTAACAAAAGACACAAAAAAAGAATTAGTTTAATTATTTGAAAATTTCCTTTAATGAACTATGACCTTATTTTAATCAATTAACCCCAAGCAAGATGATAATGCCACTAAGATGCAAAAGGAGTGAAAGAGAATGAGAAGACTTTAAAAGAAATTGGAAACCCAATCCTCAACAACAAACAAGAGAAAAACCTCTACTCATGTTCAAAAGACCATGAAGGAGCGTGAACTGGGCAAAGGGTACACCTATCTACCCATGTTATTAGTAATTTTAACTTGTATTCAATTTCAGCTTATTTTTCAGGCTGATTTTTTTAATTACATCATTATTCAGCCTGCTGCCCTATAGCTGTGGTTCCTAAAGTTCATGACACACAGGGGAGGCAATTTTTTAATTACATCATTATTCAGCCTGCTGCCCTATAGCTGTGGTTCCTAAAGTTCATGACACACAGGGGAGGCAATTTTTTAATTACATCATTATTCAGCCTGCTGCCCTATAGCTGTGGTTCCTAAAGTTCATGACACACAGGGGAGGCAATTTTTTAATTACATCATTATTCAGCCTGCTGCCCTATAGCTGTGGTTCCTAAAGTTCATGACACACAGGGGAGGCAATTTTTTAATTACATCATTATTCAGCCTGCTGCCCTATAGCTGTGGTTCCTAAAGTTCATGACACACAGGGGAGGCAATTAAAAAATGAGTTATTAACAGTGAAGTTTTTCCTAGTGAGTCTGTGTGAGTGTATGTGCATGCTAATATATGGCACATATACAGTAAGCATATAAAAATATATTTGTGCACATATAATGTACATGTGTAGTTATACATGCACTCCACCCACATCTATTGTACAGGTGTAGAGGCTCATCCCTTGTTCCCTGTTTAGGATGTGGCTTCCGGCTTTCTCTTTTCCAAATCTTTTCACTCTCACGTAACCCCCTGCACATCAGTGGCGTTACCGCCTTGCTCGGTGTGATATGAAAAAAAAAAAAAAAAAAAAAAGAGCTTGTGGCCGAGTGGTTAAAACATTCACTTTCTGACCATGAAACCCCGGTTCAAATCTCACTACAGTTGTTTTGGCAGGATGTTATTGCTGTTATTGGTTTGGTCTGGGTGAGGCGACACCTTTGGAAAGTGCCTGAAAAACCATACAATGGGTTGACCCAAGCCTTGTGAGTGAAATTAGCTAGACGGCTCCTCATGCCTGAGGGTTTGGACATCTTGGCCTTGTTCAGGTTATTGTTCACACCAGATAATGTGCTCTCACCCAGAAACTGTAACTAAAGTCTGCTCAGCATAGTTGCAGTATACAAGTGCGCCTGAGCAAGTGTCTGCAATGGAGATTAGTTAGCCACCATTGTAGACAGGCTTCCTCAAAAACAAGTTGCCAGCCATACATACATGTGTGTGTGTGTGTACACATATATATTAGTAACATTTTTATAAATATTGTAAAATTCTCAAATTAAATAATAGTATTTCATATCCCATTTTAACCCAGTGGCCTCAGGTTTTAGAACATTAAATTCATTTACAAATCATAAGAATTTTTTTTCTAACCGGCCAATATTTGGAAGGTAATTTCATGGATGAATCAATATGTCCTCACTACCTATGTATAATAATGGTTTCATATAATAATTTATACCCATTATTTTTTACAGTTTTTTATGCTGTCCTCAAATGAGGACACTGGGTTAAAATGGGTTTTAAGGACTCTACAATTTAAAATATTACACTTCAGTGAAAAAGTAGCCTTGGGTATTTTCCAGCAGATAATGGATATGATGTTGGCTGGACTAGATGGTACTGTCATTTCTATAAATCACATACTGTTACAAGGATGCATTTAAATATAAAAATAATATTAATAATGTCTGAAGTTGTAGTAAAGGATTCTATTGAGTACTACTTGTTATTCCAAAAAAGTTTTAATTCATGAAGTAGTCGTAAAAATAAGGAAATTAGAAATAGAACGTTTGGAAGGTACTAGAATGATCAAGAAAATTCCAATAGATTCAAGAGAATTCGAAAGGTTCTAGAAATATGCAAATTAGGTGTTAGCCCCTATAAAAATAGGTTTTGGGCAGAGAGCAGTTAGTAATGAACAGGATGTGCTGACATTATCAATTCCAGCTTTGATTCAAGGATTTATATCCAGCCGAAATATCTCTAAGAAGTTGCCGACCAACTAAAACCTGAAAGAGAACCTCATGGAACGATATGAATAAATACATATGTTTGACTCTTTTATTGACCAAACTAATAATTATTCTTTATATACTCATTTAAGGATTTCCAAAAAGTATAGCACTTAACTTTTTCGCCAACTTAATTGGGTAAAGATATTTGACACCTTACCTTCCTCTCTCTCCTTGTAACACTCACCAGTCGTAAACTGTATGTTTTCTTGTCTTGAATGCACAAAAAATTGTATATTTGTAAATATTTTATTTGGTGTGTTTTGTAAATTAAATATTTGTCTGTGAATTATCTCTGAGTTTTGTTCAATCATTTTTTTTCTTTTGTTACACTTAACACACAACAAAATTGGAGGCTTGTCCGGGATCTATTGCAATAATACTGATAAAGAATGCTACAAAAAATACGGCTGCTTCAACAGGTATTTCAAAGGCTACATGATTACGGATTCACTGAGTAAGCTAAAAATAAATTTACTAATATTTTCTTAAAGAAGATAGGAAAATGTACAAAGTAAAAGGAATTCTTTAAATTGATGCCAGTTTTTAAGTCTAAAAAAAAAGGGTACAAAATGGAATTGGTTGGCAGAATGTTAGGGCGCCCTAACACCCCCCTCCTAAGACTTTTGCTTCAATCGTATTTTTTCTTTTTCGGAAGAGACAACTGTTGCACCTGAAGAGATGGATGAAAATGTGGAGGATCTTTTTGATACTTTCGAGTTACAAATGCCTCAGGTACAAGAAGGTCGTGCCAGGAAATCCACCCGCAAAAGGAAATTAACACACCAGTTGTCGGTAAACCCGAAAAAGAAAAAATACGATTGAAGCAAAAGTCTTAGGAGGGGGGTGTTAGGGCGCCGCTTCTATTTGACTACAAATGGACTGTTCCCATTGCTATATATAGCAATGGTGGATTCTCTACAGGGGAGTCGTAGAGAGTCACTTGAGAGTCTCTAATGAGTTAGTGCGAGTCAGTGAAGAGTTAGTCACACTTCCGGTGGCGTACCGGAAGTAATCACGTATACACACGTCTTACGACAGATTGGACTCTTGTATCTTTCTATTGTAAATATTACTAATCACTTCTGTACATACTAACCGTCTCTCCGCGGAATACAACTTATATTCTGATTCTGTTGTTGAGTTATTCATTTATACTTGGCGACATAACACAGAATGTCAAGTAATATCAAAAGCTTTGTGTGTAACACTATTAAAGAATTGCCAGTCACGATAGACAATGTCAAAATTAATTCTAAAAAGAGTATGTTTATTCAAAAAACTATGAATCATGTTAAGTCAAAACCACTGGCCACTAGCTCTCTCCCCTCCCCTGTATAACCTTCCCTTTCTCTCCACCTATGTATCTGTCATCGCACCTGCTTTCTCAGCTTTCTATTGTTCCTTTCTAACTAGTTTGTACTCCTCACTCTTTTCTAATTAATCTTTTTACATTTATGTAACTCCCTACACATCAGTGGTGTTTCCGCCTTGCTCGGGGTGAATGATTAAAAAAAAAAAAAAAAAAAAAAGAAAAAAAAAAGTAAAACTAAAATTAACCCTGATAACAATAATACAGCTTTTTCTATTTGCGATGGAGTACTTTTGTCTGCAGGAAGAGCTGTAATTCTGTTATCACTACAAAAAAAAGAATTTTGGAACCAAGGATTTTCAGCAATAGTGAGAAGCTACGTTTATCGGCCAAAGATATTGAAGATACAGTTAGAAAATGTAACGGTTATAATTCAGCAACAAAATCACTACCTATAAATTATCAGACATGACCAAGCACTGATAAACTATGGACAAGACTACATCTGGGCTTTGTTGGACAAATAAATGCTATATACTATTTAATTGTGATCGACAATTAAAAAAAAAACTCTTATTCAAACTTTTTGCAAGGTTTTGGAGTATATGACAATGAAACAATTTACTTCTAGTGAGTTTTAAAATTTCTGCAAAAACTATGTGGTTAAACACTTGACAACGCCGATTTATCATCTGAGATTAAATGGTCAAGCTGAGAAGTTTGTCGACACCTTCAAAAGGGCATTAAGAAAAGCTAAAGGTTTGGAAGCAGAAAAATGACACTACAAGAATTTTTGAGTGTATATCGAATGACATCAAATGTAAACATCAGTGTGAAAGAGTTCATGTTTGCGAGGAAAGTGAGATTCATATTCAATAAATTACAGCCTGGGAATAAAAAGAAAATTTGAAACTGGGAGTTTCAAATTTTCTATTTAGATTGGCAATAAACTCTTTTTAAAAGTTTTAAAGCAGGAAGAAAAATTATTCAATATCTTGGTAGTATGATGGATTTTGTCGAAGCTGGACACTTTCGATATATAAAACATGTAAATCATTTGAGGTCTAGATATGCATGGAATATGCGGTCATTACAATGTAATTCACCAATAAACATACTTTTGATGTACCTATTCCTACAACAAATATATTACAACGCAAGGATAAACGAAAGCATAAACAGACTGAAAAGTTGGAAATGGATTCACGTAGAAAAATATTGACGAAAAAAAGTGTATAAAAAAAAAAATGCGAGGGGGTGCTATGGAGATGAACATACTTTTCCAGAATAGTACTTGGAGCCATCCAAACAACATAAATACTGACATCAAGAATCGTCAGGGTCAGAGTCAGAGAAAAAGAAAGAAAGAAAGTTAATGGGAGTGAGTTGGAAGTGAGTTTTATTTCCTAATTATAGAATTCAAAAAGAAAGACTATGTTGACTCCAAGCGACATTATATTTCTTGGATTATCTTTGTTCAATGCAACAAAGACATAACAGTAATCCAGCCATTTTGGATTGGTATTATGCAATTCCCAGCTGAAAAAGGTAGACTGGTTTCTCTATCCTTGTTTGGCAACCACTCTAGAAGGCTAACTCAATTCATAACCATGAAAAAGTAACAGAAACCACTATCTTTCCTAAGAAGTACTATAGCAATAGACAATTTATGAAAGAAAAAGGAAGCTGTGAAGAGTCATGATCACCTGCATCCTGAAGAGATTTGAAGATTATGCAATTAGTAACAATATTGTGTGTCAGTGTATGACAAAAGACTTGGTATTGTTACTAATATATATTAAAATTGGAGTAGATAGACTAAACTATTGCCCGGTTCACACTCCACCCACGTCTATTGAACAGGTGAAGAGGCTCATCCCTTGTTTCCTGTTTAGGATGTGGTTTCCGGTTTTTCTCTTTTCCAATCTTTTCACTCTTACGTAGCCCCCTGTGCATCAGTGGCATTTTCGCCTTGCTTGGGGTGATATGATTAAAAAAAAAAACCTCTGTACAAAAGGTAAAAACATTCCACTCATTCAGCTTTTTCCCCAAAAAGCACCACTTTATGGAATAGACTCCAGTGTGGGTGCTTCCCAGAACATTACAATTTTAATCTCTTCAAGTCAAGGGTTAATCATTATCTACTTTTTTTTTTTTTAATCATTTCACCTCAAGCAAGGCGTTAACGCCACTGATGTGCAGGGAGTTACATAAAAGACTTGAAGTATTAGGCAGGAGGAAAGTGAAAACAAAGACGAACCAGCTGCAGGGGGTGAGTGAGGAGGAGCAAGAGAAAGATGTGAAGACAGTTGTGAAGGTAGAGAGAAAGTAAAAGAACAAGATACACGGGGTGATGTAGAAAGGGCTGGGGTTGAGTGGATAAGAGATGGAAATTGACTTTGCATTTAAATTCCTGGAGGTTATAGCTGTCAGGAAAGCAAGTATATGGAAGGGAGTTCCACAGGCGGGAAGTGCGAGAAAAGAAGCTGATGGAATAGAATCATCGCCTGCATTTGGTTGATCTAACTATAAAAGGGTGAGACCTTGTTGCCAGTGTGGTTGCCCGAGTAAATTCTTGTGGCGGGGCACCAGTGACCCAAGTTTGTCAGAGCAGAAGCCATGAAAATATTTTAGAAGAGACAGAGGGAAGACAAATCTGAACGATGAGAAAATGGCTGGAGTTGAGCTACCAGGTCGGGACCAATCACATTACAGATTCTCCTCTGGAGCCTGTCAAGAACACTGAGATGAACAGCAGGGGCAGATATGACATGCGCGGTCGGATGGTTGATTTGTATATGTGCAAAATGGACATATCTACCCTCATAATCTTTACTTCTTATTACCCCTCCTGTTTTTATTCACATCATACACTTAATTCATCATTTAATGGGAACTGACTCCGTTGAGTCTTCACTTTTCAGTTTCAGTTGAGTTCAAAAACGTCTCCGTGTCCTTGTGGGTGACAAATTATTTTCCACCGACGAAATGTCACAAGCCCATCACTGTTCTATTTCTATTTCCATGGAAAGAGCTCAGAAGAACTACATTCTTTAGAGTTCTACCAGTTCTAGTCTTTACGACGAAGACCCACCATACTAAGCACATTATAGCAAACCACCCTCATTCCCTTTATATTCCATTGGTGAGGTGTAATATTCCACTCAAGCAGCTAATTTCCACAAACTGTTGCTTTGTGGAACTGACTCCCAAGTGGATGCTTTCCTGATCACTACAATCTTAAACTATTCAAGTCTAGGATTAACCCCTTGTCTTCTTCCTATATCTGCATAAACTGTGCCTCCTATTCTGTAACACTCTGCCTTGGACAAGGTGAAGATCACTGTAAAAAAAATATATATATATATATATATATATATATTCCGAAATTTGATCCATTTAGTTCTTTACTAGGAATTCAAATTGGACAGGGTGAAGATCATTGTAAAAACAAAAAAAAACAACATTCCGAAATTTGATCCATTTAGTTCTTTACTAGGGATTCAAATTGGGAAGCTATGACATTGTATATATGAGCAGTAGTTTTGTAATCACTTTGTTGTTAGAACCATTTGCACATTATGATGATTTTCTAAGTGTAGACGAGGCCCAAGACCGAAAGTATGAGGCACCCAGTGAGAATCGAACTCACTATTCAGTCATAATAGATCTAGTGAGAAAAAAACTTGCAAACCATTACGCCACATTGAAGTCCCCACCTTTTCTACTTCATGGTTGTCAGATCAAAATAGCAAAAAGCATAATTAAATTGCGAAAAAAAACAAGTGACATCACCTGTGTATTGCTGACCACTTCTTTGCTTTCCTTTATAAAAGGTTATTGTTGAATCTGTTGGAAAATCAAATCAAAATGGCTACATTTAATCTTCTACCCAGAGAAAAGAAAACCCTGAAATTTCTGATAATCCAAAGAACAGACTAGCAGACAATAGGTTCCAATTTTGATCTTGAATAGAAAAAAAACATACAATTCATTCAAATGAAGAGATGATCTTTTCAAACAAGAGTGAGATCAGTTTCTTTCCTAGGTTTTCTGTAGTAATACAGAGTGTGGCAGAAATACCACAATGGGAAGACATTAGTGACAATGACGTCTTCATCTTGCTAACGCCTTACCATTATGCGTGCGTGTTCTTTTTTTTTAATACCATTTGCTTTAAGAGAGGTAATTATGATTCTCCACAGATTTTTTTTTTTTAGTACTATTCTGGGTCTTACCATGGTTAGCAACTGACTGAGTGCTCTGTGGGGTGTGATGGACTGACTTTGATCAATCAGTCAGTTAAGTGCCTTATCTGACACATGCTTGGACGATCATGTCTCCAAAAAGACATGACTGAGACTAGGCAGAAGATTTTCCCACAGTAGGTTGCCATTGCTTTCTGTGGTACACTTTCGATTGGTCAATGTATGACTATTTTTAAGGGCATAGTGAGTGGACAGACAGATGGACTAACAGAAGTCATAGTTGTATGTATAAAGATAGATTACTATAAACATTATTTGAGAGTTGAAATATTAGGCAGGAGGAGAGTAAAGACAAAGACGAACCAGCTACAGGTGGTGAAAGAGAAAAGGCAAGAGAAGGATGTGAAGACAGTTGTGAAGGTAGAGCAAAAGAAAAAAAACCAAGATACATGGGGTGATTTAGAAAGGGCTGGAGTTAAGCGGATAAATTACTATAAACATTATTTAATTCCTGTCAAAGGCACAATTTTTATTTTTTTGATATACAGTACTGTGCAAAAGTATTAGGACTATTTCATCTTTTATGAGTCATAATGACAGAAAATAAACAATTTAATTAAAGTAATTTTATTTGATTTACTCAACAAATGCTTTAACAAGAAAAAAATACTAGTTACAAAATAAATTTTATATTTAGTATAATAGCCTTTTGCTTTGATCACAGCCTTCATTTGGTCAGGCATTGACATCACAAGCTTCTTCAATGTATCTAATGGTATCTCCTGTCAAGCAGCTTCTATTTGTTCCCAAAGTGTGTCTTGCGAAGTAACATTAGATTTATCAATTTTTTTATCTAAAATATCCCATAGATATTCAATAGAATTGAGATCAGGGCTTCGTGGGGGCCAATTCAAATTCCAAAGCCTTCCTTCCTCTGCCTTTTTAGTTAAACAATTCTTACAAAAGTTGGGATTTTCACTCTGTATTTGAATTTCAGTGAGGTTTTTAGGAAAATCACTCCTGTCCTAATACTTTTGTATACTACCGGTAGTGTGCAAAAGTATTAGGACAGGGGTGATTTTAAACTTTATTTTGATGCCTTTTGTTACATTTAAGGTTTTCATAATGAGACTTCAAATACGCATTCAGTTTTCATCATATCAATGATCCATGCAATTTCAGTTATATTTATACATGAACAGATTTGTAGTTCAATATAGTTACCTTTCCTATTATGACTTAATGTCCCCAAACACCAGCAAAGTAAGAATTCACAATGGTTTGAAAGCTGAATAAGTATTCAAACCACTGCATATTACCTACCTAGTTACACGAAGTGGGGCAGAAAGAATTAACTGTAAAAACTAAAAGTATTAGGTTGATTGATTGTTAGGTTTAACGGCATTTCAACCTTGGTGGTCATTTCATGCCAGTAAAGGGTTTATGGGTATATGATTATTGCATATAGTCTATGATATTGGTTTGGGTTAATTTTAGAAGGTATCTCCTGTTGTAAGGTTATGTTTTGATTGTGTGTATTTTTTGGGGGACATTATATTTTGTTATATATTCCTATTTTTTTTTTAAGAAAGTTCACGATCTTTTCGGTTTCTGCTTCTTTAAAAATTTTTTTTTAGATTTATTTTATTAAAAAATTCTCCTCTCATAGGGGCTGTTTTTACAATCCTCAAATATGTGTTTTATAGTCAATATGGATCCACAAATTCACTTTGGTTGTTGTTTTCCTGTTTCAGTAAATAGTTGTGTGTGAGTTGAGCATGTCCTATGTGGAGTCGATTTAATATGATCGACTCTCTTCGGTTTGTTTTGTCTTCCTGTTTCCATTTTTCTAGGTTAGCTCTTATTTTGAAGAGTTTATTTTCTTTGTTCGTTTCCCATGTCTGTTGCCACTTCTTTTTTAGGCGTTTGTTTATTGTGGGTTTTATGTCTGCATAAGGAATTTTGATTTTTTTTTGTCTATGGTCATTTTCAGGGATAATTTTACTGTTTCATCCGTTTTGTCTCCTCCTTTTATTCCAATATGACTGAGTATCCAGCAGATTATAATTTGTTTTTTGTTTTTTTTGTTCTAGGTTATTGATTTTATGGAGTAGGTTTGTTATGAGTGGGTTATCCAGTTTCCTTCTTTTCAGAGCCTTTAAGACTGACAGTGAATCAGAGTAAATAATAAATTTTTTGTTATCTTCAGTTATGATATCAAGTGTCATGTCTATAGCAATTGCTTCAGCACTAAATATGGATGCTTCATTTGGTATTCGTATTTTTTTGGTAGTTTTTTCTGTCACTGCTAAACTACCAGTGTTCTTTGGAGCGATCAGTATAACTACTTTGATAGTTTGGGAACCTTTGTCTGATCTTAGTTTTTCCAGGTATGTGATAAGGTGGGTTTTGGTTTTGGAGAGTTTACTAAGTTCCATTATTATATTTGGTTTTTGAATAATCCAGGGAGGAAAAAATCATGTAATGAAGGTGATGTTGAGCAGACATACTTCTAGCTCATTTCACATTACTGCAGAGATCCCTCAGGGATCTATCCTTGGATCTACATTATTTTGTACCTTCATCCCAGTGTCATCAGCTTCCAACTAAGTATTTATGCTGATGACAACTATTTACACACATCTTAGCAGCAAGTCTGGTCTGGTTTGGTTTGGTTTAAGTTTAACGACCCATCAACTATTTTGGTCATTTAAGGGTCAGTCTTTGAATATTGGGATCACATTTTTTTTTGTTTTTTTTTTAATCTAGTTCAATTGTCTTATCAAAAATAATTTGTTGGTAATATATTTTTCATTCAAAAACATTTTATTCGTAATATATTTTTCATTCAAAAATGTTTTGTTGGTTATATATTTTCATTCAAAAATATTTTGTTGGTAAACACCTTCATAGCATTTTGACTCTGGTTTGGGGGTTAACTATTTACCTATAGCTGAGACCCTAACAAGTGCTACCACTCCGGGTCTGGGTGGACCTGGGAACAACAGCAATTAAGAGGTGGTTCCATGCCCCTCACAACCTCCCTGCCAGATGCAGTTTACAGTCATACCCAGAACCAGCAAGTCTGGCAAAGTAAAGCTGGCAACTGCTTACAAAAAGGGCATCCAGTCAGTGGTTAACTGGGGTAAGGAATGGCTTGTACATTTAATGCTTTTAAAACAAAACTGCTTTCATTTAACCTTTTATGCCTCTCATCGACATGACTGATGCTAAACTCGATGAGAGTTTTTGGCCTCATGTTTTTTTATTGACATGAAGTGAAGCAACTATATTGAATCAATTGCTGTTTAGTGCTAGGAAAATTGGTTCAATGTGCCATAGTGAAATACTTTTACCGTTAGAATGTGGCCACCCTTTGTCTGTTCTATAAATACTTTCATGGCTTCTGCTCAGACGAACTTAAGTCACTGATGCCTCCTCAACAGGTGTTTACTCGTGCAACCAGACTGGCAACTGGGTCCCACCCATTCACAGTCAGGTTAGCCAAATGCAGACAACAATTCTACTCCTGCAGTTTCTTCTCTCGCACTTCCCGCCTGTGGAACTCGCTCCCATATTCTTGCTTTCGTGACGGCTACAACTTCCAGAAATTTAAATGCAATGTCAATACTCATCTATTAACCACTGGACTCTAGCTCTCTCCCCACCCCTGTATAACCTTCCCTTTCTCTCCACCTATGTATCTGTCATCGCACCTGCTTTCTCAGCTTTCTATTGTTCCTTTCTAACTAGTTTGTACTCCTCACTCTTTTCTAATTAATCTTTTTACATTTATGTAGCCCCCTGCACATCAGTGGCGTTTCTGCCTTGCTCGGGGTGAAATGATTAAAAAAAAAAAAAAATTCATCTTTCCCATTTATAAATCTACCATTCATCCATGCATTGAATATTGTTGTCATATCTGGCCTGGTGTTCCCGCTGTACATCAAAATTCAAAAAAGCGACTGTAATGTAATCAATCCTGACCAGGTATCTTGAGTTTTGTTTAATGGCGTATCAACATCTGTGGATTATTTAATGCCAAAAAGGTGGGGTTTTAGAATATTTTCTTTTAAATGTTTAGTTATAGTGAGAAGGTTTATCTAGTCAGATTTTGATGAAAAAAAATTTTTTTTTTTTAAAAAATAGAAAACTCAAGATGTCTTCTTATTTTGTATTTTGGAAAAGGTCCTTTAAAATGAAAGACAGAAGGTCTGGTTCATTTTGTTTTACAGCATATCAACCTCAATGGATTATTTAATGCTGACAAGATTTTTATAATAGGTTCATATGAATAGAAGATGTATTCTTTGTAAGAAATCAGTTTGTAGATCAGGTTTCATTGACATATTTTTGTAAAGAGGGTTTTGTCCAGAGTCATATGTATTACTGGTATGCATATATTTTTTTGCAAAAATGTATTGCTGTTAATATTGTTCTATTTTTGTTTTTCTTTGTACAAATGGCAACAAAGATGAGGACAACAGTCGGAGTAATGTAAATAGTGTAAATACTACCTCATCTCAGAAATATAAACAAAAATGTATTGTTGGTAATATTTTATTCTCCAAAAAAGTATTGCTGGAAATTTCAATATAAAAATCAATTTTTATACTTTCATATATGTGCAAATAGTTAACCCCCAGTTTTGGGGTTAACTGTTTGCACATAGCTGGGACCCTAACAGGTGCTACCACCCCAGGTCAGGGTGAACTTGGGAACAACAGTAATTAAGAGGTGGTTCCACACTACTCAAAACCTCCAGATCAGAGGCCTTGTTGTCAGATATAACTTATCATCATACCCAGGACACATCATTGGGGGAGTTTTACCCCTCTGCAGAGGTGCAGTTTGCATATTCAGAAGCTCCAGCTGGCAAGACAACCAGGGTATCTTGACTTTAGTCACATTCTTAATGATATGACATGGCTTCACCCTGTCTTTTCTACAAATATTTTCATCGTAACTGTTCTGATGAACTTGTTTCCCCTGGTGCCCAGACTAGATGAATTTAAGCATGAGGATGTGTGCGTTGTGATACAGTGGATATCGGCTCGGAACGAGAAACTGGGGAGCCGAGTTCGAAATCCAGTTGAATCCATTGCATTCACTTACGTGCAAATACCCTTGGGAAAGGTATTAATCCATCTCTTCCTTCCAGTTATGGGTTAAATAACAGGACAGATTGGGTTCTATAGCCTTGGCTGGCAACCAGTCTACCGCAGGAAGCAATGGCAACCTACTGCGGGATAATCTTCTGCCCAGTCAGTCATGTCTCTTTCGAGACATGATCGCCCAAGTGTGTATCACGTATGGCACTTAATTGACTGACTAGATTGATGTGCATTGTGGTGCAATGGATATCAACTCAGAACGACAAATCAGTTGAGCCAAGTTCAAATACCAGTTGAATTCCTTGCATTCACTTATGCACAAATACCCTTGGGAAAGGTATTAATCTGACTGTTCCCTCCAGTTATGGGTTAAATAATAGGACAGATTGGGTTCTATAGCAACCAGTCTACCAGAGAAAGCAATGGCAACCTACTGCGGGATAATCTTCTGCACAGTCAGTCATGTCTCTTTCGAGACATGATCGCCCAAAGTGTGTATCATGTATGGCACTTTACTGACTGACTAGATTGTTGACAACTAGTTCTCACCATTTTAATATTGAACTAAGTCGATTCAACTGTATGCTTTATTCTAATTGTTTCTTTTCTCACCCTTCTTGTCTATCAAACACTCTTCTGATTTCTTGTTTCCCTACCACTGATAATCTTCAAAGTTTTAAATGCAACAGTAATCTCAATATTTTCTCTTTCCAAGAACTGTTCTGTTATTGCCCTTTTTCTCCTCGCTAAAGTCATTCTGTTTCTCATGCAGTGATTCCCTTGTGTACTAATAGCATTATTGACTGCCTTGAAATGAAATGATTAAAAAGAAAAAAAAGAAAGAAATGAAATGATTTAAAAAAAAAAAAGATTTAAAAAAAAAAAAGATTTAAAAAAAAAAAGATTTAAAAAAAAAAAGATTTAAAAAAAAAAGATTTAAAAAAAAAAAAGTAGTCAGTGAGAAAGTGACTGAAGTCAAGATGCCATGACATCTTGACTTTGATCACTTTCTCACTGATGTGAAATGGCTTCCCTCTGTCTTTCAAATATTTTTATGGCAACTGCTCTGATGAGCTTTTTCCCCTGGTGCACTGACCACATGAATTTAAGCACGCAAATAGTTAAACATAACTGCCGCTTCTACTCCAAGAGTTTATTTTTTTCGCACTTCCCACCTGTGGAATTTTCTTCTATTTACTTTGTTCCCTAATAGCCATACTATCCAAAAATTTAAATGTAATGTTAATTGCTATCTATCTTCTTGAACCCCATTCATCTGTTATCCTTTCCTTGATAACCCCTGTACCCAGTCTTTTCTCTCACTGTAATCCCCTGCACACTAGTGGTGGTCCCACCTTGCTTGAGGTGAAATGATTAAAAACAAATTTAAAATTTGCTGTTAAGTTAATTCTAAGTGAAAGGTTGTGTATTTTTTTTATTCCATTTTTCCCCTTATCATTCCTTTCCTTTTGTAGCCTCATTTTTACTGATAAAAAGCAGGGGGTGATCGACTTTGAAATTACATCAGTGCATGTGAGTGTCCATGTGGTGGAGACTTACCTTGCTGAAGCAAGAGAAGGCAGTTTGTCTGCACATACGTTCGTAGATGTCATGGAACCGCAAGGCGAGCTCATGCAAGGCAGTTTTTGGAATGACACGGCGAATGCGTCATTGGCGAAAGCGAGGCTTTCACATGTGAGAAATTACAGTTTCTTGCTTGAGACCAAAAACACATAAAAAGAGCCAACTTCTGTTTTGGAGGCAGTCCAGTGTTGGCGATTTGTGAAAGCTACACCGGTGTTCCGGAGACAGTGTTTCATTTACAGTGCGCAAGAAACGGAGTCCTGAGTAAAGCGGTGTTCTGGGTTCTACGTGGAGTGGCTGGGAGAACAGATCCAAGCGGCATTAATTTGTTTACCAACTACACCGAAGAGCAGAAACAAATACTATAGTCCAAAACATATCTTTTCTTTATTTCAAATCACAAACAATGCACAATGACTGTCAGTTTCACTCCTCAAGTTCCTTTGAATTGCCAAATGATGATTACGAAAAAGATCGAAATAAAATATATTTAGCATTATATTTTTGTTGTGAAACCAGGTTTGGTTTATTATCTATTCTTTTATTCTTCATACGTATTGAGAGTATTCTGTTCATTGATATAAATAACATTTGCCTTTTTTTTTTTTTTTTACAAATTACAGGACATATTTTTAACAAGATATAATTTTAAATCTCTACAAAGAACTTGAAAATTTTTTAGCAATTTTAATTCTCCAAGGAACTATGTTTTAACAGATATAAAACAATTTTTTTTGTATGTTTTCTCTTTTAATTCTACTATCCAGTCTTGAAAAGAAAATAAGGAGTTCTGAAGATTTTGGCAGAAACAAAAGGCAAAAAAAATGTCACAAATTTATTTTGGAGAATTTTTTATTTCATATTTTTTCTATTTTTACAAGAAAATCTTTTAATAATAAATAAATTCAGTCATCAATTCAACAAGTAAAGAAAATACTAAATCTTAATAATTTGTTGAATTTTTTAAGGTGCAAGTTTAACAGGAGTTAAAATTCTGTTTCTATTGATTGTAGCGGACTGGGGTAAGAAATGGCTCGTGAATTTTAATGATTCCAAAACAAAGCTGCTATCTATTAACCATCATAAACAATCACTCCTACCCCCGATTAGCATGGATCAGGCTAGTCTTCCTGAAAGCAAAACATTGCATCTCCTTGGCTTAACTCTCACAACAGACCTCAAGTGGAATGACTATATACAATCCATAGCTAAATCCACTGCTAAGAAAGTCAGTTCTCTGTGTAGGGCCAGGAAGTTTTTTCTGCCTGAAACAATCCTGCACATATATAAATCTATTATCTGCCTGTGCATTGAATACCGCTCCCATATCTGGTCGGGTGCTTCTGCTATCCATCGGAGAATCTGTAATGTGATCAATCCCGACTTGGCAGCTCAGATACAGTCACTTTCTCACCGGTGCAATGTGGCTTCTCTGTTTCTCTTCAACAAATACTTTCACGTCTTCTGCTCCAATGAACTTAGGTCACTGGTGCTCTCTATATATAAATTTAATTGAGCCACAAGATTAGCAACTAGGTCCCAACCTTTTACTGTGAAACCAATAAAATGTAAATGCAAATTCTACTCCAGCTGCTTCTTTTCTCACACTTTCCGCCTGTGGAATTCCATTTCATTTACTTGCTTCCCCGACTGCTACAATCTCCAAGATTTTAAATGTAAAGTCAATAGTTATCTCTTATTTCACTAACCTGCATCCTCTCTCTCAGGGAATTACCTTCGATTTACTTGCTTCCCTGACAGCTACAATCTCCAAGAATTTAAATGTAAAGTCAATAGTCATCTCCTATTTCACTAACCTGCATCCTCTCTCTCATGCTCCTTTCTTTGTCCACTCCACTCTCATCAGTATTCTCATCCTTCTCTTACCCACTTCCTGATACCCCTATAACTTGTCACTCTTTCTCATAACTTTTCTCCGATGTAACCCCCTGCAAAACAGTGGCATTAAAATGCCTTGTTTGGGGCTATATGATTATAAAAAAAAATGTTTACACATGTTGTGCCCCTCTGTTCTTACAAGTTCTATTGTCTAGTACGTTCAGTTTAAAATTAGAGTTTAAACTGTAATTTAGTGTATGCTTATAAGCTGACATATTAAATTTTATATGTAACTATGTAATTTTTGCTAATTTCCAGTATTTTAAATAACTGCTGAAATAACTTATTGTATACAGATTTCTCAAGCAATTCAATTTGCAGTTTATAAATTTTGTTGAGAGTTTTAGATTTTATCAATTCACTGATATTTAATCAGTTTTCTAATTATATTACAGTATATTAAAAGGTATTTTCATGTTTTACAAATCTTTACCCTGAAGTTTATTTCACATACACTTTATATGTATAAATATATTTACATATGCTTTATTTGATATACACATGTAAGAACTATGATACTGCTATATTATCTATTTTAATATGAAATCAAACCTTATTAATATGATCCTGCAATATTATCTATTTACAAATCTTTACCCTGAAGTTTATTTCATATATACTTTATATGCATAAATATCTTCTTTACATACACTTTATTTGATATTGTTATGTCGCCAAGTATAAATGAATAACTCAACAACAGAATCAGAATATAAGTTGTATTCCGCAGAAAGACGGTTAGTATGTACGGAAGTGATTAGTAATATTTACAATAGAAAAGATACAAGAGTCCAATCCGTCGTAAGACGTGGGTATACTTGATTACTTCCGGTATGCCACCGGAAGTGTGACTAACTCTTGCACTGACTCTCTACGACTCCGTACGACTCTCCCGTAGAGAATCCACCATTACTATATATAGCAATGGGAACAGTCCATTATGTAGTCAAATAGGAGCAGCGCCCTAACAGATATACACGTATGATACTGCTATATTATCTATTTTAATATGAAATCAAACCTTATTAATATGATCCTGCAATATTATCTATTTACAAATCTTTACCCTGAAGTTTATTTCATATATACTTTATATGCATAAATACCTTCCTTACATACACTTTATTTGATATACATGTATGATCCTGCTATGTTATCAATTTTATTATGAAATAAAACCTTTTTAATATAACTCAGATCTAGATTTTGTTTCAGATATTAAGCATAACCCCCGGGATTTTATCTGAGCCGACAACTTTCTTAGAGTCAAGGCTTTTGTTTTCTCTTGAGCTGCAATAGAAATATTATTCCATAAGAGATGTAAAGTTGGGAAGGGAATTGGAGTAGATAGACTAAACTATCGCTCGGTTCACACTCCACCCACGTCTATTGAACAGGTGTGGAGGCTCATCCCTTGTTCCCTGTTTAGTATGTAGTTTCTGGCTTTCTCTTTTCCAATATTTTCACCTTTTTTTTTTTTTCTTTTTTTTTTTTTTCAATTGGAGTAGATAGACTAAACTATTGCCCGGGTCACACTCCACCCACGTCTATTGAACAGGTGTGGAGGCTCATCCCTTGTTCCCTGTTTAGGATGTGGTTTCTGGCTTTCTCTTTTCCAATATTTTCACCTTTCTTTTTTTTATTTTTATTTTTTTCAATTGGAGTAGATAGACTGAACTATCGTCCGGTTCACACTCCACCCACGTCTATTGAACAGGTGTAGAGGCTTATCCCTTGTTTCCTGTTTAGAATGCATTTCCGGCTTTCTCTTTTCTAATCTTTTCACTCTTACGTAGCCCCCTGCACATCAGTGGCGTTATGGCCTTGCTCAGGGTGATATGATTAACAAAAAAAAAAAAAAAAAAGGGAATGGCCTTTGTCACTTAATGTGGAGTTAGAAGCAAAGATCACTGCAAAGTACTTTGACTTATCTGATGCGGATGAGATAACCCTAGGACCATTTATGACAGTAGGCACTGGTGCTTTGACTATTGTGAGATTTTCCAGAATTCACAGGATCCAAGTCTTTTGCTTTCAACTACTTGTGCATAGATATGCTTTGCATTTTCTACAACTCTCTTGCAATGATTGCTAGTAGTTTTGAATGGAGCAAGGATCCTACCACACCATTCTCTGTAATAGGTATTGTAGTCGTGGTTATCATGACCTATGGCTGTAGCATAATCTGGAGTAAATCAGGGCTGCCTATTTGGTTTTTGCTCGTATTTTTAACTTATTTGCACATTTTAAAAAATGGTGGTAATATTTAAGTATTTTTACAATTCTATTGCCTATATTTTTTGCTTGCATGTTCTTGAATGTTTATCTACACAATTAAACCTATTGTTGCATGTTAGGAAGAATTCTAACTTTTCTATTATTAAAATTAAAAATATCCGAAAGAAAACTAACAAAAAATAAAAATAACTAAAAGAATGAATTCAAAGCCTGATCTTGCTTCTTTGGTAATTGACAGACTGATACTTTATATGCATGTTTAATATTCTCTCTAGTATTTTTCATATACTGCTAAAATTTTATTGAAGTGAAGGAAGGTGAGCTAGGGTAGAATGACATGTGTATATTTTAACGACACAATATGGAATTTATTTACAAATTTACACATTTGTAACTGTCAGTAGCTTGTTTCAAGACAAGTAATCACACTTTTAAAGTTCGTAGATTTAATGAATAGTCAAAAAGAGAAAATGTTCATATTAACTTATCAGATAGGAAATAAATTTCTGAAATTCTTAAAACAAACCGAGTTCGTTCTTCACACAAAGGTTATATGCTTGAATTCAATCTCAACAAAGGTTTGCAAAATGCTTAAAAAAACTGATTTTTTTTTACTTACACAAAAGTTATATGGCTGAAATTAAAATAAAAGATACATTTTTAGGTACTTAGCTTTCACCATTGAATCGAGTCCTTGAAATTCTGAGTTATCAATAGAGGCTGAAAATGTATCAGCATGTAATTTGGCACCAGCATTCATTCAGATGTGCCGGTCTCTGTTTTTCTTTCTCTCCCGTTTTTCTCTGACTCCAACTCTCACTGATAAACTGGCACGGAAGTAGGCCAGCTCAGTCATGTGGTCAGCTCAAAACTAACTTCTTTTTGGGTAGGAAGAAACATAACACAGGTCATTGAAAGTTCAATTTGTTATTTTCTATAAATTGCCCTCTTTTCATTGGTTAATAAAAATTTCACACTTACAAAATTTTCCTTGATCTTTTCTCAGCACAGAGGTAATCTTTCTTCTATTGGTCAAAAAATAAATTTTCATATGGTTCACGTATTTGCCGGCAGTGAAGAAAAGAAAGATCTTGTATTCATCAAAGAATCATCCAGGTATATGGTTTTGATGAATTCCTCTATTTTTGTTACATCACAAAATCCGACTATATAATCTCTAACATTCCTGCTGTTTTCCAGAATGTTGTCAAATCTTGCTCTGAAGAGGCATTCATTTTCACTCTCACAAACAACAGGTATCTGTGTTTAGCTTTTCTTTTTTTTTTTTTAGAGAGGGGTGTTTATCTGAGTCTACAACCTCTCATGTACATTTTCCAACTTTGTCAATACTTCTGTCTCTATGATGAGAGGTGAAGTACCTGCCCCTTCAAAACAGAATACAGCATTTCAGAACAAAACAGGTTTGATTGTTTTAGTTTAGCTGCATATCAACTGCTATGGGTTACTAAATGCTGAAATGTAGATATTTCGGATGCAATTTTATGTTTTCAACTATAGAGTTTGAGTTTCATTTAATGGCATATAAATGTGGGTTATTTAATGCCAAAAAGGTGGGATTTTAAGGTTATAGTGAGAAGGTTGACGTAGTTAGATTTTGATGAAAATTTAAAAAAATTCTTTTTTTTTTTTTTTTTTTATTTTTTTTTATAAAACTGAAGATGTCTTCTAGCTTTGTATTCAAAAATGTATCGCTGGTAATTTTTTTTCCTTCAAAAATGTATTATGGTAATAAATTTTTTTCTTTCAAAAATGTATATTTTTCTATAAAAGTCTATTTTTATGTACATATTTCTATAAATGTGTATTTTTATACTTTCATAGTGTTTTGACCTCAGTTTGGGGGTTAACTATTTGCCCATAGCTGGGACCCTAACAGGTACTACCACTCCGGGTTGGGGGTGAACCTGGCAACAACAGCAATTAAGAGGTGGTTCCATTCTCCTCACAATCTCCCAATCAGAGGCTTGCTGCTGGATGCAGTTTACCATCATACCCAGGACCTTCAATTATAGATATTTTGTACGTAATTTTATACTTTCAGAGTAAAGGTATGTGTTTTTCGATATATAATTTTTAGAAGATATACTGAAGGTGTCATGTTTTCATACAAAACTGTTTCATTAAGATAGGACATTATGTTGACAGTTTCAGTACTTTCACATAGCAAACAGGTGGCCTCATTGAGAAAAGTGTGTGTGTGTGTGGGGGGGTCTTACCCCTTTGCAGTGCTGCAGTCTATGTATTGTATAGTTCTGTCCAACAGGATGGCTAAAACAAAACAGATACCTAAAGAAAGCCATTAAAGTTACTGAGAGTCTAATTAAAGCTGGCATATGGTTATGATATTTTTTTTTATAATCAATTCACCCCAAGTAAGGTAATAATGCCACTAAGTGACAAGGGGTTACTGTAAGTGAAAGAGAAGGAAAAGACTTCAGAAGGAACTGGAAATCTAATCTTAAACAACAGTAAACAAGGGATTTAATTGGAATAGATAGACTAAACTATTGCCCGGTTCACACTCCACCCACATCTATTGAACAGGTGAAGAGGCTCATCCCTTGTTTCCTGTTTAGGATGCAGTTTCCGGTTTTCTCTTTTCTAATCTTCTCATTCTTATGTAGCCCCCTGCACATCAGTGGCATTACCGCCTTGCTTGGGGTGATATGATTAAAAAAAAAATAATAAAAATAAAAAAAAATAAACCTCTACTCCTGTTCAAATGACTCTTTTATATAGTGACGGAAGAGAAAAGTAACCCTAAAAAAAGAACAAGGCATTTGCTAACTTTAATATATTTGGCATGGATATGATTTTTGAAACAAACAATTCTCACCTGTTTTCAATCATCTCCTTTAAGGCGTTTGCTGGTCTCTGAATGACTTCTCCTGCTGCAATTCGGTTGATAACAACCTCAGTTAACTTTCTGATACAACCAGGCTTTTTTTCCTCAGTCGCCATCTTAAATTCTGTTCTATAAGGGCAATCACAATCAAGATGTTCTTAGTTCTACCACAATTTGAGAATCTAGAAAAAAAAAAAATAAACAAAATCTTTTTCAAGCAAAAATACAAATTATTTAAAAAAAAAAAAAACTATCATTATTCAAAGTTTGTATATTCTTCCATGCACCATGTCCTTCAGAACATTGGAGATCATGTTTCTCCACAACTTCCTGTCATTTGCATCTCTTAGCAATATTTATCTTTTTATTAGTTGTTCTAATATCTATTCTGCTAGACATTTACGCAAACCTATTAAGTAGGTTATTTGTTGTTTTCCTCTGTTTCTCTTGCCTTCATTAAGTCCTGTCAGTGTTAAATTTTCAAAGCCCCATTTCCTCATTATGTACTCTAGAAATTTCAATTATCTCTCCAGTATAATTGTCTTTTTTGTTTCTATTTACCCTAAAAATTCATTGCCCACATGTTCAGTCCATGTAATTCTCAGTATTCATTTGTAGAACCACATTTTTGTTGCCTCAAATCTCTTTCTCAGTGGCATATCAACATCTATGAGTTATTTAATGCTGAAATCTAAATATTTTGTACACAATTTTATGGCTTCAACTATAGATTCTGTACATAATTTTATACTTTTAGGGCAAGCGTTTGTTAGATATATAGCGTGTATATAAAATGTACAGTTTGTAGTTGTACTATACAAATGTGCTGTTGATTTGTTAGGTTGTTTCACTATTTGCTCATAACTGGAACCCTAACAGATGCAACCAGCCTAGTAACAAACAGTTTCCAGAACAAAAAAATTACTAAATGAAAAATCAGATGTCTAGATGTCATCACACCTAAAGATACATATTAGGATCATACAAACCTGAATTCAACTGTTTTTTACTTAAATAATTCCTTCCTAATTTTGAAAATTCTTAGTGGTTTAAAAATTCCAGTTGCTTGTCTGTAAAAATCCTTGGCATATATATGAAAAACACTGGAAAATCAGTTATTATAAATTGCCTGTAGATACCAAAAGGTTCAGACCTAGGTTGCGAAAATAACTCATTCCTAAATTAAAAGTATTCACAAGCTCTAGAATATTAATGTATTGAGCACTTTTTAATACAACTGGGTACTGGTCTAACTTAATTAAGACTAAAACCTATATATATATATATATATATATATATACTGACGCCGATTCAGTCGGGCTTTGATTCTGGGTTAGGAAGCGATCAGAGTCTAACCGTACTGATGAGCTGTGATACAGAGAAACGGATCTGTCTGTGGATGACTACAGTATGTATATATATATATATATATATATATATATATATATATACAGAATTTATGTTATGAATTCAAAATAAATATTATTCACTACTTTGTACTGAGCACTTTTTTTAAGAATAATGTTTCTTTGGATACAGAATTTTATTCCAGTCATACCTTATATATATATATATATATATATATATATATATATAGATATTTCCAAGTGAAGAGGATTGAGGTTTTTCTTATATCTTGAGTTCTCTGGCATTTATTTTATTATGAACAGTGCTCAATATAATGAGTATTATAGAGCTTAATATAATATAATTATATGGTTATGTCAATTTTTCATTGCTACATGGAAATTTCTATGTTTCGAGATTAATTCTCATCATCAGGCAATGCTGGTGTGGTTGTGCAGACGATTTACATTAAAAAAAAAAATATATAAAAAAATAAATCGTCTGCACAACCACACCAACATTGCCTGATGATGAGAATTAATTTCGAAACATAGAAATTTCCATGTAGCAATGAAAAATTGACATAACCATATAATTATATATATAAATTATATTTTAGAACATGTACATAATGTTTTTTATATATATGTGTCCTCTACAATCATCTGGTTGTTTCGACATTGGGTCTCCAATGTCTCTTCAGGAGGAATGAAGAAGAACGGAAATCTTCACTGTCTATATTTGGTTACTTGTTCCAATAATCTAGTCACTAGATAAAAAAGGATACATAAAATCTGTCTAGTAACAACAGACACTCATTAATCAAATTCTTAAGGTCAGCAAACAGGACAGGTTTCCTAATCACCCCACCCCCCCGCGCACACACACATGCACAACTGACCAAGTAATCAACCTTTTAACTAAGCACACCATTCTTCGAAATTCTAACCAAAAGATATACCCGAGCAATAAAAACGTACATCCCAACAGCTAAGGTCATTAATCAACCATTTAACTTCGCACTCAATTTGCTTCAAAATTCTAACGGTCAACACAGAAGACATATTCCCTTTGTTATCAATAACCCCAACCAACCTCACACTAACAAGAAACCAAATATAAACAGCAAAGATTTCCATTCTTCTTCATTCCTCCTGAAGAGACATTGGAGACCCAATGTCGAAACAACCATATGATTGTAGAGGACACATATATATAAAAAACATTATGTACATGTTCATATAATTTATAATAAATATTCACAGCTCTATATATATATTATATATCGAGCACTGTTTTAAATTAATGTTTTGGACGTTGGAAAAAATTCTTTCTTCGTTCTGTACTCACTCAGATATATATATATATACACTAGCTGTAAAGCCCAGTGTTGCTCAGGGCTTTTTAGTGGTTATGTTGATATGGTAAGGTCAAATGCTTATTCAAAAAGTTCTAATATGAGGCTGCCATAATGCGTAAGTGAAAAAACATGCAAAGTAAGTATTGGTTTTTTTGTATTTGTAAAATGGGATTCATACTTGGTCAATTTTGTCAATAAGTGGGAATGACGTGTACAATTAAAAGAACAGGGGTGGGTGTTATGGAAGCCTGTAATGTGATGTGATATGATGATATTGTGAGGTAGAAGAAGTGAATGCATTGTCCCTGCAATGTCAGAGGGGTTGGCACCTTGTAGAAAACATGAAATTGTTATTGCATAAGATAAGGTAGAACTTACAAAAAAGACCTGATTTTTGTTGGAATACAACAAAGTGTTTTGGAGAAAGAAACAATCACAAAAAGCAACATTTTTCATTAATTTTTGTCACACTGTGTGTCAATTAAAATTTTTATTCACATATCAAGGAATCAGCACTTGATCTACGAGTGACTTGATTTTAGTTGAGTTTGAGTGAAGCATCTTGGAGAAATGCATAAAAGCGTGCAAAAAGATCATCCAAAATTATGTTTGTCGTTGATTTTTGACAAAACCTGTACATTGATTTGAAAAATTTGTGTGTACATCAAAGATTCATGTTATGATTGACAAGTGACCTTACATTGGTTGAAATTGGAGACACACACATCCATTTTTATAAATATAGATATATGTATTACAAATATATACTCATATAAATACACACACATACACTCCCGATCAAAAATTTAAGACCACTTAAAAATCTTTAAAAATAATTTTTTTTTTACGGATAGATTTTAAACTCCTCCCACTTAAGGTTACCAATACTACAATCTAAAAGGTTATGGAAACAAAAAGCTACATTCCAAACATTTTTTTTAGTCTTTTTTTTTATGTGGATGATGCTATGATATTTGTGTTGTCACTGAGCATGTTCCTGACAGGGTTTGGTCAGTCCACATGTGTATTTAAATGAGATCGAATTGAAAGAGATGTAGCATGAGTCTTCAAGTCAGTTTTGTAGTGGTATGGCCGATATAATTATTTACAAAATTAGAATCAAGAATGCAAAGGACATGTGAATTCATAAATAATGTTGGTTCGTTGTCTATCTGAGCACTTTCAACTATACTTTTAGCCATTAAATCACATAAGAAATTACATAAAAAACTTAACCAGCACACCTTGTCTGTCATTTTTAATGAAACCTGTATAAAAGAGATTGATGCCCAAATAACTAAACTTATTTATAAATGGAACTTTGTGTGTGTGTGTCCATTACCTATAGACTCCGAAATGGCTGAACTGATTTTCTTGAAAATTTACACAGTTGTACTATAAGCGTCTGCGAGTGTTCTTAGCTAGGTTTTGTGTCAAGGTACCCCTAATAAATATCGAAAATCGATAATTGAAAAATTGGGTTATAGAAGGAGTGGTCCAATTTTAATCAAATTTGATACGCTCATAGACAAAGACACAAGAAACGATATTCAGAAGTTTCAAGGTTGCAGTTCTTACAATAGTGCAGAAAATCGATTATATATATATATATATATATATATATATAAAAAAGCAACGACGAAAAAAACTTATTTGATATTGATACCAGGAAATCAAAATTTGTCTTACATCCATTCATTTTTCTTTCAGTCTACAGTTTTGCTTTAACTGGAAACAACTATTGCTTTTTAGTCTTTCGTGCCAATGTCCAAAGAGTCTGAGATCCAAGACCATGGATTAGTTTTAAAGCTTTCATTACACCCGAGCAATGCCAGGCTATACTGATAGTATATCTATATAATAAGTTCTCACTGTTTTCCAACAGAAAACATTCCCAGAACTGTGTGTGCATAATTTAAGAGGTTAACTCCTCAATAAGGAAGTATTATAAGCAAGCTTGAAATACAGTGTATGTCATTTCACCAAAGTGTAAACTATGCTTTTCATAGAATTAAACGTGTTGGATTTTGTGCCAAAGAAATTATCTGCAGGAAATTGTACTGCACTACTTTATTCAAAAGAAATCTACAGCTGAAGCACACAGAATTCTTGTTGAGACTTATGGCAACCATGCAGAGACTGGTTTAGATGCTTATAAAATAATGATTTTGATGCTGAAGTTAAAGAACACTATAAAGCACCAAAAAATTTCGAAGACGAAGAATTGGAGGAATTACTTTTCATGTCAGGCACAAGCTGAACTCGCAGAAACATTGTGAGTTAATCACAACAGTTTTGAAATGTTTGAAAGCATTAGGCTTGATTCAAAAACCAGGACATTGGGTACCAGATGAGTTAAAGGTAAGAAACATCAAATGGCGTCTTGTGTGAACAACTGCTTCAATGGCAAAGAAAGAAAGAGTTTTTGCATCATGTCATGACAGGCGATGAAAAGTGGATACACTACAACAATGCTAAACATAGAAGATTATGGGATAAGCACAGCCATGCATTAACATTGGCTGCAAAAACCAAATGTCCAAAGTTCAAAGCTTCTGTTCTGCATCTGGTGGGATCAGCTGGGTATAGTATATTATGGGCTGCTCAAAATGACTGAAACCAGGAGATCACTATCGACTACAATTAATGGGTTCGAACCAAGCATTGAAGAAAAATCAGCACTATACAAGCGGAGATAAGACAAAGTGATTTTGCAATATGACAATGTAAAGCCACATGTTATAAAATGGGTGAAAACCTACTTAAAAATGCTTAAATGTCAAGTCCTACACCACCCGCCATATTCACCAGACATTGCACCGTCTAATTATCACTGGTTTCAATCAATGGCACATTGCCTGGCTGAGCAGCACTTTTGTTATGAAAATGCAAAAAAATGGGTAGACTTGTGGCTAGACTCAAAAGATGCCATTTTTACGAAGAATTCAAATGCTGCCAAAATGAGAAAAAGTAGTGGCCAGTGATGGACAATACTTTCAAAGACATGTATCTTATGAATTTTTTGTAAATAAGACAATACTTTTCATAAAAAGTCAGCAAGAACTTATTCAAGGTCCTTATATATATATATATATATATATATATATGTTAGCAGTAAAAAAATCAAGGAAAAGATTGGTAAATAATCCTAGAGGATCCTAGTAATATTGTCTAAATATTAAAACTGATCTGAGAGCCCAATGTAAATTTAATTTACAGAGCAAATATTTATTTCATTTGTAAATTCAGATCACATTTAGTGGGGATAGCTATTTCAACAAGTCACTTCAAGACATGCAGTGTCAACCCCAGTCAACTATAGAACGGAGAAAAATTCTTATAACGAAAGCGCAGGTTAGTAAAAGAAGGGGTGAGGAGTGTTGGTTAGGAAAGGGTCAGGCAGAGGAGAAAATACTAGTTATGATCTTCTTTTGGTAGTGGAAGGCAGGTAATTTGTTCATTGAGTCAGAGGTAGTCAGTAGGAAAAAGCTTCCTATTCTCCAAATTTAAATTCTAATTTCTAATCTAAGAAGCAAAACATTATGAATGAATGGAAGGAGGGGATAATTAACAAAGTTTAAATTTACTATGGTGATGACACTTGATAATTAATTTGTTACGTTTATTAAGAAGTACATTCTGATATTGGAATTTTAAAATTCTAATCTTTTCTGCTAAACAGACTACATATACCACCTAGACTATTAGGAGTACATGCCGAGCCTATTAGCTTCCACTTTACCTGTGGGTTTAGGCCTTCTTTCTTCAATTCCCAGTATTTTCAGGAGAGAGCTGTCTAAAACCCTAAAATAGATTAGTAAAAGAGTGCTTATTCATATGAAATCTTTGTTTCCAAATCCCCACTAAAATTCCAATGTACAAATATAATTTGTGCATCGGAATTTCAGCAGAGATTTGGAAAACTAAGATAAAGTGAAGTATAACATGTACATCAGAACATATATCGATATATATATACATACATATATTACGGAAATTAATTATATATATATATATATATATATATGCGTTATTAATGATATCGATATATATGCTTTATTAATGATATCGATATATATATACATACATATATTACGGAAATTAATGATATCGATATATATATATATATATATATGCATTATTAATGATATCGATATATATGCTTTATTAATGATATCGATATATATATACATACATATATTACGGAAATTAATGATATCGATATATATATATATATATATGCGTTATTAATGATATCGATATATATGCGTTATTAATGATATCGATATATATATACATACATATATTACAGAAATTAATGATATCGATATATATATATATATATATATATATATATATATATATATATATATGCGTTATTAATGATATCGATATATATATACATACATATATTACGAAATTAATGATATCGATATATATATATATATATATATATGCGTTATTAATGATATCGATATATATATACATACATATAATACGGAAATTAATGATATCGATATATATATACATACATATATTACGGAAATTAATGATATCGATATATATATACATACATATATTACGGAAATGAATGATATCGATATATATATACATACATATATTACGGAAATTAATGATATCGATATATATATACATACATATATTACGGAAATTAATGATATCGATATATATATACATACATATATTATTGAAATTAATGATATCGATATATATATACATACATATATTACGGAAATTAATGATATCGATATATATATACATACATATATTACGGAAATTAATGATATCGATATATATATATATATATATGCGTTATTAATGATATCGATATATATGCGTTATCACGCATATCGATATATATATACATACATATATTACGGAAATTAATGATATCGAGTATATATATACATACATATATGTATATTAATGGATATCGATATATATGCGTTTATTAATGATATCGATATATATATACATACATATATTACGGAAATTAATGATATCGATATATATATACATACATATATTATTGAAATTAATGATATCGATATATATATACATACATATATTACGGAAATTAATGATATCGATATATATATACATACATATATTACGGAAATTAATGATATCGATATATATATACATACATATATTACGGAAATTAATGATATCGATATATATATATACATACATATATTACGGAAATTAATGATATCGATATATATATATACATACATATATTACGGAAATTAATGATATCGATATATATATACACATACATATATTACGGAAATTAATGATATCGATATATATATACATACATATATTACGGAAATTAATGATATCGATATATATATACATACATATATTACGTAAATTAATGATATCGATATATATATACATACATATATATTACGGAAATTAATGATATCGATATATATATATATATATATATATATATATATGCGTTATTAATGATATCGATATATATGCGTTATTAATGATATCGATATATATATACATACATATATTACGGAAATTAATGATATCGATATATATATACATACATATATGCGTTATTAATGATATCGATATATATGCGTTATTAATGATATCGATATATATATACATACATATATTACGGAAATTAATGATATCGATATATATATACATACATATATTACGGAAATTAATGATATCGATATATATATATACATACATATATTACGGAAATTAATGATATCGATATATATATACATACATATATATATTACGGAAATTAATGATACGTATATATATATACATACATATATTACGGAAATTAATGATATCGATATATATATACATACATATATTACGGAAATTAATGATATCGATATATATATACATACATATATTACGGAAATTAATGATATCGATATATATATACATACATATATTACGGAAATTAATGATATCGATATATATATACATACATATATTACGGAAATTAATGATATCGATATATATATACATACATATATTACGGAAATTAATGATATCGATATATATATACATACATATATTACGGAACTAATGATATCGATATATATACATATATATATATGCGTTATTAATGACATCGATATATATGCGTTATTAATGATATCGATATATATATACATACATATATTACGGAAATTAATGAAGATTAATCAACAAAACAACAATTTGAAATTATTTGTTTGAATATTATTTTTGATCGATACTCGTATTTAAGTAGATATTCTGTTTATAATCAAACAGTATTATATATTTATTTCTACTGGCCTGATTATGATAAATTTTTGTTACAAAAATTTATCATTCAGCAGTATTCGAACCTGTGACCCTATCCACATAGGGGAAGCTACCAATTGATCTGGCGCGTCTTAGACCTCTCGACCACGAATGACCAACAATCTATATATATATATATATATATATATATATATATATATATATATATATATATATATTTATAAAAAGATAGGTGTGAGTTTGTGACCCTGGGTTTCACGCTCTTGCGATCATCAGACAAACTAATGTTTTTGTTTTAAATTGGCTATATGTAGGGTTGTGTATATTAGTGTATTTTTGTGTAAGTGGAAGGAAAATTTGTCATTGTGACAGACGCAGACATATATACACATTTCTACACCCACTGATGCATGCAAAACCACCCAAATATGTGCGCCTGCCCACTGGGGCTCACATAAACATAACTATATGTGAACCGTATGGGGCCTGGCATATATATGTATATGTGTGCTGTTGCGCACATACATACGCATTCAGTTGGTGTATTTAAATAGTGTAGCGATGTCAACGCACGGACAGTTGTCGATTTCTCGTACATACATATGTACTTATGATGGGGTCTATGATAGGTAAAAATTGCTATTATTTTTAATTATTTAAGGCTGTATTATTTTTTATTTTAAAATTAGATATTAGCTAGTTTTTTTGTGGTTGCCCATATTTAAATGGTAAAAATTCTAATTTGTAATGCTTGTTAGTTTTTATATGGTGGTATTAATTTTACTGCGGAAGAGAGGAATAATTTATGTTAATGATGATTGTGGATTAATACGGTGATAGTAATATTTGATGATAATAGCAGTTGTGGTAGCAAATAATTATTGTAAAGCGGTAGTGGTGATTAGTAAAGATGGTGTAATGATAATAACAATAAATGCAATTATTATGGTGGTAGCTTGAACTAGAGAATAATTGATAGGATTATGGGATCAGCGGTATCCTTTTTTTTTTTACTCGTTTGGTATAAATTGTGATAATAGGTATTTATTTTCATGTCTGCATTTGGAAATTATTTCTGATCTTATGTTTTTATATATATATATATATATACACACACACATACATACATGTATAAATATATATATATTATGTATGTATAAACATACATAATTTTAAAAATTTAAATGTTATTTTTTCTATTTTTTTGTTGCATATAGTGTTGGATAAATTTTAAAATATACTCGTGTCAGTTAAGATTTCAGTTAGCTGATCTTAATTTTTCATTTTCTTTTGAATTTCTAAGGCTAGGTATCTTAAAATTCTCTCATAGTAATTATTAAGGGATCTCTTGATTTTAACTGAGTTAAAACTTAGAAAATTTTAAATTTTTATTTATTTACTTTTTTAATTTTTTTTCTTTTAATTGGAGTAGATAGACCCTCCTCTTGCATAGTTTATACAGCTCCCTCTTTTGAACAGGAGTAGAGGATAACCCCTTGTTTCTTCTTTAAGAAGGGGTTCCTGGTTTCTTCCTTCTTCTGAGGTCTTAATAGTAGTGCTGTCGCAAGTTTTTTGTAATATGTGTGGATAGTAGTGACATGTCTTCATTCTGAGAGTACCGGGTTGGCAGTTTTTTGGTTGCTATTTCAGACTGGAAGTTAGGAGCCTGAACTCTTGCGTAGCGTCTTGAGAGGTTTCTCTAATCAACAGTTGAATAATATTGGAGTTTCTTGTAGTACCATATCATGCATGGATGGGTGTCCCTGCAAGTGCCTTCAGTGGGCAACCATGAGGTCACATTATACTGCAGTCTGCAGCAGTTTTCTTCCTACACAAGTTACATTTGACGATCAACTGATACTACTACTCTAGGCTTCTCCTTACCAAAAATCTCTAATGATGACATTACACAAAGTAAGAATTAAAACTAAACCAGCTAAACAAAAAAAAAAAAACACCTAAACCTGTTAACATCTCTTTCTCGAACATCTGTGGTGTCCGTACCACCTTTTGCAGCGTTGAATCCTTCCTCCAAGTAAACTCACCTGATATCTTAGCTCTCTGTGAAACTAACTTTGACCCTTCTCTTCCTTCATCTGATTTCTATATCCCTGGTTACCTTCCTCTCTTTAGGAAGGACTCCAATGTCCATATGGATGGAATTGGCATTCATGTCAGCAAACATCTCCCTCTAGCTAGGGAGATTTCTCTTGAATCTCTTGATTATTCCTACATGTGTCTCCATCTCTCTCTACTAAGCTCAATTAGCTATCTTTTCTTTCTTTATTGCTCACGTGATGTGTGTCATGGTGCAGTGGATATTGGCTCGGAATGAGAAATCGGGAAGCCGAGTTCGAATTCATTGCATTCACTTACATGCAAATACCCTTGGAAAAGGTATTAATCTGTCTCTTCTCTCCAGTGATGGGTTAAATAATAGAACAGATTGGGTTCTATAGCCTTGGCTGGCAACCAGTCTACTGCAGAAAGCAATGGCAACCTACTGCAGGATAATCTTCTGCCCAGTCAGTCATGTCTCTTTCGAGACATGATCGCCCAAGCGTGTATCACATATGGCACTTAACTGACCGATTCATTTTCTGACTGTTTTGTACTTGACAGCATCTCAAAAAAGTTTGCTCATATATTTGTGTTTGGAAACTTTAATGCCCGCCATGTCAGGTGGCTGGTAAACTGTCACAGATCTTGCTGGTGTCCATACCATGAACTTTTCAATAACTCAATCCCTTAAGTGGTTGATTTCCCCCCACACATTTCTCTAGTAACCCTGACCCTGACCCTGACTCACTGCTAGATCTCTACATCACTTCTATCCCTAACTCATGCCATGTCATGCAGCTTTGCCCTCTTAGTAACTCTGATCATGCTGTGGTTTCTGTTAATATCTCCTTCCATTTCCTCTCCCCCCAGGAACCTCCAACCAGTAAAATATCTTACTGCTACCAAAGAGCAGACTGGTAGTTATTCCACGATTTCCCGTGTGATGTCCTTTGGAACAAAGTTTTTAGTTTTCCTGTTGAAGACTATGCATCCAAGGTCTCCTCTTGGGTTAAAGCTGGCATTGATGCTTTCATCCCAGCCAGAAAGTTATGACGTAAACCCCATTTCTCATCCCTCTGGTTGTCCATTAATTGCTCGGCCACTATGGCCCACGGGAATCACTTCTCCTAGCTTTATCAGAGCTGCACGTCTAATCATAAGAGGCATCTTTTTGCCTCTGCTCGTAATAAGTGCAAGAGGATCGTAAATGATGCTAAACTGTTGTTTGCCGAAAGAATGAAGCTGCGTATAGCATCTCGCAAGCTCGATTCCAAAGACTACCGAAAGCTCTGTAAAAATGTGTTGAATAACAGTAAACCCTTAATCCCCACTTTAATCGCTCGATGAAGTTGATGTTCTTACATCTTCAGCGGACAAGGTTGAATGCTTTGCTCGCACATTCTCCACCAACTCAACATTTGATTCGTCTGGGATATCTGCACCTGACTTCCCACCTAGAACTGAGGCTCAACTAAGTGACAGTCACATTATCCCTTTGCTGGTTTCTAACTATTTTAAAGCTTGACTCCCATAAGGCGAATGGAGGTGTCATGTTCTTTTCCATTTCCACTCTTCTCTTATGCAGCCCTATTCACACCAGTGTTCTCATCCTTCTGTTATTCATTCTCTGACACCTCCTGTAACCTGTTTCTCTTTCTCATCATTCATCTCTTATGTAACCCCCTATGCCCCAGTGGCAGTACTGCCTTGCTTAAGGTGAAATGATTATATATGTCCAGTCCGTAAACGGTGAGGATAATCCAACAAGATCAACTTAATATAAAATATTAAATATTAAGTGTTATATCTATATAGAGAGCTCAATGAATGTTATCCAGAGCAATATGATATTTATAAAGGAAAACTCGACACATCATTTCAATTGGTTATAAATTATAATTCATTTCTATGAGCTTAATTAGCTCATTTCATCAGATCTTACAATATTCCTTCCATTTGGTACAAAATTTTTTGTATCAAACAGAAGGAATATTTTAGGGTCTGATGAAATGAGCTCATTAAGCTCATAGAAATGAATTATAATTTATAACCAATTGAAATGACATGTTGAGTTTTCTTTTATATATATATATATGTGTGTGTGTGTGTAAACATATGCATACGTATACACATACATACATATATATATATATATTTTTCATTTGTAAATGAGTTATTACGTGACCTAGGTTTCTATTATGTGGTGTCTTCAGGCGATTTGCAAAAACTGATTTTTACCTTTTTTTTTAAATAACATTCACATAACAGGGATTTTTTTTTTTTGAACATGCAATTTTCAAAATTAGAAGAATTTATAACAATTTCATCCTTGGTTGTATGACCCTAATAGGCATTTTATGGTATGGTTTCACTTAGTTATAATTTCTGTTCTTTCATTCAGTAATTCATTTTTGTTTGGGAATAACATAATAGCTAACTTTTCTTCTTGGCATAGTCTATATATTTTGCCACCATTGTAAGGCTTGGCTGTTTTCACTATACTCAACGTTATGTCTGGGTCTTTTCTATATTTTAATTTTAATTTCCACACGTGGCTAGCTAATTTTGTACCATTTTTTAAGTTTTCTATTTTAAATGTAGACTTGTGATTGAACCATCTGGTCTTAAAAGTATTTTTGGTTGATCCCAAGTATGTTTTGTTTTAACCATTTAATTCATGTACTTTTGCTTTGTAAATGACTTCTTTTGTATTACACAGTCCTAGGAGTGGGCATTTACTTTTTGTCCCTGCAGTTACATTCCTTATTAATGATCTTGTTTTGTACGATGCTATTTTATTTTTGGAGTTTTGTTTGTTCATGAAATTTTCTAAATTACTAGTACAGCTATAACTGATTGTATTTCTATTAAAAATTTTGTTTAGTTCTGAGTTTTTTGGAAAGTGTTTATCGATCAGTTTAAAGAATATTTGTCCTATTTTGGTTTTTTCTTCTAAGTTAAATGGTGGGTTGAACCAGATACTGTTTTAGTTTTTTATCATTGTTTTTTATTTGTCTGTTTGGTTGGGGATTGTATTCTAAAATGTTCTTATGGCTGGATTTTCTTAGTGCATCCTCATAGTTTCTTTTCTTTTCATCATATATTGTTTTGTTTGACAAATTTTTTTAATAGCCTGTGCTCAATTCCTTTGTGAATGTGTTTGATTATGCTTTTGGAATGGTTAGATCTTGTGTTTTTGTACTTTAACTGTGTTTGCTTTCATGTATGGAGAGACATTGCCAGTTTGTAAATTTAATTCTACATTTAAATATCGGACTACATTTTCTATTTATTTCAACTATTATCTCAAAATCTAGTTGTTTGAAGAGTTTGTAAAGTTCTTTCCTTACTTTATCATTTTCTCTTATGTTGTCCGGCGCTATCATTAATCCGTCATCTCTGTATAATCCGTGATTGTCTATGTGGATTATTTTGTTAATTTTATTTAAAATGTATATACCCATCAATTCTGAAATTTTGGCTTTGTCATACGATCCTTGTGGTATATCAAAAGTGCCATTATTTTATTTTTTTAATCCATGCTTTTTTTTAAATTTTATTTTTTTAATCCATGCTTTTCCATGATGGAAAAGTATTGATTTGTGGCAATGTAGAATTATATCAATATGTTCAGATGGTATGTATATATACCTCTTATCAAATTAAACACTTCCATCAAACCTTTTTCAGAAACTGATGGGGAAAAGTTTTTTCATGTCAGATTTAATGAATGTTTATCTGTTTTTATTTTGCATTTTTTTTTTTTTGAACCAAGAAATTCAATCACTTATGTTCTTCTACTGGTTAGTTTGAGTGTCAGTTCTTAGTAAGTTAAATACTTTTTAATATTTGATGGCTTATTTATTACAAGCGCTTATCAGAGGAGCAGATGATTAAACTTTAACCTTAACTTTTTGTTCATTGTTCCTTGATTTTAGACACATGAAAAACAATAAATATGTTATAAATTCCTTTCTGTTGTTTTCTGTAACCTGAAAGCCAGCAACATTGTTGGTGAGATGTATGTCTACTATGAATAAAAATTTCATGCAATTTCAATTCTTAATTTTGGAGATAAATTTTTCATTTTTGTTCCCTAATTTTAGATGCTACTGTGTGTGTATATATGTATATGTACACACACACATTAACATTTATTTGGGCAGCAACTCTTTTAAACATGTTAAATTAAAAAAGACTGATAATATTTTATTAATTTTTAAAAAATTTTTTCCAGCATTTTTACATGTTTCCAAGTGCTTTTTGCCAATTCACTGGCCATTATCAAGGATGTTATATTTCCAATGTTGTCATTTTATCCTCATGTTTTGACTGAAATGTAATATATCTTGTGTTTTAAAAAGTAATGTACTTTAAAAGCTATCATGTGATGCACGCGATTAGACATCGTGTGAGCTCCTGTCTATTTTTTAAAAACTTTCAAAATTCCATTTCCATTGTTAAATAATGTAAGGTTGATGGTATGAGAAAATTGTTTGATATATAGTGCCTCTCTTATAGTGAGATGCTTTTGATATTGTGATCTAAATAATATTTTGTATTTTCAACCAAAATTTTTTCGTAAGTGTTATTGTAAATTATGGGTTAATGGATATTTTATTTTTTTGTTCTGATGATAGAAAAAAAAATTCATTTCACACAACATTGTGACAGAAAAAAATCATCACAGAAAACCAAAGAAATTTTATGAACGTGAAAATAAAGAATGTGCAAACAGTTTTGGCCTAAAATTAAGTACCTAGGACAAATCATTGACTGAAATGGTCGTCAGTCATATCCATCAGTGAAAGTGCAATTAAGAATATGCTTCCCTCAACAAACGTTATGAGGTTACAAGCATTTTTGGGACTAGTAAACTATTATCAAATTTATATACCAAGTATGCAGAATTTGATAGCTTCACTGACCAATTTACTTTAAAAAGATATAAAGTGATAAATCTCAGAAGGCGCTTGAGAGAAAAAGAAAAAAAATACAAATGTCAGACTTATCATTAGTGTACTATCATCAAAAAGCAGAAATTGTAGTGGCTTCAGATGCTAGTTATTATGATACAGGAACAGTAATTTTACACAAGTATGATGGCGGTATTATGAAAACAGTCGCACATACTTTGTGTTTGCTACGACCAGAAGAAAAAAAAAAAAACTAGAGCCACATCAAAAAAGAGGTGTTAGAAATTTTTGCACAAATTTATACACAGAAGGATTTTTCGGCTGCAGACATACCACAGACTTCTATTATCAATATATGGTTTGAAAAAATTTGTACACACAGAGCGGATATATTACAATGCTTTGTTACTACCTTATTAAATTTTGAGTTTTGGATGAAATACCAACTGTCTAAAAAAAAATTATGTGCGTGGGTTATCAAGATTGATACAAAAAATGCTGAACTGTTTGAGAACAATGTTATTGCAGCATTAAAAAGTGAAATAGAAATTAAAAATATATGATGCAATGTAGTATGCGAATTACCAGTAACCCTGGAAGAAATAAAAGTGAAAGAACTAGACACGTTTATTGTGGAAATAAATTTTTTTTTTTTTTAATCATATCACCCCAAGCAAGGCGGTAACACCACTGAAGCGGAGGGGTGTACATAAGAGTGAAAAGATTGGAAAAGAGAAAGCCGGAAACCACATCATAAACAGGGAACAAAGGATGAGCCTCTTAACCTGTTCAAGAGACATGGGTGGAGTGTGAACCGGGCGATAGATCTATCTACTCCAATTGTTTGCAAGATATGGCATTTGGAATCTCATAATCTCGAATAATGGTACACAATTCACTACTCAAGAATTCTAAGATTTTTGTAAAATGTTCTCAATAGAACAATATCACTAACTTACCATATCACCCAAGGTCAAACAAACAGTCTGAATGCTTTGTAGATATTTTTAAGAGAGTTTAAAAAATGGCAAGTAATGAAAAAGTGAGCACAGAAGCACTACAAAAATTCTTGAGTATACCGGATAATACCAAATCTTAGCACAGGAAGGTCACTGGCAGAAATAATGTTTGCAAGAAAAATTAGATCGGTGTTTGACAAGTTGTAACCAGGCTAAAAAGGTATAAGAATGAATAGCAAAAAGAACACTAAATTTTTCCGAGGCTATAAAAACGGAAAAGAAATGTGGAAAAATAGTGTAATAGCATCCCAATTTTGAAAGATTATATATATGAGAAAAGGAAAAAAAATGGGAACACAAAAGACATTGCAATCAGTTAAAGAAAAAGGTTTACTGATGAAAGGCTTGAAAGAAAGGAAGAACATATGCAAGTATTGTATGATACTTTTGATGCACCAACACCCCAAGAATTTGTTGAACGTACAAATACAATTACCAGAAAAAATAAAATTACAGAAAAGCTAGAAGTTGACTCTAAATGTCAGTATGCGTGAATGTTGTAGAGTAAATAACATACCTCCAATGACACAACTGAACTAGTCTAGACCAGGGTTTTTTTTGTTTTTTTTATTAACTTTTTGACTTATGGACCCCTATATTAAAAATTTATCCATGTGTGACACTTGCACCCTGAAAAAAAGTAAATTTGAACATCAAGCTCTTGCACGTGTAAGATAATTTTTTGTATAAATAATGTTGACATGTAATGGGCCACAGTGACAGATTTTGTCATTTGATAACATTAATAAGTTAAAATAAATATCCAGACATTGAAAATTTATACTTTGAATTTCACGTGATAAATTAATCCATTAACCCCCTATCTTATCCTTGCAGGCCCCCTTTGGTCTGCGAACCACAATTTGAAAACCCTAGACACTAAACACTAAAATAAAGAACTTCAGTGAGTCAAAAGAAAAAAATAAAATAGTTATAGTCAGTGTAGAATTTTCTAACAGACCTTAATGCAAGTAGCCTATTCTAGTATGGAATTGATATGTGTGAGCATGTGTAGTTTAATTCAAAGATAAACCAGAAAATATTTCTACAAAATTCAAAATAAGTAAAATGAAATCTTTAAAAGAATTCTGTTACCAAAAATAATTTCTGAAAAGTTCAATAAAATTTTACGTTTTTGTCTTCAATTTGGAGTTTATTGCTCAGCCCAGGGTAGGCATTGTCTAGGCTGAGTTGGAAGGAAATTTATCTCTTTTAGCATAACATAAAGCAATAACTTTCACCAAAATAAAATAATCACTTTCTTGTAAGCACATTTTTTCTGTGCAACATAAATTACTGAAATCTCTGAATTGTTCTGACTGATTGGAGTTTTGGCTTACAGCTACATCATAGGGAAACTCCATTTCCTATCCGATCACTGAAGTGTCAAACTTGGGCAGTACCTAGCTGAGTGATTGCTTGGCAATAGCAGGTGCCGGAAGCTTGGAAGTTGTAGTGGTATTATGATCACACAACTACATTCACTCATTGTACATATACACACGCAATAATCACATGATAATCTTACTTTCCCGCTTCTTTACGGGATGTATATACAGCAGACATGTGGTACATCCAGAGACAGTTGCAGCAGAAACACAGGACACAAAGCAAGACAGTTCACAGCTGAATACAGTGTTATAATTTAGCAAAGTGTTATAACTCATTTTCTAGTGAGTTAATATTAACTCACTAGAAAATGAGTTATAACACTTTCCCCAAGGACATTTGCAGGTAAATCAATATAATAAACCCAACAAAAGCTGGAACTCAGCTCTCCAATTAACAATTTTATTATTCATTATACTGTTAGGGCCTCATATGCATAGAAATTTTGGTTTGAATTTTACATGGCATAAGGCCATTTTCCAAAGAACTTCCTAATTAAATTCCTGCATTCCGACAATTATTTTATATGGTTGAAATCGTTCATGAAATTAGCAAATGGAACATTGAATAAAATGGTCAAAGCATTGTAAAAAAAGTGTATTAACAAATAACAAGAATTACATACTTTGTACAGACATTGAATGTGTCTGAATAAAATGTCTATCATTTTCTGCAGAAGATTGTGTTACAGCAATTGAGGCAAGTTGTAAAGTTCTTTGTCGCTGGAAGATTTATCAGTGTCATATGTAAGTTGTGTTAGGAATAAGATTGTTAGAAGATTGGTGAAAATTTCCGAGTCCGTGAATAAGTTCATCTTTGTAAAGTTTAGAAAAATGATTAGTAAGAGAAAGTGAGTTGGTCTTACATGTTGTGCATGTTAGGATTCTGTGCCAACCACAAAATTTGTACACATGTTATTCAAAGAAATAAAAGACATCTACTTACGTCTTGCAATTAGTGTGGGTGTGTGAGAGAATTGCTTGATATTCAAGTGCATGAACTCAGCAATAGCATGCTGCTATTGGGGCAGCTGTGAACTGTCTTGCTTTGTGTCCTGTGTTTCTGCTGCAACTGTCTCTGGATGTACCACATGTCTGCTGTATATACATCCCGTAAAGAAGCGGGAAAGTAAGATTATCACGTGATTATTGCATGTGTATATGTACAATGAGTGAATGTAGTTGTGTGAAAATACATGTGATCATAATACCACCACAACTTCCAAGCTTCCGGCACCTGCTATTGCCAAGCAATCACTCAGCTAGGTACTGCCCAAGTTTGACACTTCAGTGATCGGATGGGAAATGGAGTTTCCCTATGATGTAGCTATAAGCCAAAACTCCAATCAGTCAGAACAATTCAGAGATTTCAGTAATTTATGTTGCACAGAAAAAATGTGCTTACAAGAAAGTGATTATTTTATTTTGGTGAAAATTATTGCTTTATGTTATGCTAAAAGAGATAAATTTCCTTCCAACTCAGCCTAGACAATGCCTACCCTGGGCTGAGCAATAAACTCCAAATTGAAGACAAAAACGTAAAATTTTATTGAACTTTTCAGAAATTATTTTTGGTAACAGAATTCTTTTAAAGATTTCATTTTACTTATTTTGAATTTTGTAGAAATATTTTCTGGTTTATCTTTGAATTAAACTACATGTGCTCACACATATCAATTCCATACTAGAATAGCATTTAAAAACAATTCTATACTATACTGACATATCACCAAAGTGATTAAAAAAAATGATAGAAAAACTAATCAAGAACTTCATATATAATATTCTCTGCAGTTGTGGCAGAAATGATTGATTGATTGTGTTTCACAGCCTATCAACCTCCAAAGAGTCATTTAAGGCCAAATGGTGTTTTCGCTTTCAGAGTTGTTTGTCTTCAAGCTTAATTGATTTTAATGTTGGTTGTCTTCAAGTTTTCAATTGCTTTCAAAGTTGGTTGTTTTTGACCTTTCAGAGTTGGTTATCTTCAAATTTTTAAGGAGAAAAATCTTTTTTTTTTTTAAAGGGGGGGTAATGAGCAGTGGTCTACAAACAAACAACTGCTGGGGAAAAGTTTTTGAGAATTTTATGAGTTCATTGAAATTTGCTTTTATGCATCGAATATTCCACTGAATAATTTTATTCACCATATATGGGTTTCAGTTTTGAGAGGGTTTTTGTTTAGGATTTTGGCATGTTTGAGGATTTCGTTCCTCGATATCCATTACTTCTAGATTTTTGAATCTGTTTTGTCTTGGACTCGAGCTGGTTTTGGTTCTTGATTTTGATGTTGGTCTATGTCTTGTTTGCTGGTTCTTTTTTTTCTGGGTATTTTTTTGGTTTGTCTGAATGAGGGGTTAATTTTGGTTCAGTTTTTTTTTGGAGAGTTTGTGTTAGGGATAATTTCTGTTTTCTTATTGGGTAAAGAGGGTTTTCTGTTGTTTGGCTTATTTGATTTAGGTAAGAGGTTTTTGTCCTTGTTGTGTGTGGGTTTTTGATTTTCATTTTGGTTTTTGTTGAGAATTGGTTTCAGGTTTTCATTGGCGAAGGAGGATTCAGATTTACCAAGGGTAATTTGTAATTCATTGATGAATTTGGGCCAATCGTTGGGCTCTAATTGTATGAGTTTTTCAAGGAGATCCTTGTACTTATATTTTGTTTCAGTAGTTGGAGAGGTTCTTTGGGCGATGTTAGAGTATGAAACCTTATTTGAGTACATTTCGACGATTTTCCTTGCTTCCCAAAAGAGTATATTTCTGTTATATTTTACCTCGAGTATTTCTTTCCCTTTTTTCTATATACGGCAGTTTCTTGAGTATGCCGGATGGTCACCTTCACAATTTGCACATTTGATAGTCTGATTGCATTGATCTTCTAGGTGATCCAAGTCCCTCATTCCACATTTCTTGCATACAGGTTTTCTTGTAAACCGCTCCTCATGGTGTCCAAACATCTGGCATTTGAAACACATGAGCAGGTTTGGGATGCAGGTCTCAACTTTAATTAAATTGTATCCAACCTTAATCTCTTTTGGGGGCTTGTTGGAGTTAAAGGTCAAGATATACATGTTTGTGTTAATGGTGTTGCCTTCTTTTTTAATGGTGATTCTTTTATAATCTATGACTAACTTTTTAATCCTGTTTTGACTTCATCTGGAGTGCAGAGGGAGAGTTCCCAGCTCTTAGCTACTCCTTTAGATGTGTTTAGCGTTTGATGGGGGTACGCTTTAATTTTTAGGTTGTTAAAGGATGTCATTTTGAGCAGAGAATTTGCTTGTTTCCTTTGGTCAACTTCTACTAGCAGTGTTCCATTTTTCATTTTCTTGACCATCTTGGGGGTTATCCTGGAGGATATTATTTTTTCTATTACAAAGGGAGATAGCTTTGATAAGGGAGTGTCTTCCGTGGACTCAAGGACAATGAATTTGGTGAAGCCAGGTTGGCACAGCTCAGAGTCACTGTCTGACTCTATATGGGATCTCTTGGAGGGGTTAGGGAAAGCCATAATATTTATTTTGGTATAGGTTCATCGCCTGTGCTCCCCACCCACCAGTTCGGAGCCCACAATTGGGGTCTTCCAGGGGGAAAACCCAATCGCCCTGACGGACCAAAGACTACACAGGTGGTATACTCACCTCGGTGAGAGGTCCAGAGCACCTGTCACATCCAATGCTCTGCTCCAAGACACAGTGCATGGGTGGAGGGTCTGCAGCCATGTCTGGGCCTGAACCTCAATGAGATGATTGACCCTCAGTCAGCGCCTTCTAATGTCTACAGGTTCTGGGTATTCTTCTGTAGTTTTCGCTATTCTGGTTAGTTTAGTTGGGGAAGATTGGTAAGGTTGATGTCGTTTATTTCCAGTAGTAGACATTAGGGCTTGGCTTGACCAGCCGATTGGTCGGATCGGCCCCTCCGACCGCCCGTCTAGTCCCGGTAAGAGCCGAAGTGGTGTGTTGGGAAGTGGAGGTACTTAACCTGACCTCCAAGGCCCTCAACCACCAGGATCCTGTCCCAGTGCATCATGGGTCGCCACCCACGGCCAACAGGTGGCCCCATTGATGGATTTTTACCCTCTGCAGGGGGGCAGTCAGTGTATTCTGGAGCCCCGCCAACAGGGTCAGGCAGAAATGAAACTCAAAAAATTATACCTGAGGATCATTATAAGACTATAACACATGGAGAAACTAAAATTTGGCATGGCTAATTATGTATAGAGAAGAGGGAGAAAACACCAAACTTTATGGAGTAAGGTCAAAATAATAGTGAATGTTAATCAACTGATTACTAAAGCCTATGTTAATAATGCAGTTAATGCAAGTTTCATCAATTTATAAAAAAAAATGTTTTGCATTCATTGACCATGCAGCCAGTGCTACTTTCAATTGAAATTTATAAAATCTTTTTCTTAAAACAATGTTGCTGGAAAAATAGGTTTTTTAAAGTTCTGTAAATATTGATGGGTGTCTTTCTACCTAACATTTTGTTTGAAGTAGTGTGAAACATCAACATCTTATGTCATTGTTTTTTTTCTAGCTACAGGTGCTATCCATTTCAGTTGTTGCTGCTGTTGAAAGTCCTGTGACATGGTTTCTGTTATTTGGTAGTTTTTTATGCTTCTGTCTATGAAGTTTGAAGAACGATGATCTTCAATCAGACCTTATAGGATACAAATCCTATATCATCCCTCAACCAACTAAAAAAAAAAACAAAAAAAAAAAAAAACAAACAAACAATAAATTACACCCCCACAAAATCAAATTCAAATGACTACACCATTTGAGAAAAACTCAAAGTAAAATTGCACACTCACAAAAGTGGATCCAAAGGGCTAAAAGCCTTCTTTTTACAAAAAAGCGATACTCTGGATCCTGTTTAGTTGACAAATCGAGAAATTCAAAATATGTCAACGAATGTTTTTCTTCACTGCTAAAGAAAAAAATCGTTCTGGAACCCTCCCGTGTGACCAGAATTCAATATTTAAGGAGGTCCCCTGACGTCACAGCAGTCGGTCAAGAGTGTCAATGAGAGACAGCAGTTCGGTTGATCTGTCAGTCAGCCACACCAGTCAATCCCGAGAGGCGCAGTGTCAGATGCACACAAGCAGATAGGCGCCGACAACAAAGAAACCAGCGTTGACAAACTAATCATTCACCCACTCCACTGTTACGAACGGAAAGAAGAAAAGAAACACCTGCAACAGCCATAAAACTTTTCACAGCTCTCAGCAACCAGAAAGGAGAAGTAACACAGACTTACTAAGTTGACTGATTCATTGTTTACACATTACACTACCAATTACTACTATCTTCATTTGACTATCTCTCTCTCCCCTCAGGAATTCTCATTCACCTTTTCAACACGAATTTAAACAGTTTCCTTTTCTACCTACTTAATGGCCGATACATAAAAAGGAAAGAAACATGCAAAACATCCATATGAAAGTCTTCATCTGATGGGACCATTTAAAAAAATGACAAGATTTTGCATGGTTCTGATTTTGTACTAATTTGTGGTGTTGCACAAAGCTATCTCTAACACAGCCTATGTTCATTTTTTTTATCTCCTGTGCTAAATTTGTAATAACTTATCTATACATCGACATATTTAAAGTACAGCAGAACCTGTTGTATGTGACCATCCCTACTGCCATCAAAAACTGGTTGCATATGGCAGGTGGTCGCTCACTAAAGACTCATGACCTATCCTCCCCACAAGCATATATTTCACTCTCCAGAATGTATATATTTTAGTATTTTACCATGTAATCTGGTAATAAATAAATGAGAACATAAGATGATCTAACTTTGAAAAAATTTATTCAATATAATTATTTTTTTAACATTAAAAATGTAACAAAAGAAATAAAAATTATCTATTCACACTGGTGTAGGCATAAAAAAAAGTTATTGCAGTCTGTGTTGTTTTTTTGTAATGTGACCATTTCGATTCTAACTGATGTCGGAACTTATTTTTTTATAAAATATGTATGTTGGAAAAGTTTGTGATGTATATATTTTCAATTTTTTCTTAGATTAGAAGTGAATGATAGTAAAAGAGAATCTGTGATGATATATGGAAAAATAAACAAACATACAAGAAAAAAAATGACAACAATCAGGAAAGAGAGAGTAAAATGATTGAGAAAAAATATAGATAATGAAAGAGATAAACATTGAAAATTTAAATTTCACATCTATGTGAAATTTTCTATGCCTGAATTTATCCAAGTTGGTACAGAAACTGACAAATCTCTTGAACTTGTCAAATGTAATAATTACATGTTAATACAAGACAGGTGATATTTGACCACCGCCTTTTCAACAAATAATAAAAATTTGACACTTCACTACAATAACAAAACAACCGAGAAAGCGTTTCTGGCTTAGATTAAAGGAAAATAAAATAGATTACTAACTTTAATTCTCCTAATTTAGAAGTTAGGACTGTACTGACAAAATGAATTTTTGTTTAAGTGGTCACTTGACCAGTGATTTTTATTCTTTCATGCTGGTTGGTCATGGCGTTTTGGAAGAGGTTGCTCACTGGGGGTCAATTAACATTATCAAATCACCCATGCATAGAAAAACAGTCAGGTTGCTGACGATGGGGGTCTCATACACAAAGTTCCACTGTACTTAGCGTTTACTAATTTCACTTTCAAAATTTTTATGATGTTTTCAGTATATGGGCAATCATTGTTTTCAATTCCAAATCAGTTTTCATCCCAAGTCGTATTTCTTAGAACACTTAGTAGAGGATGTGGATATTCTATCCAAAATCATTACATTGCAAGTGTAACAGAAACATCGTTCTCCTTCCCCAATTTTCTTGTTGCATCTGAAGTTGTCAGGGTTCTATTAAGAGGTATGAAATTAAAAAATAAAATTTGTATAAATTTTACATAGTTGTTAAAAGAATTGGTAAATTTTTGTTTTGTTCCCCGAAGGCCTTTACCCCTTCAAATCTTACAAAAACATCCCTACTTCCGTGCAAATATATATGCTGAACTCAAATCGGTAATTGTTTATTGAAGAAGCATACCTTTTTTTCATTTTATTGAGCAGAAAAATATGGAACTTCTTGTCGCTATTTATCTCACCCCATAACCACGTTTCAAAAATGTTATTCACTGATGACTGAATTCACGTGTAGTTTTACGATATTTTGTCTTTTTTTCAATTCCTATATGCAAAATGAGTTCGGAGTAATTACTCAAATGGAGAAAATCAACAGAAAAACAGAAACCTACACTTCAAATCATTCAGTGGTGAATCAGAGATGACAATGGTAATAAGGGGTGAGATATAGTCCAATCTAATTATGGTTGATACCATGAAAGAAAGGTAGGTTTCTTCAATAAACAATTATTGATAGATAGACTAAACTATCACCCGGTTCACACTCCACCCACGTCTATTGAACAGGTGAAGATGCTCATTCCTTGTTTCCTGTTTAGGATGCGGTTTCCAGTTTTCTCTTTTCCAATCTTCTCACTCCTATGTAGCCCCCTGCACATCAGTGGCATTACCACCTTGCTCGGGGTGATATGATTAAAAAAAAAAAAGAAAAAAGTTCAGCATGTACATTTGCACGGAATTAAGGATGTTTTAGAAAGTTTTGACAGAGTAAAGGCCTTCGAGGAACAAAACAAAAATTTACCAAAGAATTTGGATTTTCTGTCTTAAGAAAACCTCAATAATTATATTTTTTTATGGGTTTAAATTTTTTTCATGATCTCTAACTGAGTTTATTGCTCAGAGCAGGATATGGGTTGTCGAGGCTGAGTTGGAGGTGAATTTATAATTCTAATGTCTTATTTTAAACTTAATGAAACTGCTGAAACCCAGCTGTATAAATTTCAAAGTTTAGGCAGTTATGTTTTAGAATTGGTACTTCAACTCATTTTCGATATCTAAGTTTTAAAGTGAATTTTTAAAAATGAAAAAACTTTCTTGAAACTTTCATTTTAGCTTTAATTGAAAGCTAAATTATTAAATTTACTATTTCCAGGAAGCAAAATACTATAGTTTATTTCAAATAGAAATTATATACGGACTGAAATCACAACTTCGACATTTTTGAAAATTTTCTTTCATCCATTGTTGGCAAACTGACATGTTTGTAAACAAAAGTTAATTCACAGTTTTAAAAATCTTGCCCCCCCAAAAATATACATTTGTGACGTGTATTTTTTGAAAAAATTAAAGTTAATCTGATTTGAAACAAGTATTACTTGCTTAAAGCATGAAATTTAGAATACAAGTTAGGAGGTCCTACTGATATGTTAAGTGATTGATGACAGATGTGGTGACAAGCTAAGTATGGCTAACCAGAATTTACATAAATTTATGAATTCTAATGTTTTGTAAGGGGGACAAACCTTGAAACATACAACTTTTTATATGTTACTTATGACATTCTGTACAAAAAAAAAAAAAGAAAAGAAAGAAAAAAGAAAAAAAATTCTTTATTTTAGAAATCTTGATGTGTGGGGATTTGTATTAAGCTTGTGCTTGTCAATTCTCAATTATTAAATATAATTTTCCCTTAATAACCTAAGTCAGTAATTGGAAAAAATTTTAAAATATTTTTGAAACTTTATAAATTATTTTAAATTAAAAAAATAAAAACAATTCTTGTAAAAATTCATTATTCATTGGAAATTTTTTTCAGACTATTATTTATAAAAACAATTAAAATTTAAAAGCCTATTTAAATAAAAAAAAAAAATGGCACTATATAGTTTTATTGCATTTTTTTATTTCAGTATTCAGTGGAAACTGTTTCAAACAAAAAAAAGTAAAAAAAGGGGTGAGTACATTTTCCAAGGAATCTTGCATTTTTTTTTTTTTTTTTTTAATCATATCACCCCGAGCAAGGCAGTAACGCCACTGATGCGCAGGGGGCTACGTAAGGGTAAAAAGAATGGAAAAGAGAAAGCCGAAAACCGCATCCTAAACAGGAAACAAGGGATGAGCCTCTTCACCTGTTCAATAGATGTGGGTGGAGTGTGAACCGGGCGATAAAACAAAGGTTGTGGATGTGGACAGTAGTCAATTTCTAGAAATTAAATTAGAGTGGGTAGGTAACATTTTTAAAAAAAAAGAAGAAATTACCAGTATTTTTTTTTTGTAAAATTTTAAAAAATAAATGATTTCAAAAATAATTTCATTTATTTTTGTGAATAAGTTCTGAAAAATAATCAGACAATTTATGTGATTTTTGCAAGAATTTCCAAATTAACATGTTTTTCGCTTGAAAAAAAAAAAAAAAAAAATTCGAACGTATTAAAAAATACTTTGTTGTTCTTTACTTTCCTGTTTTAAGTCTTAGACTCTTCTTCTTAGTCTTAAACATTTTTTTTGACGAATAAAACTAAGTTTGAGGCCAGAAACATGCTCTGCTGTTTTTTGTTTTTTTTTAATAGCGAAATCGTAGAGCGGTACTAATGTTAGAAGTATATTGAAATGAAAATAAACTATTTTTCAGAGAAATAAAAAAGTAAAACGATGTTTTCACTGCTGAAGTTAATTCACAGTTGAAATGTCAGTCAGTTAATTGCCATACTTGATGATACACGCTTGGGCGATCATGTCTCTTTCGAGACATGACTGACTGGGCAGAAGATTATCCCGCAGTAGGTTAACCATTGCTTTCTGCGGTAGACTGGTTGCCAGCCAAGGCTATAGAACCCAATCTGTCCTGTTAGTTAACCCATAACTAGAAGGAAGAGACGGATTAATACCTTTCTCAAGGGTATTTGCGCGTAAAGTGAATGCAATGGATTCAACTAGAATTCGAACTACGCTTCCCAATTTCTCGTTTCGAGCCGATATCCATTGCACCACAACGCACATCCGTAGTTGCAATGTACTTTGAAGTCTTTGATCATTTGTTGAATCATAACGGGATTAATTTTTTTTTTTTACTTGCAGTAGTAAAAAGCAGTACGTTGTCACAAGTAATTTTATTTTGCAGGTACAAGTAAATTTATTGATATCTAGCAATAAAAAAGATACTTGGATTTTTGTAGAGTTAGTGACGTGAAGGAAATAAATCCACAAAGAAAAGAAAACTCGGGTTTGTGAATGACTGAGCCGAAACTTTTGTTATAAACTGCGTGTTAGTGTCTTGTCATATATCAACAAAAATTCAAGCCTCACCTTTTTCTCTGGATGAAAAAAATAACAGACAAAATATCAGAAACAGTTTGACAAAACAAAAAAAAAATCTATTGGCATAACAAAACGAATTAAACAATTTATTTTAAGAAAGATAATAAAAAAAAATTCAAAACCAAAATGAATATTTTTTGTTTTTTTTTATTTTTGAAATAAGAGCAAAAAAATCGCTACTCGATTTTTTTTTAATTAAAAAAATTAGGAAATCGTAAGATTCAAACGAAATTTTCAGTACTAATTTATTCATGAATTAAATTTTATACTGAAATTTTCAGTTCGGGTTGGTTTTTGCATTATTATCTTTCACATAAAACAAAAAAATTAACATAAAAGAAAATTAAAATAAGTTTTCCGAGATTTTTTTTAGCAAGCCCGAAACGATACCTCTGACAAACGTTTTTACGTATTTATAAAGTAAAAGAAAGCTCAGAATCCGTTAAATACAGTCCAGAAATATTTTCGATTTTTTTTTCTTTTTCTACTAAAACCGAAGCCAAGGAAAGTTCTATTAAAGAAAAAGAAAGTTATCTTAAAAATAGTTTTCAAATTTGCCGCTGCATCAGGTGGGATAAAATTGAAAATGTTATGCGAGAATTTAACAATAAAAAATACATTGTTACGTAGATGAATTTTAATTAGAAAAATATCCACATTAAGAAATTATCTAATCATTCTCTAATGGCTAAAAAAGTAAAAGTAAATTCAGTGCGCAATTTTGTTTTTTGTCGAATTTCAAAAGTAAACAACGTCAATGAAAAACTAAAAAAAGCAAAACACATAAAAAACTTTGGCGTTTTTCTTGATAAATGAGAATTTCAGGACAAAGAGGAAAAGTGAATATTCATTTGTAGACAGACCGACTCAAAAATATGTAATTTATTTAAAAATTTAATTAATTAAAAAAGATAAAGGCACATTTTTTTTTACGACAAAGTTTACGTGGGTTGTGAATTTGAATCATCGTCATAATCACATGAAAGAGTAGATTTCCGTAAACCTTACTGGCATCAACAAACAACTGATTTAAATTTATTCGATGTACGTAATTTTTGCAAAGTCGACATTAAATGAATATTTTGATAAGCTGGTTTGAAATGCTTCTACTCACCTCAAAAACCACGAGGTTGCGTATTGACCACTGACATATTATTTCGCGGCAAAACTTTCTTCATGCATTGAAGAGTTCCGTTTTTGTTTTCGTTTTGTGATGATTTTTCTTTATCAGATAATGATGATTCTTTTTGTCTAATTATTTACTTATTGCTATAATTTACATTTTACAAGCTCTAAATCGGAGAAAATTTCAATTTTTATTATCATGTTCTTTCTTGTATCGTAAAGAAATATTTTTTTTCGTAACATCATGGCTTTCCCAGGGCTAATATACGCCGACGCACACACAAATTTAAAGAAACAAAAATTTTTAAAAAGTTTATCACCCGGAAATTCTCAATCAAATCGAGATGTTGTTTTAAGCGGAGGCTTAATGATTGAAAAACAATAAAAACATTAAGATAGGAAAATGTTATTGCTAAGTCGACGTGAAACTATGATAAGAAGTACATCCACCCACACGGATTGCTAAAAAAAAAAAAAAGCTAAAAAATAAATTTAAAAAATTTAAATAATCTAAAAAATGTTATCTTTGAACTTTGAAGTTAAATTGTAGTTTTATTTATAAAGTTAATCCGTAAAAAATGATAAAAACAAACTAACTTCGCTCAATTCTATGAGCAAAAGTAGTAAATAAAAAATTGTATTGACGTACCCTGACAAAAGAAAAATTAACTAAAAACACTTTAAAAATTCAACAGATTCCAAACATTTATTTCAAGAAAAAAAAAAAGTAGTATTTTTAACGTTTATTTAAATTTTGTAAAGATATTTTTATTTGCAAAAAATCCATTATGCCCAACAGAGTGAGTTCTCAGTTGACAACACGTTTTTGTAATCTTACAACTCCAGCCAGTCCAGTCCAATCTCTAAAAAAATTCGCGCCATAAAAAATATGTGAAAGTCCATCGATAAGAAAACCCTGTGGAAATATTTTTCAGTTACAACCTCTTTTAATCAAGTGATTTCGTTATCTTTCCTGTATTTATAATATTTTGACGTAAAACTTTATTAAACAAATAAAAATACTATCATCATGAGTTGATTAATCAAAATTCACAAAATGTTCATTAATTTTTTGGTAGCCCTGAAAAAAAAGGCCGTATTTTTTTTTTATGTCAAGGGACAGAATTCAGAATGTTATTGCTAATACGTATAATAAAAAATAAAGTTCTAAAAATAAATAAATCATGAGAAGATGGCAATAAATTTTACATTTTTCCATTCTTTTTTTAAACAAATTTATCTGTAATAACCAAGAAAAAAAAAAAAGAGTTTTAGAATGGTACTTTCAGATACATGTCAAATTTTCCCAAACAAACACAAGATATTTTTCTTTGGGGTGCGGGGGAGTGTACATTTTGTTTCCACAAAGAAAAAATATCTGAGGTATACAGTGTATTTTATGAAAATTTAACAGCAACTTCCTGTAAAAAATAATTTTCGAATTTATTTTGATTCTTTGTCAAGATTTCGGACCCTATTTTCGGTGTGTGCATAATGCATTTTTTTAAAATCATTTCACCCCCAAATGTGAAAATCTTTAATTTTCCACTGCACATGTAGGACTATCTCGTTTATATTCCTAGATATGGGCAGTGGAGCGATAAACACTAACAGTGTACCCCTGTAGTGTAGATTAATTTAAAAAAAAAAAGGGCTCAATTTAAAATTCTCAGATTACGCAGATCGATATACGCACCCGATGAAAGCCGGAAGGCACAACAGCCGAAATGTTGATAACAGCAACAAAGATAAGGACGATAGTCCGACTCCGAATTTAGTGTAAAAATGAACACACATCATCCCAGAAATTTAGACATAAAATAAATAAACTACATATTTTACTTAAATTATTTGTGTTAAGAACTAGCATTATTATTTTCTTTTGTTATTATGCTAAGTTGACAGAAGTATCTTTTTTTGTTTTGTTGAAATGTAGGTGTTACACTGTGCAATCAATTTTTTGAAACGCATCACTAAATTTTCGTTTTCCTTGTGGAATCACGCAATCGTATGTATTAAATGCAGTATGTAAACATTGTATATTTGAATAAATGTAAGCTGTTTGCTGAGTGGGCTGAGTTAGCCAATCAAAATCAAGATCATTTTTACCGCCAAATTGAGAGGGTGTTTGAACCCCTATATATACAATTTGCCTCGTATTTTCAGACTGTTGGCACTGACTTTTAAGCACGCATGTCAAAACTCAACAAACCTAAAGCCCAACTCTCTTATACAAAATATTATAGTTGGCACTGACATTTCCTAAGCACGCATCATGTCAAAACTCGACAAACCTAAAGCCAACCCACTCTCACATGCAAATTCTATCTTTTGCACAACTAACACCATGAACATAATTCGTGAACTCTCAGATCTGAACAATTCTTTTTAGCAACAATTTTCCTACATAATTTTCTTAACACGCCGAGAATTATTTCAACAGCAATGAACATTCAGACTTACGTTAAAATTCAACAACAGTAATTCTCACACAGTCAATGGGAGACAATTTCAAACAAACAATTTCATATCATATTCAACATCTATGTAATTTATGTATTCTTGTAAAATATTTGTTAATACACTGAATCGTTGCAAATTAATGTCTTATCAACATCATTTCACTTTCTTTTTGCTTGTTTAATTAATGATTTTCAGTGCTTATAAAAATAATGGTGTTTTTGTGAGGATTAGGGTAGGAAGTTCCTTTTGGAAGTGGCCTTGTGCCAAGTGGGATCCAACAAAGAAGTTAATCCAAACTAACATTGCAGCATGAAGCCCCCACAACCTCTTCAACCTTTGATTTAAGTGTTTAAAATTTTGCGGCTGAAATAAACTGATTTTTTTTTTTTTTTTACTGTTTTTACTCAACCTAAAGTTCACTCAAGATGAAGTTTTACTGGATTAAGTTGTATGTTATTAAAATGGTTAAACTAATGACCACTATAATGCCCAAGAGCTACTCAAGGTAAAGAGTTACTGATTGAGGTTGTTGTATGTACTTAAGAAGAAGTAAGTCGACGTTTCGGCCGTTATACGCTCCGGCCTTCTTCAACTGCTAGGAATTTCGAACTGAGCCCTTTTATTTCAATCATTGGGCTATATCATACTGTGTAACTACATAAACGCACACATATATGTATGTTTAATAAATGTAAGCTGTTCGTTGGTTAGTCTGATATCGCCAATCAAAGCAAAGGTAAGTAAGCAATCTTTTTACCGCCAATTTGTTAGGTTGTTTAAGCCACTATATAAACATTTTGCCGCGAAAATTACTCAGTTGCAGCAAGGCATTCATCAGGTCAAAAACATGGCAAAAACACGAAGATTTTTCACGCCCAACTCACTTTTCTCTTCAAAGTACACTTAGTACTAAGAACACTTTATCAGAACTTTCATGCATGAACAATTCCGCTTAACAGAAATATATATTTTTCTTAACACTGCTTGTACACTCCAACAAGAATGAACAATCCAGCATATTCTAAAATTTGTAACAATTATTTTCATACAGTCAATGAGAGGCAATTCACGCGCGGTCATTTCGCGTACTATTCAACAAACACACTTACTGTACGTATGTGTTAATTATGTTATTATTACATTGTTTTGTTCTAAACTGAATGCATTGTCGAATTTATTTCATCTTCTTTCTTGTTCAATCCCAGAATTTTGATACTCATAAAATATAATAGTGGGTTGTAGGGATTTGGTTGGAAAATCCATTTGGAAGTGGCCTTGTGCCAGGCAGATTTCCAGAAAGAGAAAATTCCAAGTAACCTTGCAAATAATCTGTAGAATTATAGATTATAATCGAGCACGCCCCCACAATACAAATATCATATCGTACAAATGGCAACATAGATGAGGATAATAGTCCGATTAATATAAATACTGTAAATACTACCTCATCTCAGAAATATAGACAAATACTAAGAAGTAAGTAGATCATGAGAATATATAGGATAGATTATAGTGGGTTGCTTATCTATTCTTTTCCTTTAGTAGTGGAGAGTCCGTTCTAGTGAAGGGTAGTTGTATATTTGTTGCAGGGTAACGGAATTTGGCCTTGTTGTAGATAGCCCACTATAAGTCAGAAAATGATTACAAATCAAGAAAGGCAATTTGAGTTGAAAAATATAATTTTATATATACATATATCAATTAATGTTTTTCTGTTAGTAGTGGAGAGTCCGTTCTAGAGAAGGGTAGTTGTATACTGTTGCAGGGTAACGGAATTTGGCCTTGTTGTAGATAGCTCACTATAAGTCAGAAAATGATTACAAATCAAGAAAGGCAATTTGAGTAGAAAAATAACATTTTATATATACACATATCAATTAATGTTTTTACAATTGAAGTAATACATGAAGTATTAGTCCAACGGAGGTTAAAATGTTCATGGCAATAAACTGCTGAAAGAGAATTAATACTTAGGAATTTGGGAGCGTGTAAGTAAGGAATGTCTTTGATGTATTCGCTCTTTAGGTCAGTAAGTCGTTTTCAGACAGGGAAGAAGGTAAGGAGAGGTGAAGGGAGACGAGCATAGTAGCCACTTGACTTAGGTCAAGGGGATATTGATTACACTCCTCTCTCTCTCGAGTCAGTCCATGTGTGTCAGCCTACGTCGGTCTGTCTGGCGATGCTTTCTGTCTCCGCTTTTTATATCTTCTTTTTGGATTACAGCAGTTCATCTGGGATTTCACACTTGTATTTGATTCTGGGCTTCCCATTAGCTGATAAATAAAATTCGCGTAGGCTCGCAAAATGGAAATTTAATATTTAATTAACTTTTAGTTTTCAACCGGAACATCACAGCGAAGACTTTTGGTCATTTGCTTTTTGGTCGTGAAAGCGCAAACATCCGGTCCATCGCTTTTGCTCGGTATCACCACAAGATAATGGGTAAAGTGGTTGAGATTAGTGATCGGGGAAACATCCTGTGGAGAGTATGCTCCACAAAATACGGGTCTTGGCAGGAAGCCCTTCAAATGGAACTCTCTTCATAACAATGAAATACAAAGAGAATAGTGGTGTTGTGGTGAGTACGGAATCAAAAGTAACTATTCTCTTCACCTTTTACAAGTTTCACAATCCTGTGTGAAATCTTAATTTTGACCAATAGGAAAAAGGATTGACCTCGTACTGAAAGAAAAAGACGAAGCTAAATTGTGCGATCCAATGTTAAATTAATTTTCTAACAAATGAAAAGAAGCGTTTGCAAAACTGAGAGAGAAGTTAACAAGCCGATGTGAAATTCACGAGCCAGTGTCAAAAAAGTCTTTTGCTATAAAAACACAGAAAGTCGAATCAGTCAGAGAGATAGACGCGAGATCAGACAATACCAAAATGTGACACTATTTTTCGTTAACTTTTCTTCTTCGTCCTCACCATTCTCGCCGTCAACAAGGAAGAAGACAACAACAATAATATACTTCAACTGACTCTTAAAAATTAACTTCGATAAGTACAATTTTCTTTTATTGTTTTACCTTCGTTTTCACTTTCTCACCGGCTATGAAAGAAAGAAAGGAACACAGACTTTATCATTACCCCGTTAATCCTGGCATACATACATTCATTGCTTACAACTCGTGCTTTCCTCTTTTCTGTTTGTTTCCTCTGTGTCTTCCCCTTTCCTCTGTAGCGGATAAGAAAATAATTAAAATCAACTCTCTTCTTCACTTTTACAAAAATTCACAATGACGTGTGAAATCCTGGTTTCCCCAAATAGAAAAACGATTGACCATCTGCTTAAAGAAAAAAGTCGAAACCAGATTTCGCAAGTAGATGTTAAAACGATTTTTGATGAATGGGAACGACTTGCAAGACCAAAAGGACTTCGCGAGTAAATGCGAAAAAAATCTAGATTACAATAAAAAGACTTCATCAACGTCAGTCAGTCAGAGAGTCAGATGGGAGCAGCGAGACTAAACATCTAAAAATGTAACTTCAACTTCAAACCACGCTGACATTGTCCTCTTTCTCCTTATCTCTTTCAACAATTACTACTACGAACAATTTCTTCAACTCCGACACCCTTAACTCAACTTTATCATTGAACACGAACTCTACTTATAACTTTTTAATAATGTTTTAATTGCACATTAACTTCTACAACTTGTTATTCATTCCCTTTGAATAAATTTCTATTTTAACAATCAAAATGTATATTTTATTATTCCACTCTTCTCTACCAATCAACACATTCCAACTGACAACCAACCTTCTGATGAAAATCCTGATGATAATTCTGCACAAAACTTGTAAACTTTAAGCAGATGGTCAATCCTTTTTCTATTTGGGAAAACCAGGATTTCACACGTCATTGTGACTTTTTTGTAAAAGTGAAGAAGAGAGTTGATTTTAATTTTTTTTTTATCCGCTATATCTCTTTCCTTTCCTTTCCATCTTGTTTTCTCATCTTTTCTGCTCTCTTTTTTCCTCCTCTGTTTTAACATCTGCTTAACTTGAACAAAAAGTTTTTCAAAAATAAAAAGAAGTGACGTTTTTTTAAAAAAGTTTTATTGAAAAACCATCCTTATTAACTACCTGATGAGACATTGTTCTTTCAATGTCAAAACAAAATGTACAATTTTGTAGTAGTTTCTACATGTTCTAAAGTATAATAATAAATATTAATTACTCTATTTTTATATTGAGCACAATTTTAAATTAATGTTTTGAACGTTGCAATTATTTTCTTCCTTCCTTATTCCTTTGTGTGTGTGTATATATATATATATATATATATATATATATATATATATACATATATACTAGCAGTATAGCCCGGCGTTGCTCAGGTGTAATGAAAGCTTTAAAACTAATCCTTGGTCCTGGAGCTCAGACTCTTTGGACGTTGGCACGAAAGACTAAAAAGCAATAGTTGCTTCCAATTAAAGCGAAACCATAGACTGAAAGAAAAATGAATTGATGTAAGTCAAATTTTGATTTCCTGTTATCGATATCAAATAATTTCTTTTTCGTCGTAAACTGAATTTTGAAGGCTAAATAAGTCATCTGAGTAAATGGTATCATGGCTGAGTCTAAGAACTACAATCATACCTACTTAGAGCCAAACCCAAAGCAAAAACTAAAATAAAAGGGCTGAAAAAATACAGACATACAGGCAGATAAACAGACACACACACAAACATCTTGCCTTATGTATATATATATATATATATATATATATATATATATATATATAGATATTATCGATTTTCTGCACTATTGTAAGAACTGCAACCTTGAAACTTCTGAATATCGTTTCTTGTATCTTTGTCTATGAGTGTATAAAATTTGATTAAAATCGGACCACTACTTCTATAACCCGATTTTTCGATTATCAATTTTCGATATTTATCCGGGGTACCTAGACACAAAACCTAGCTAAGAACACTCGCAGACGCTTATAGTACAACTGTTTAAATTTTCAAGAAAATCGGTTCAGCCGTTTCGGAGTCTATAGATAACGGACACACACACACACACACAGTTCCATTTATAAATAAGTTTAGATATATATTGGCATGGTCGGTTATTCAAAAAGAGAGACAGGTGGGTATTATTTTCTTTGGATAACTAATCATTAATCTGATTCTAAAAAAGGTTTTACAAAACACATAAAATAGCAGGTTTCGATATGCTTTCATTCGATCAAGCGATCGATCACCACCACGACCAGCATAGGTTTCTTCTTCTTCACTCGTTCTCCTTTCAAATCAATCTAAATCTCTAGAGAGATTGATACAGGAATGTGCAGCGTCAACCACTTGTTAACAAATTGGTTGATACTTTAAAATGAAGTTACAAAACTGTTTTCGCTGTTTTGTAAATTGGATGTCGTTAATCGTCCTTATTTACCTTGGTGCCACTTTTATAAAGATTTGTATAATTAGAAAAAAAAAAAAAAAAAAAGGGGAAAATTATATAAAAATAAAGAAAAAGAAAAAAAAGACTATGTTTGTTTATTACCCTCTCGTTTGTGAAGGTGTTTAAAAAAATTTAAAAGAAGTTACTAACACCGTCTTTAAATAAAATCGAATATAATTATAGTGGGCGTCGACTATGCATGTGAATGGCCTTGTAACAGAGCCCACCGACATTGAAATAATATTTATATAGAACATCCATGAACAAATAATAAAAAAAAGTCGTTTGTATTAATAAATGTAAGATTTATTTAACGAAAGAAATTGGCATTAATTTGTTTTAAAAAAGTTGTGTTGAGTTTTGTTTAACGGCATATCAACCTCTGTGGGTTATTTAATTTCAAAAAGGTGGGGGTTTAGGGTATTTTTTTAATGTTCAGTTATAGTGAGAAGGTTGATTTTAGTAAGATTTTAATGAAAATTTTTGTTTTTATTCTCTTTTATTTTACAAAGCTGAAAATGTCTTCTAGTTTTGTATTCGAAAATGGTTTGCCGAGAATTTTTTCTTCCTTCAAAAATGTGTTATGGTAAAAATCTTTTCTTCAAAAATGTATTGTTGGTCATATTTTTCCTTTGAAAATGTATATTTTTCTATAAAAGTCTATTTTTATGTGCATATTTCTATAAAAGTGAATTTTTATACTTTCATTGTGTTTTAACCCCAGTTTGGGGTTTTTTCTTGTCCATAGGTAGGACCCTAACAGGCGCTAATACTCTGGATCAGGGTGGACCTGAGAACAACAGCAATTAGTAGGTAGTTCCATGCTCCTCACAACCTCCTAATCAGGGGTCATGTTCTCGGATACAGTTTACTGTCATGCCCAGGACTAGATTTTTGTTGAAAGTCTGCATAAAGTCTCTCTTTCTTGTGAGTGTGTTTTTAGAGTTCCTTTTTCTTGGTCGGTTGAATGATGAGAAATGGATTTGTGAAAGAAAAGGCACGTGTCTGTTTCGCTGTGTACGAGTGAGTGTGCGTGACAGTAGTAAGGACAAAGCTACGTTCTGAGTGAGAAAGAAAACAGAAGTGACATCATTGATCTTCTTTCTTTTGATTCCGACAGTAAATGAGTAGAAAAAAAAATCAAACAATGAAGTATGTCATAGTAAGAAACTGCATGCTACCTGGACGAGGAATCTCATTATTTATTGTACAAAAAGTACAAATAGGGCACAAGGCCAAAAATGGGGATGGGGGAGGCTGGTCATCATCTGTCCTAGTTTAACTTAGCTATTCACTTTCGTTGACCCTGACACACTTATAATACTCCTGACACCATAATACCACATTTTTACTTACCTTTCTTACCACGTCCACCATAATACCTCTGCTGCTCTATGAAGTCCTACTTAACTCCCATATGTACAATTTTCAGTGGAGGGCATGGGCAGATAGGACGAGGAATCTCTGACTGGCAAACGAAAATTCACGTTATTTATGTATTTTTGAAAGATAGAATCGGATCAACTGCTAGATTTTTCTCTAAATCCTGATTGGTTAATAAATGAAAAATTGTATCCAATTTGTTTTCAAAGCATTCTGCACACGGTAAAATTTGGTAAGCCAGCAGTCTCATAAAAAAGCATTTTTTGGGTGAATGAATGAACGTACGTACATCCACTCCATTTTCGATACCTAAGTTTTAATTTGAATTTTTAAAAGTAAAAAACATTTTCTGGAAACTTTAATTTTAACTTAATTGAAAGGTAAGTGATTAGGTTTACTATTTCCAGTAATCAAAAATACTCGGGTGTATTCATAGGAATCTAAAGTTTTGATTTTTTTTTAAAATTCAATTTTTCGGTCATTTTTTGAGCGAGCGACACACTTGTAAACAAAAATTAATTCTCGGTTTTAAAAAACTTGCAAAATAAACTATACATGTTACTATTTTTTGAAAATTAGCAAATTTAAAGTTAAATTAATCTGATTTGAAATAAATATTACTTGTTTATGGCATGAAATTTAAAATAAATTTCTTAATTACAAAGGTCTGACTCGTTGACCTTCAAGTAGCCGATGATAACCACTTATCGTAAATCAGTTCACACTTCTGGAGGTATGGCGACCAAAAGTTGGTATAATCCACTTTAAGGGGAACAACCCCCTGAAACATGTGACCTTTTAATGATAAGTCTCATATAAGTTTCTATAGAAAAAAAAATATGCAGTTTAACATGAATAAAAAAATTTAGAAATTATTTTTAAAATTTTAATTATAAATGATTTGTATTAAACTTTTCAATTTTCGAATTATAAATAAAGCCTTTATTATAAAATCACTTAAAAGTTTATCTACGTTAAAAATAGCGTAGTTTTAAAACATTTTTTCTTCTATTCGGAGCATATTTTCGGAAAAATTGTCTTGTAATTAAAAAAAAGTAGATTATTTACATTTCCCAATGAGTCCTGCATTTAATTAATAAAAAGAAAATTGATATAGATTATAGATAATTTCTAGAATTAATTGGAGTGGTGTGCAAAAGATTAAAAAAAATATATTTACCAAGATTTTCTAAAAATAATAATTGCACAAATAATTTCATTCATTTGTGAATAATTCCTGAAAGTTTCATTAAAATCAGACAATTAGTTGATTTTTGCAAAAATTTTTTTTAATTAATGTGTCTTTCAACGCCCCAAAAACGACTTGCGTAAATATTACGTTTTCATTACGTAAATATGGCATGAAAAAAAAAAAAAAAAGAAATTTCAACTGAAATTTCGAACGTGTTAGAAAGAATTTAAAAAATATTGACAACAAAATTTAATCTTTTCTCTTAATAATAACAAACATTTGATGATGAAACTTTGTTTTTAAGTTTAAGCCCTTTTAACATCATGCAATGCTGTTTTTTTTTTTTTCGACACTTGCGTGGAGGTACCTAATCCAGTGGAGCCCAACTCTAAGGCACCTCCACAAAATTTTCTACACCTAAATTTAAATTTAAATTTTACAAATAAATAAGTTATCTTCAAGCTTTAAAATTAGCTTTAATTGAAAGTCAAGAGATTAAATTTAGTAATTCCAGTAAACAAAATACACTGGCGTATTTTAAAGCGAAATTATATTGATTGGAATCTAAAAATTTAGAGCTTTTTTTAAAAAATTTAAAAGTAGCGCCATTTTTTTTAATTGATCGTCAAATTTCAAAACAGTAGTAGCCACATTCCTGTTTTAAAAATCTGGCAAAAATAAAATATACGTCGCTGACACGTTATTGAAGTCAATTTTTTAAGTTAAAACTTACCTTTATCTGTTTTCAAACAATTGTGCCTGCTTACTCTCAGTAAAATTGCCTGTAATTTATTATCAGATTAGGTAGTCCGAGCCTGACAGCTAGCAGCACGTGTTGACAGATTTGATGATTTTTTAAGGGGAAGGGGGGCCCGAAGGCGACAAAAGCATGAGAATGTAACTTACTTTGTAAGAGAAGACAATCCTTGAATCACGTGACCTTTTAATGCTAAATATCACGTACGGGCCCCCGTACAAATAAAATACGGGCAATCAAAATGCAAAAAATTAGAATGTTTTTAATTATTTTAAAAATTGACGGGGTCAATTATTTGTATTAAGCTTTTAAATTTTCGATTAGTAATTGTAGTCTTCATGCTTTAATTATATACCCTAGCCGGACAGTAGAGGAAGAAATTTAACAATAATTTTTAAACATTTTATATATAATTTTTATATATAATTAAAAAAATGAAAAAAAATGAACATAACTATTGTAAAAATTAATTAGTCATTGAATTTTTTTATTCTTTTCAGACTATGATATGCTTAATTTATATTGTCCATAAAAGCAATCAGAAGTTTATCCACATAAAAATTGTCATAGTTATTGCATTTTGCAATAACTATGCCATAGTTATTGCATTTTTCGCAATTCGGACCTACTTTTTAGAAAGACGGGGGCTTTCGATGAAAAAAAACAAAAAACAGTGAATCTGCATTCCCCAATGACTCCTGAATTTTTTTTATATTAGTGTTAGAGTTGCCAACGATCAAATTGTTACACATTTCTGGAATTTAATTGGTGGGGGGGGGGTAACATAGTTAAAAAAAAATTTTTTACCAATATTTTCTAAAAATTATGCAATCAAAATTGATTTTATTCAATTCTAAATAAGTCCTGAAGTTTTCATCAAAATCCACCCATTATTTAATTTATACAAGAATTTCCTAATTTATGTGTCTTTCACGGCCAAAAAAAGTGCATTGCATAACAATTACGTTTGTTTACTTAATAAAATAGCGGCAATTTGGATATATAGCACTTAACTAAGAAAAAAAACAACTTTCTACAACAATTTCGAACGTGTTAGAAATAATTAAAACTTTTTTTAAAATATTTAAAAAACGCTTTGTTCTATCCTCTTAATGGCAATATAAACCTTTTGCCGATAGAACTTTGTTTTATTTATTTTGGGACATTTTCCCTTCTGACTATGCTGTTTTTTCAGCGATTTTGTGGCGGTAAACGACAATTTATACATCGCGGTTGGAGTGACAATTGAATTCACTAATCGCGAATGTCGATTGTTAAGAAATGTGACAAATTTAATATAAACCCGTTCAAAGTAGATCACAGCAATATATTTTCTATTTCTGCTAAAAACCCATTAAAAGCGGATCACTTGTCAAAAACGTTTTCTGATTGGTCACTTCTCCCCTGCACGTCTACGTCGACAAAAGTTCGCGCTAAGTGACTTCCGATTCAGTTACATGATCAGGACAAGTATACTTTAAAATTCTGTAGTGTGAAAAGGGGGTGGGGGAACAGCACTTCGTGGAAGGGAAGCAAAGAACGTTCACGCAATTCGCCATGTAACGAACCTGAGAAAACCGCTATGCGGCGCAAAGCAGAATTCTTCAGTGACAATTCCGAAAACAAAGGAGCAGACGACACTTTTGCATCTCACTCAGCGAAAATCGACAAGAGAGATTTTTTTTAGGTTGATTAACAATCAACATATAAAGCTTCAATCTCAGCGAACGAATCTCACGAATAACAGTACACAGCAAAGACTTTCAAAAGTAAAAGAATATTCAATTTAAAGAAAACAAACAAGAAAACCTTTGACGAACACGCATACACACAAAAAAAACCCAACTCAATGTAAATAACTGTCAGTCAATTAAGTGCCATACGTGAAACACGCTTGGGCGACCATGTCTCGAGAGAGGCATGACTGACTGGGCAGAAGATTGTCCCGCAGTAGGTTGCCATTGCTTTCTGCGGTAGATTGGTTGCCAGCCAAGGCTAGAGAACCCAATCTGTCATGTTATTTAACCCATAACAGGAGGGAAGAGATGTATTAATACCTTTCCCATGGTTATTTGCACGTAAGTGAATGCAATGAATTCAACTGGAATTCGAACTTGGCTCCACAATTTCTCGTTCCAAGCCGATATCCAATGCACCACAATGCACATCCGTACATAACTGTACATACACTTTTCCCCTTATTTTTGATTGTTAAAAAAAAGGCCAAAAGTATGGTGAACGATCTTGCTTGAGTAAACAAATCATTTAAGAAAGTTTTAAGTATAGAATCGTGATTTGAAATGTATTACTTAAATCCATTTTCAGCATAACATCCACTTGGACTCAAAACTTCTGAAGCTTTCAAAAACACTGTATTTGAATTTTTTTTTGTGTATAAAAATTGTTATTGCTAAATAGTTGTTGATTACTCAAATATTGACCTTGTGCCTTACATGCACATAAAAATGTGGAGTAATTGAACGCAGCCTACAAAAATACTTTCTGATGCATCGAAATTTATTAAGCAACCTCAACTCCGCAACAATCCTTTTTTTTTAATTGACTCATGGAAAGGTGTAGGTATGTGTAAGCTTGAAGCTCCTCTCGTTGTATTTTAGTTTGTCGTTTTTGCTGCTTTCATCCCTGACTGACTCACTGTCGCTGGTCGGGGTTCTTTTATTGTCATTAGATTTTTCACACTGACTCGCAAAATCCTCAAGTCTTGCAAGCCGCTCCCATTGGTCAAAAAATCAATTTAACATCAACTTACAAAATCTGGTTTCGACATTTTCTTTAAGCACATGGTCAATCCTTTTTCTGTTTGGGAAAAAACAGGATTTCACACTTCATTGTGAATTTTTGTAAAAGTGAAGGAGAAGGCTGTTTTAATTCTTAATTTCCTCTTCACCTTGTGCCTTACATGCAAATAAAAATCTTTGTGGAGTAATTGAACGCAGCCTACAAAAATACTTTCTGATGCATCGAAATTTATTAAGCAACCTCAACTCCGCAACAATCCTTTTTTTTTTTAATTGACTCATGGACAGGTGTAGGTATGTGTAAGCTGGAAGCTTCGTGTGCAGTCAGATTTTATAAATTCGACAGAAAAGCTAAAGCGTTAATAAAAAAAAAAAATGGCTTGGAATAAAATATGATTTGTAAAACTTTGTATTTGTGAGGCAAAAATTGATTCTGTAAAAAGACCGCCAAAATAAAACCTGACTGTTTATGAAAAAGATACATATACAAATGCAGTGGATATCGACTTAAAACGACAAATCGGGGAGCCGAGTTCGAATTCCACTTGAATTCCTCGCATTCACTAACGCACAAATAATCTTGGGAAAGGTATTAATCCGTCTCCTCTCTGCAGTTATGGGTTAAATAACAGAACAGATTGGGTTCTATAGCCTTGGCCGGCAATCAGTCTACCACAGAAAGCAATGGAAACCTACTGCAGGATAATCTTTTGCCCAGTCAGTCATGTCTCTTTCGAGACATGATCGCCCAAAGCGTGTATTACCATAATAGCCATAACAATATCAGTATGATAACATATGACGAACCACACACCCAGTAAGGATCAACTAGAACGCCCAATCCGAACAAAAACATCCATCAAAAAGGCAGTTAAAGAGATTTTCCTTAGTTTTTCAATATTACAAACCTGATTTTAATGTAAATGCTGAGCTATGTTTACAATGAACAGTGAGCTCATTCCTCTGGTTTAACAGTTTAACCTTGTCCCTAAATTTGATAATTTCTAATTTTTCGTTAAGACAGAGGTAGCAAGGTGCACGGAGGGAGTTGTGTTATCATACTGATATTTGCCGGGCGTTCAACCCGACATTGGTCGGCGAGTTGTATGGTTGTGGGGTGTTCTACCCGACATCGGTTTTCGCGGGGTCGAGGAATTATAAATAGTTCGGAAACAATGGTTGACTTGGGCCTTTTAAATCATGGTTATTGGGTGTTGGTTTGACAGTCGGTGCTATGGGGAAACGTGTTGGGCTTTGGCCGGATGGTATGTACTGGTTTGGGCTCTGTCGAGTACTGGCGGTATAATCGATGTCGGATTAGATGCCTCATGGCTGTATAGGTTGGCGGTCGGTGTTGGGTTGCGTGCTTGCCGAGTATTGTGTTGATATGTGCCGGATTGTGTACCTGGGGGGTATTCGTTGGAGCCTCCGTGTCGGATGAAGGTACCCATCAAATATTGGCAAATTAATGTCTAAGTATTAGTGTATGTATATATATTTAAGTATACATCTGTTCTTTTGCACTAGTATACAGTGATTTTTCCTTTACTTGCTGATGTGTATGTATATGTATGCATTTACTTGTATGTGTGTGTATGTCTTGCATGTATGTATGTATGTATGTGTGCTCTTGTATGGGTATATGTATATATATGTGTGTGTGTGTATATATTCATTATTGTATATATATATATATATATATATATGTGTGTCTATATATATGTGCATATACATATATGTTTATGTATGTATGTATGGATGGATGGATAGATAGATATTTAGTTAGATGGGTGTAAGTTTGTGGTCCTGGTTTTCACGCTTTTGCGATCGTCAGACAAACTGATTTAATTTTCTTAAAAATACTGAATATATATAGAGATGTGTATATTGATGTATTTCTATGAAAGTGGGATGAAAATTGGGAGAAATATTTGTCGTCATGACGCCTTTTATACAAACGCAGACATAAATGAATCCTTGTACACCCATTGACGTGCGCAGAGACACACACAGGCGCGCGCTCGACCACTGGGGCTCACATAGGCATAACTGCATGTGAACAATATAGGGCTTAGCATATATGCATATGTGTGACGTTTTGTACATGCATATGCATTTATTGGTGTAGTGTGTCTACCGAGTTTGATGCCAAAGGTTCTGTGTATTTTCATCTATGGTTACATATTTTTACGATCTGTGGAGTTTTTGGTTGTGTACGTTTTCATTTTTAGCGTGTGTATTATTTGCGTAAATATATATATATCTGATTATGTTTATATGTCCATGCACTGTAATATGATTGTGTCTGCCATGACCTCATTCAAGGCTAGTCATGTTACGAATTCGCCCTGACTGTTTCTAATATGTGGCAATTCAGTCTGAGTCCAAATACAGCTTTAAAATTTAACAGACAAGTCGATAAAACAAAATTTTGAAATTTGTGCATGTATATATACATTGTAACATGCGTATATTAATTTTTATATGTGTCTGTTTGTATGCGTATATACGCGTCTATTTTTCCATGTGTGGATAGTTGTAGGTCCATTTATGTGTGCGTTCTTTCTCTTCCTCGTTTTATTTATGAATAACTTTCTAAATCTAATAAATTGTTAAACTCAGAAATTCTTTTTTAAATTTCGAAATAATAATAAAGTAGATATAATAGTCAATTAATAATGCTGATCTCAATTTAATCAAACTAATGCCCTCCGCAAAATATTTTTAAGTCTGCTCACATATTCTCCAAATTAGAAGTTGCTTTATTTTGAATGGTCCACATTGTACATACAACAATACCTCCCTGATTAAAGGGGGTTTGCTTGTTTTAACCTTTTAAAACCCTTCAACTTGAAATAAACCTCAACACCTCATCACTTGATAAGACACAAGAGAAGTGTCGTCGAAACGAAACAGCTACTTTAACTTTTGTAGTGATATTTAAATTATTATAACATATTCATGTTATAATTTCTGAATATATATATATATATATATATATATATATATATATATATATATATAAGGACATTATAGTCTGAAGAAAAGAATTCGATAAATAATGAATTTTTACAAGAATTATTAACATTTTTGCTTTTTTATTATAATTTATAAAGTTTCAAAAATATCTGAAGAAATTCTTCAAAGCCTTGTTGCGGTTGGATTGTTAAGAAATGACTATAATTTACTAATCAAAAACTGAAAAGCTTAATAATACAAATCAAAAGATTTCAAATAATTTTTTTTGTGTAAAACGGTTGTTTCTTCTTCTTCTTCTCTCTGAGACTCTCTAAGTATGGTTGTGATGCTGTGGATATGAACGAGAAATTGGAGAACAGATTTCGAATTCCACTTGAATTCATTTCATTCACTTACGCGCAAGGTATTATTAATCCGTCTATTTTCCCTCCAGCTATGGGCTAAATAGCAAGACATATTGGTTTCTATAGCCTTGGTTGGCAACCAGCCTACCATAGAAAGTAATAACAACAGTGCGGGAAAATCTGCCCAGTCAGCCATGTCTCAAAGAGACACGAGCGCTCAAGTGTATGGCACTTAACTGAGTGATTTCGTGTTTGACTTTGAAAAGTCACGTGTTTCACGGTTCTTCCTCTTACAGGAAAAGGAAAATGGACAATTATGTCAATTCTGGCCAACAATCCTTGTCAAAATATCAGTCTGTCCTCAATCACTTACAGCGTCAGAGATGACCTTCGTTATTATTATGAAATACTTTTAAATTTCATGTTATAAGCAAGTTATACTTGTTTCAAATCAGATTAATTTAATTACAATTCTGCTAACTTTCAAAATAAAAAAATAAAAAAAAATAACGGGTCACAGATGTATATTTTATTTTTGCAAGATTTTTAAAACCGAAAATGAATTTTTGTTTACTTTACGTGTACAAGCTGTCAAAAAACAAAAACAAACAAACAAAAAAAAAATGATAAATTTTGAAAACTGTCAAAAAGTTGAAATTCCAATCAATATAATCATTTTACTCTTAAGTAGCCCCATGCGCATCAGTGGCGTCACTGCCTTGCTTGGGGTGATATGATTTGTAAAAAAAAAAATATATAATTTCTATTTGAAATACACCACCAGAGTTATTTTGTTTTACTGGAAATAAAAATTAAAGCTTCAAGAAAGCCTTTTTATTTTTCAAAATTCACTTTAAAATTAAATTTTAGGTATCGTCAATCATTTTCTTGTTCTTGGACTTATTATTATTGTTGTTAATAATAATAATAATAATTACTAATATTGTAGTAGTAAGTAGTATTCCAAAAGAAAAACAATGAATGCACGCGTGGGCGCGCACGCACACACACACACACACACACGCACCATGCAAAATAATTTTAAATTTACTCACCTGCGATGAATAGATTAAAAAAAAAAGGAAAGGTGAAGAGAATTTTAGTTTAGTAAAAAAGCATACAGCAAAAAACAAAATGGAGTTAATTGCAATGTTTTTTTTACCCATACCACAGACACGCATACAAACAAACGCACGTTACATGTGTGTACTGTAGTGTACTAGTAACTTAGTATTTTTACTGGTTTAGCGAGACAGACAGACAGACGTAAGAATTCATGTATAACTCCTCGCATATACTAACTTAGTCGAACAATTATACAGTACACCACGCGAGCAGATATGCAAGCGAGCATGTGAGTGCAATACTGCAAATGAAATGCATCTCAAAAATTCAATTCTTTTGCTAGCCGCTTACCTGGAAGTGGAACTAAGTACTCGTGCACAATAGTGATTTAAATGACTTTTTCAAAATTCAAATAATGTACCCCCCCGGATGTATGTATATTGTTTGATGACTTGTTCATATGTTTTTCAAGTTTTCCTGAATTTTTCTTTTCAAGTTCTTAACTTTCACAGTAAAATTGACCCTTTGCGGAAAAATAAATAAAAGGGACACTAATAATTATAACACCGACTTTACGTACACACAAGCACACAATACAAGACAATCTATTAGTGTAGAATTTTGCTTTTCGCAGTCAGTTGGAAAGAAAGAGCGATTAAAATTGAAGAGTGGACTCACATATAATAATAGCACCAATAACAAAAATAATAATAATAGTATTAAAAAAAAAGAATTGGTTCAGTTGTAGTGGACTTAGTGCGAAGACATCAACGAGAGGTGCCGTTGGAAAAATCGGCATTCCTCTCGTCACTCGTAAGAGATGGAGGAAGAAGATAAGGTAATAATTGTTGCTTTTAAAATTGTTCGTTTTAGTTTTTAGCCGAATGTTGCTTGATTTATATGGCTCTTGTTTTTGTTTTGCATTGTAGAGTGGTGAGTCTCTAGCGAGATAGATTTTACTTTTAGTCTAAATTTTTTTAGTAAACTTGAACATTTTTTTTATTTTTATTGGCATTTCCAAAAATGTTAAGATTTTTTTTTATCTTATTCTTCGCTCATCATGTTATTGTTTAAACTTTATTTTAAGAATCTGAAGTTTATATTCATTTTTATTGTTTTCAGATTGGATAAAAACGAGTTTAGTTAGTTACCCTTTCATGTTCTTTACTTTTATTAAAAATTAAAAAGTGTTGACTTTTCTGTTTAACATTTACTTTGTTTAGAAAATGTTAGGTTGAATATTCAAGACTCAAGAGAAAAAAATTATTTTTTGTTTTATTAAGAAAAAAGAAGCAACTTCTGTATCTTTCACAGTGAATATAAGATAAATAGAAAACACAAGTTACTTTTTTTCTATTTGGTGGTCTCTACTTTCCTTCAACAAACATTAATGAAGTCAAAAGTGCGTGAGTTTAAAATAAATGTAAAGAGAGTTTATTTAATTTAAAATACCAATCATTTTCGATGCGACGAGCCTTTTCTCTGCTTTATGAATGACTGACACGAATTAAAAAAAAAATTGATTCGCAAAGTTTGTATTAAAAGAAAATTCATTTTCTTGATGTTTAAAAATTGATTTTTTTTTTTTGTGCAGCAATTTTCCCTTGTCTGTAATAACAAATTCAGTATTGTTTAATCGTGACTTAAAAAGAAAAACTCTGCTGATTTGGGCAACGCTTGGTGCTCTCTTGACTTGCAGTTATCAGTTAATTAAATTTTACTTTGTTTTAATTTGTGTTTATTTCACGGTTAGCGCTAATTTTTTTAGCCTACATTTTCACTTTCATTTACAATTTGAATAGAGATAAAGAAGTTTATGATTTAAGTCATATATGGATCATTGCATTTGTGACCATTTTTCTTTTCATCTTTTAGTTTCCATTTTTACGCTGAAAATATTTAAAGAAAAAATACTTTATTGCAGCATATTAAAAATTTAATTTGTACAAGTAAAAAAAATATTTCTTAAGTGTAAGAATAATTTTAAAAACTTTAATTTCTAGGTTTTTACACTCCACTTGTTTGTGGGCACACAAAAAAGTGACTTTACATTAAAAAAAATACATTTTTTTTAAAGATAAAAATATCAATAAATTAAAGTAAGAATTTTATTGCTGGTTGCACGTGATTAAAGCAATAAAAACTGAAATCTAAGTGAAGCCCACTGTTTTATACGCAGTTTGACGGCAATTACAATTTGAATTTAGTCTTTTACCCTTTAATTAGTAATAATAATGCTAATAATTTATATAATAAATTAATAGTGCTCGAAAGTTTTCGCGTACGAAATTGTTGAAGTTAGGTAAATAAGGAAAAAATCCATAATTAATTAAAAGCTCAGCTCCAAAAATTTAACTTTTAAAAAACATAAACCGACTCACTGCCTTTCAACTTCAAGGTTTTCAAATGCAGAATTAGGTCTGATTTTTAGATATTTTTAATAAATAGTTAATTTTTTGCAATTAAAAATATTATGCTAAAACTTACGTCGAAAAAAAATGTATTCAGAAATTATTTTTTTTTTTTTATTCTTACCTTTCTTTTTTTGTTTTGTTTTGTTTTCCCTCCCTGCTTACTGTAGTGTTTTTGTTTAGTTAGAAAAATTGATGTAAGAGATAAAGAAGTCTTATTTTTCTTTTCTGTTAATTAATGAAACAACGGGTGCTCTTTTGCAAGTAATTAACACTGAGCTATTGGAAAAAGGAGTTGATTAAAGGATCGACCGATGAACATTTTAAAAGAAAATGTCCCACTCCAATCCATCAACCCCGAAGAACAATACAATAAGGCAATGTTTTTAGTTTTAAAATTCCGTCATGGTTAAAATGATATTTTCAAAATTTTATTTATATATGTATTTTTAATAATGAAGTAATTAAAAAAAACTTTTTCTTTGTATAATTGAAACTTATATTCAGTTAAACATTATTTGACCATTTTTACAACTGATTTTTTTTGTCCTTGTTCAAAAATAAATACACTTACAGTTTATCAAATTCAAATATTTTTTTGATGTAATTTATTAATGATTCAATTACATCATTCTCAGTGTCATCTTATTCGTTGGTTTCAGCTTTTATATATATTTTTCTTTTTAGTGTACTGTAAAAAAAAAAAAACTTTGACAAAGAAGTGCTGTATAAAATTGAAATTCACATTTTTGTTTTGTTGGGTACAAAAAAATTATCATTTTTCGATTAATGAATAGAGAAATTGAATAATTCATGTGAAAAGAAAATACACGATTAACTATGTTTGGTTCTTTTATTGTCAGGAAAGGAAAAATTGATAAATTATGAAAACCCCTAAAATGTTAAGTTTGTCTAGTTTTTTTTTTTAACTTAATTTTTTTTTAAAAACGCTGATAATTATTTTATTTTTGTTTTTAACCTGGTGAATTTAAGTTTTTTACTTTAGTTTTGTTTTTTTTACTCTTTTACTTTAAACTTAAAAATTAGAGAATAAACGTTTAATTACAGTTGAGTACATGAACATTTTTTTTATTTTTTATTGAAGCTAATTTTTCACTGATTTCATTTAAATTTTTACCCTGCTAATCCGAATCTCATTCCTTCTCAAAGTTTTTTAATTTCATATTTTTTTTTTCATCCCTGTAGAAATTTGGGGTTCAATCATCAGATTGTGTTATCGAAAGACTGAAATAAATGTTTGAAAAATTGTTAAATTGTCATTGTTTTTAATTTTTTGTCGGTCGTAAAATTTTAAAAAAGGAATACTGTAGATAAATAAAAGCACTGAAAGAAAAAAAAGATAATGATATGAAGTTTACATTTTTCAGAATAGGCTTCACATTTAAACTTGAGGCAGTAATGATAAAATCAATGAAAATTTGAATTAGAAGCAGGAAAGAACTTGAAAAAAATCTCTCAAGAGTTAGCAAAAGGCAAGCTTTTCTACAGGGCTGCTTTCTGAGAAGATCACGTGGCCTGTCCCTCGCCATGAGTGATATCGTTGTTGTTCCTTACTGACATCTAAATAATAAAAAAAACCTAAACTGCATGTCGTAAAATGTTTTTATTACTGTTTATATACTATTTAGATTTCATTTAAAATTTTCGTATTTCTGAAAACCTTTAGTTTAGTATTGCTTTAAAGTTTTTGAAAACATTAATTTATTAAAGAATAGCTCACCTGCCCCCAAAAAACAAACTTCTTCTTGTGTGACAATTAATTGAATTCTGATGATTGTCTATCAACAAACATCACTTCGACTATAAAAGATGTTACAGAAGTGGTAATAAAGTCTTGTTTGTTTTTATTGCTTCTCTGAAATCCTTATTTTAATTTCCTACGGTAACATTTCATTTATTGTAAGGCAGCTTGTATTGAAAATTAAAAACTTAATTTTATTTATTTTGACTGTAATGATTTTTTTTTGTGTGGCTCTTTCGTTTAAAACTCAAAAAGAGAAATTAAATATCACATTGCCAATTAATGTAACAAACTTATTTATTTAATAAGAATGTATAATGTAATCTTAAGATTTCCAAATAAGCACAATTCTTTTTTTTCTTTGTACTAACTTTTATTTTTCAGGTATGAAGAATGCGTGTAACATTTTTGATTGAATTTGTTGTTGTAGAGAAGCTGATGGTTGTTCATTTTCTATGGCTTTTAAAGAACTCACTTTGCGTAATTTTTTAAATTTTTTTTAGGTAGTAATTTTTTCTCTTTTCTTTTTTTTTTTGTTCCTTTTGCGATAACATTAAAACTTCTAAAACTCAAAGGATAAAAAAAATCTGTCAAAGAAAATACACGTAACAGAGGCAACTTTCATTTTGAACCATTTTTTTTTAATCAAGGTCATTTACAAAAATAGTAAAATTAACAATTAAATAATTGCAACTTCATGTATCAAAGTTCAAAGTCGTCTTGGTTGATGAGAAAGTATTCACTAAATTCCAAAATCTTGCTTCTTCGAAATTACTATTTTTTTTCTACTTGTGATAAATTATTTATTTCCTAAATTTCAAATCTAGCAAGGAATGTTAAGCTTCGAATTATCTAGTAAAAAAAAAAATCCAATTTTATTTCATGTGCCTTTCAGGTCTTTTTTTCTAATTACTTTCAAAAGAGAAAAATATAAATTTTGATTTGTTTTTGACAAAAACATTAATTTTTTTTAACTTTTTATTTATTTATTTATGCTTAGCTTCTTGTGACACTTTTTTCTTTTTCGCACAAATACTTTCTCTGCGATAAACTTTTTTTCTTACCAAATTAAGTACGTGTATGTTACCAATATTTTTGAAACAAATTTCATGAATTACCTTTAAAACAATTTATTCTTTGAAAACATGTCAATTGCACTCTGGCACAAACATTGTCCGCAAACAAGAAACCTTTTTAATTAATTTATTTTTTTTTAAAGAAATGAAGTCGTTCGCCAAGGTTTTTTTTAATTATTTCGGTAGCAGTTAAAAGGTATTCGTGTTAGTAATCTTGTTAACGAAACCATTCATTTAGAAGTTAATGTGACACACAACACAAGTTCATCTCCTGAGATTTAATGCTATTGATTAAATTATTGAGAAAAAAAAACAAAACAAAACACTAAAAATCACAAATAGATTTTTTTTTAATTAAAGATATAAATTTTGCTTAATAGAACAAGTAACAGCTAAAAACAAATTAGAAAAAAAGTAATAAAATGCTTCATCATGTATTTGTCTCACAAATTTTCTTATGAATGAAAAACTAAAAGAACTTGAGTTTTTTTTTTGTATTTGTTTTGCATCAGTGAGTTGGCAAACACAGATCATTTTTGCTCATTTTTCATTTTGTTTTGAAGAAATACACAGAAAAAGATGTTTTTCAAAGTTTAAACGAAAAAAAAAATCTTTTTTATTCAGTTTATAAAGTTTAAGTGAAAGATTTTTTTAAAAATTTTTTTCGTTTAAAAGTTTTGAAGGGCATAAAAATCTTCAAGGAAGTTTTTAAATTAAAAAAAAAAATTTAATAGATTGAAAAATGAAAATTGACTTTTCTTTTTGTTAATTTTACTCCGCCGATCCTAAAACAAACACAAAATTCGAGTCCTATTTTGCTTTTGCAGTCAGAAGCGACAAGATTCCGGTTAAAGAGTCGCTTTCTAAAAAGAAAAAACAAAATATAGTTTTTTTGGTAATTGTCAAAAAAAAAAAAATGTTTGTAAGGCTGTCAGTTTATTTAACTGGCTTTTAATTGTGGTTGGGTTTAGTTTTCTTTCTTTCCTCTTTAGAAACAGTAACATAAAAATGAAAAGGATTTAAATTTCCTCTTTCAAATTGTCTCCTAATAATAATCATAAACTGGAAGCTAGCTCCGCTTTTTTCTTCTTCTAGTTGCGGTGAATCTGTTAACAAATAGTGGCACATGTATTGTCTTCCATAGTAATAATAATTTAAATGACTGAGCCAAATTCTTTTGCATGTTTTATTTGAAAACGAATGTTAAATAAGTTGTTTACATTTTTCCTTTAAGTGAAGTAATTTCGTAATAAAATTTGCTTTAGATTTAATCTCTAAAATTAAAAATAGTTATAGAATTGAACGCAATAACTTTAACATTCACTCTTCACTGTGAAGTGTGAAGAAATTCAAATTGTAATTTTTCCATTTAGAAATTGAAGTTTTTTTTGTTTTTTTTTAAAGCGAAATTCTATGCTATATTTTTTTAAATATAGGAAAAAATACAAGTTTTAGGTAGAATAAAATAATATACGGATTGAATTTGAAGTAATGCTTTTGAAATTTGTCAGAATTAAGCTTTTTTTTTTTTTTTTTTTTTTTTTTTTTTTTTTTATACAATTAAACTTTAAGACTAGTAGATTATTTTTGGTGCAAGACTGTGTACTGGTACCAAACACCCTTAGATTTTCGTATATTAGGGCCACAAAGGAGGAACTTGGAGAATAGGTGTTTGTTTTCTGTTTTCTAATATGATGAAAGAGGCAAGTTTCCACTGGCTTAAAAAGAAAAAAAAAAAGGTAATTGAGAATTAAATTTCTGTTGAAGACGAAACTCAGAATCTTTGAAGCTTTGTGTGCGCTTAGCATTAAATCTTTTGGAAAGAACAGGCTTTTTTTCTTTTCTTAAATCATCCTCAGTTACAAAATAGGTTAGCAGTTTCTGAATTTCTATACTGAAATGATTGCCATTAGTTTTCTAGAACTCTCTCTCTCTCTAGAGAGAGAGAGAATATATATATATATATATATATATATATATTTTTTTTTTTTTTTTTTTTTTTTTTTTTTGTTATATATATATTTTTTTTTTTTTTTTTTTTTTGTTATATATATTTTTTTTTGTTTGTTTTTTTTTTTGTTTTTTTTAAATATTTAATTTTGTCAATTTCTTAGCTTGTATAAGTCACTTGTTGGTTAAATACAGGCTGTGATATGTGTTTCATTTTTTTTTTTTTTTTCAATCTTTGTTGGTGTTAGACTATTAATCACTTAATTATTCTATTGAGAAGAATTAATATATTTATTAAAATGAAAATTTATCAAAATAGAGGTAGTCTATTTTGGAAGATTATAATATATGCGTGTATGTCCTTGCTGTCAAAAATAACATCAAAATATTTGAGAGGATATATATCTATTTCTTAATTACTCAATGACATAGTTATTACAAAAAAAAATAAAAGGCACTGTTAAAGAGCAAACCACATGGCAAGCTTTCATAACTGATAAAGAGAATGAACTGAGCTGATGCTGCCTTGCTCTTCTTGTCTCTATTATCTCCATGAGTGTGACAAGAAGGAAATTATATACAAACACACACAGGTCTTTATTATAATAGAGAGAATATTAATATTTTTCAGGGACAAAATTTTTCAGGAATGCTGAAAATATTATTTTACTCAAGGTAAATGAATGTTGCTAATGGATTTCTATCTCCTAAGGTAAGTTGAAAGCGGTATTAGTTTTTACAACCTTAGAGGTCAGTAACACGGTGGAATACTTGAAAGAAAACCCTACTGAAAACAAAAAGCTGATTACAGAGGAAATTCTTAAACTGTTGAGACTGGATAACGCCAATGGCTGCAGAGAATATAGGCATTTAGACAAACACAAATGCAAGCAAGCAAAGGATGTCGGACTCAATGAGAAGTGTACAGATAGAAACACTACGAAACATAAGCTTGGGAGAAATGAATAAAAAGATAGTTTGACAGAATGCATGGAATATAGAAATTTTTTTATTTTCCTGCATGCGAGAAACCTATAGCACATAAAATCATGGAAGAATCATTTATATTAAAACCTAAGAAGGTAATATTGGCACTGACCATGATAAAAAGAAACAAAGCAGCAGTATCAGATGATTGGAATAGAGATGCTGACACCCTTAGACTATTTCAAAATCAATAAGTTTACTGAAAGGATAAATGAAAAAAATGCTGACATACTGGAAAGCATATTTGTCTACATAGCGCTTATAAGATAGATATTCAAGTAATTGGCAACCTCTCTCAGGAAAAACTGCTTGCATGCAGATAGTTTTGACTCTTGGAGTATATAAAAATGTATGCGACGTGTGTGTGTTTTTGTGTGTGTGTGCAGTTTGTTTTATACTGATTTTTTTTTTTTTTTTTGTTTTTTGTTTTTTGTTTTTTTAAATCATATCACCCCAAGCAAGGCGAAAACGCCACTGATGTGCAGGGGGCTACGTAAGAGTGAAAAGATTGGAAAAGAGAGAAACCGGAAACCACAACCTAAACAGGAAACAAGGGATGAGCCTCTTAACCTGTTCAATAGACGTGGGTGGAGTGTGAGCTGGGCGATAGTTTAGACTATCTACTCCAATTAAATTATTTAATTTATGCAGTAAGACACTCCTAAAAAAAAAAAAAAAATTGGACCCGAGTTCATTGTTGCTTGTCATAATCTTAAGAAAATATGTAAATGGGAAAACTCAGAACCCCCCTCCCTCCCTCCCTCCCAAGACTTAGGTAAAATAGTAAAAGAAAGTATTGGTTTATTTTGTTTTACCAATATCTCAATCTGGCTTATTTAATGCCAGTAAGATAGGATAAATTTATAGTATTGCTGGTAATATATGTTTCTTCATAAACGTATTCCTGGAATTTTTATTATAAATGTCTATTTTTATACTCTCATAGTATTTGACACTATTTTAGGTGTTAACTATTTGTCCATAGTTGGGATCCTAACAAGTGCTACCACCCTGAGTCAGGGTGGACTTGGGAACAACAGCAATTATGAGGTGGTTCCATGTTCCTCACAACCTCCTAATCAAAGGCCGTGCTACCAGATACAGTTTATTGTCCTACTCAGGACTAGTTTAAAAAAAAAAAGAGCGAAAGACTATTAAATTATAAGAAGGCTCAATGTAGGATTGGATTTGCATTGTAGTGCAGTGGATATCGAATTGGAATGACTAATCGGGGAGCCGAGTTCAAATTCCAGTTGGATTCCTTGCATTCACTTATGCACAAATACCCTTGGGAAAGGTATTAATCCGTTTCTTCCCTCCAATTATGGATTAAATAATAGGACAGATTGGATTCTATAGCCTTGGTTGGCAACCAGTCTACCACAGAAAGCAATGGCAACCTACTGCGTGATAATCTTCTGCTCAGTCAGTCATGTCTCTTTTGAGAAATGATCACCGAAGTGTGTATCACATATGGCACTTAACTGAATGTAGAATTGCAAGCAGAAGAAACAGCTCAAAGTGAGAGTGACTTTGATGAGGATGTCAAATGAAATAGATATAGAAATTTAACTGCCTGTGTAGTATAGTACACATTGACAGGCGTGACACAAATTCAAAGTTATCTGGGAATAATGAAAGTTGCCTTAAAGAAATCAAGCAAAGAATTGAGATAGGATAATGTCCCTTCAAAAAAGGTGTATTGAATTACTATTTAACATCTGATCTCCTATAAGACAGTAAATGTTTAACAGTATCCTCACAGTTGAAGGCACTGTTTCCATGACAAATCCTGAGTAACAACGATGCTTACAATCAGAAAGGGTAAGAGTTGAAATGTCTTAAGCATATGAGGAAATATTGTTCAGAGAATTTATTACTCACAAGGCAGATTCGAGATGGGAGGAAACTATTTTTTTATAAGTTTGGGGGAAGAGATGACAATGAATAAAGATACGGTAAAGGGGTCAAAGTTAATTTGAGCAACAAAAAACAAGAAGTTGTGGAGTCATCATTGCCTACATCCTGAAATGATAGGGCACATAAAAGAGAGAAATTGGTTCCTGTCTTTTACTTCTTTCATCAATGCTGGTAGAAAAAATGTTATATCTAAACTTATTTATAAATGGAACTTTGTCTGTGTGTGTCCATTACCTATAGACTCAAATGGCTGAGCTGATTTTCTTGAAAATTTACAAAGTTGTACTTCTGCGAGTGTTCTTAGCTAGGTTTTGTGTCGAGGTACCCCCGATAAATATCCCAGTGTTGCTTGGGTGTAATGAAAGCTTTAAAACTAATCCATGGTCCTGGAGCTCAGACTCTTTGGACGTTGGCACGAAATACTAAAAAGCAATAGTTGTTTCCAGTTAAAGTGAAACAGTAGACTGAAAGAAAAATGAATGGATGTAAGTTAAATTTTGATTTCCTGGTATCGATATCAAATAAATTTTTTTTTCGTCGTAAACTGAATTTTGAAGGCTAAATAAGTCCTCTGAGTAAATGGTATCATGGCTGAGACTAAGAACTACAAATGTACCTACCTACTTAGAGCCAAACCCGAAGCAAAAACTAAAATAAAAGGGCTGAAAACATACAGACATAGAGGCAGATAAACAGACACGTGCGCGCACACACACACACATCTTGCCTTTATATATATCAATCAATTTTCTGCACTATTGTAAGAACTGCAACCTTGAAACTTCTGAATATTGTTTCTTATGTCTTTGTCTATGAGTGTACCAAATTTGATTTAATTCGGACCACTCCTTCTATAACACGATTTTTATTTATTATTGATTTTCGGTATTTGTCGGGGGTACCTTGACACAAAACCTAGCTAAGAACACTCACAGATGCTTATAGTACAACTGTGTAAATTTTCAAGAAAATCGGTTCAGCTGTTTTGAAGTCTATAGGTAACGGACACACACACAGTTCCATTCATAAATAAGTTTAGATAGATTTAGATTAGATAAGTTGTAACAAAAGAAAAAAAAAATGATTAACCAAAACACAGAGCTAAATCACAGACAAATATTTAACTTAAAAAAACAAAATAAAAATATTTACAAATATAAAATTTTTGCAATCAAACAGAAAACAAACAGTTTATTAATGGTGGGTGAAGTGTTACGAAGGGAGAGGTAAGGAGTAGGTGAAGTAATTTTTACATGTTAAGCTAGAGAGTATTCTAAGTACTATTTTTGGAAATACTCATATGTGTGGATATAAAGAATAATTCTTTTGTTTAGTCAATGAGTCAAACAAATTCTATTTACCCATTTAGTTCCATGAGGTTCTCTTTCAGGTTTTAGTTGGTCGGCAGCTTTTTGTAGAGATTTTTTTCGGCTGGATATGAGTATCCCGAATGATGCTAGAGTTATTATCAGTAAATCCTTTTAACAACTACTCTCTTCCCAAAACCTATTTTTATAGGAGCTAACACCTAATTTGCATATTTCTCGAATCATTTCGAATTCTTTAGGATCTTCCAAACGTTCTATTTCTAATTTCTTTATTTTTACAACTACTTCATGAATTAAAACTGTTTTGTAATAACCAGTAGGACTCAATAGTATCCCTTACTATAGATTTTAACCTTTTTAGACATTAATATTATTTTTTATATATAAATGCATCCTTGTAACAAAATATATAATTCCAGGTGAAGAGGACTTGAGGTTTTACTATTTTGAGTGCCTCAGCATTTATTTTATGAACAGTGCTCAATATAATAAATATCATAGAGCTTAATGTAATTATGAATTAATTGTATGTTGCGACATGGAAATTTTTATGTTTCGAGCAGTGTGGTAGCTGTGATAGTGGTTGTCAGGCAGCATCAGCTTCCTTTGCCTACCTGTTCTGACTATTGATTGTTTACCTTTAGCCTTTTTTTTTTTTTTTTTTTTTTTTTTTTTAATATCACCCCAATCAAGGCGAAAACACCACTGATGTGTAGGGGGCTACGTGAGAAGGAAAAGAGAAAGCCGGAAATCACATCCTAAGCAGGAAACAAGGGATGAGCCTCTTCACCTGTTCAATAGACGTGGGTGGAGTGTGAACTGGGCGATAGTTTAGTCTATCTACTCCAATAGACTGCTCCTTTTATATGCCCCAGTTGTTGATAGCCTAGTTTTTGTTTTACTGAGTCATGGTCATATGATATTTAAAAGAAATGGTTTTGAAGTGAGTAGCCTAGGGCTACAATAGCAACAATACAATTTGTATTTCATATAAATACTGATTAAAAATTGTGTAGTAGAGTGGTTGGGGGGTGGCAGCTCGTGTCATAGATTCAGATTTGGGTTCACAAGACTCTTTCAGTGGCTCTGCTTTAATTGTTTATTGCAAGAAGAGCTTGGAGGTCATGTGTTGAAGGCAATCATGTAAACTTTTGGTGAGCTACTCCTTGGTCAGGTGGACAATGTAGAAGGGGATAATCCTACTGGAATATTGAAACATGTTTTTGATAGATCACCTAAGACTCTGAGCCATACAGCAGGACGGGGACCACAACAGCTCTGAATTTGGTATTTTTCTTCAGGTGCTTGTTAAAACTCTTGTATCGTCTGCCAAATGCAGTTTTGGCATTTACTAGTTTCTTTATGAATATTGGTGTTCAACATTATGGTGCAACCCAAGTATAAATGCTTTTAACACACACCCACACACACATACACATATTTTAAATCCAAAGGGATGATCAGATAAGTAAATCCCAAAATCCTGATCCTAATTAATATTAATGAAATTAATATTGAAATTGATCAAGGTAGAGATCTCAATGCAAATATTACATTCTATTTACAGAGCCAAATATAAAAATTAAAACAAAAATTTTGGTATTTAAGTCTGTTGGATAGCCATTTCTACGAGGAAATGGCGAAATAAAAATTTTTGTTTCTCCGTTGCTGAAGAGGCAAAGGATTTTCTCGTACAAATGGCTATCCAATGGATTTAAATATCGAAATATTTGTTTTAAAAGATATATATATATATAGTAATGGTTGTTACAATGGTTTATAAAAGCATAGTATCACTACACAAAATTTTTGCGTTTTGGAGCTACGTTTGCTCCTCATCTGGTGATAAATTGAAATGAAAAAGAAATGGTGAAAATGATTTATTTTTGGTAATATATGTAAGTGAATGTGGTGGGAGTTTAGTACGATTTAGTCAGCAGCTTGTAGCCATATATATATATATATATATATATATATAAAATGGAAAAACCTCGTTATCAGTGTTTCGTTGCCTGTTTTATTGTAAAAGTTTCTAAGTATGAAATATTAGTAAAGAAAAGATTTTGACTTTACAAATATTTTATTTATATCTGAAATTTTTATGTAATGCACACACAGAGGGTGCGATGTGTAAATTGTCATCATTTTATAATTTTGTGCATGCGCAATGTCTGATTTTTATTTTGTCTATTGCTTGATTATTATATGTAGGGTTAAAGTTGAGTGAGAGAATAACAAAACTTGTAACAGCAAAGATTAACTGAAGGCAAGGATTTGAAGTCATCTGGAGACTGTGATTCAAACCCATGATGATTTTTTTTTTTTAATTTACTCTTAAGTATTTCAAGGCATTGTTGTATAATTTTGGAAAATAGATCTGTTAAAATGAGATGTCAATATTATTTACATTATACTGTAATTTAGATGACAATCTATCCATTGCATTATGTGTGTGTGTGTGTATATATATATATATATATATATATATATATAATGTCAGATCTGTTTCGCTTTATCACATCTCATCAGTACGGTTAGACTCCGATTGCTTTTTAACCCAGGATTGAAACCCGACCGAACTGGCGTCAGTCGGCGATTCTACCTCTGGGCTATGGGCGTGTGTGTGTGTGTATATATATATCTCGCGCACATCTCATTTTTTCATCATGTCTGACTTAGAGGAACTGAATTAAAATGTGAAGAAAGATTAAAAAAGGTATATACACCCTCTTCAACTAAGATCTAAGGTTTAATAGAGATAATTAGTTCATTATCTACTAAGAGTGCACTTTTCAACACATATATATATATATAATGTGTGTGTGCCTGCCTGAGAGCAATGACAACTTATGTCGCACACCAATACTTGTAAGATTCACTCTGTAGTTGGTCTATAAATCAGTCTTTGTATCAAATTTATTCATTTCAATATTAATAAACTCTCTTTCTTGTCTATATTCTGTGAGTGATCTTAATTCCTAAAATGCATGTGTACCAAACACAAGACATACACAGATTTGTATATTGGATTTAACACAATATAATATTCTAATGTATCAGTCGATACTGTAATAACCCTGGCTGTCAGTATCATTGTTCCAAAATCTCTACTGTGCATTAAATATTGACTTGAAACCATATATTGGCAGTCGGTTTGAAGAAGTTTTAATCATTTTTTTTTTATTGTACTTTTATTACTTATAAATGTGCTTTTGGTAAAATAACTTTTTCTATGTCTTTATTAGTTTTTATTTCTGAAAGATCAAATTAGGTCGAGAACATTACCAGCCTTTACTAAGTCAAGGTATAAGTATAGACGATCACTCATTAATATTTATCTTATAATTCTTTCCACCCACTTTGCTTTCCACTCTTCTCTCTTGTCAGTGGCTGATTATATACATGCATATTTATCTATCTCAAAGACAATATATTGAGAGAGAGAATTTTTCTATCTATCTATATACACACACGCATACATACACACACGCATACATACATACATGCACGCATACACACACACACACACATGCATACCTACACACATGCACGCACACACACACACACATGCATACATACACACATGCACACATACACACACATACACATGCACACATACACACGCACACACATACGTACAATCATATTATGCAAGTCCTATTTTCATGGTATAATTGGTATTAACAAACTGATGTTGGTTGAATTTTCAGGATATTGTAATGTACTGTTAAGTTTCTATTCATAATATATTAACAAATCATTTCAGTTTTTGGTTTTGTTGCGCAACAATTTTTTATTTACAGTAAGAGTAATATCCTCATCTTTGTTATTACGATATTTGTGTCGTTATTTCCTCTTGACTGAAATTGATTTCTTATTCAATTTAATGTAGTAGATGGTTCCTTCTCTTTTGCCAGTGATTATTTTTTTCTTTCTCTGTTTTTGGTACTGCTTAGTTACTGCTTGACCTGTTTCGAATCTGTCTAATACCCAACCCAGAGTTTGAACTTGCAGTCACTGTTGCCAAATTCACAAAGCAATGCTTTTATCAACTAAATTATTTTCCTGTGGGACAATCCCGTGTCTAGAACTGTGACCATTAAACCTAATGTTCTTATTCTGTCAGTCAGAAATTATTGGAAAGATATGGGCTTAGAGCCACATCTTGTTGAAACACCGGTTAAGCAATATTGAGCCAGGTCAGTACCGAGATGTGTAACTGCTTGGTAATATCAGGTGCTCTAAGCTTTTATGGATATGCAGTCAGTGTAAAGGATAATAGTTCAGAAATGTTAATCAGAAAGCAGTTCCAGGTGGGTGTGTTTTATTCACTTACACACAAATATAGGAAAGGTATGAATCCATCTCTCCTTCCTTCACATTTGGGTGGACCGAGCATGTGAGCAATGACAAGGTTTTGGAAATGATGGAAACGAAAAGGAAATTAATATTGAGCACCAGGAAGAGACAAATGAAGTTCCTGGGACACGCAATGAGGAAGGAGGGCTTGGAGAACCTGATACTAACAGGCCAGATAGGGGGGGAAAAGAGACAGAGGAAAGCAGCGGATAACATATTTGAAGGGTCTGAGCAGGTGGATGACAGAACGGGGGCTGTGAGATGTTACAGGAGAAAGCGTGCTAAGAGCCACCAGGGATAGGGAGACATGGAAGGCCATGATCGCTTACGTACTGAAAGGACAAGGTACATAGAAGAAGACTATGACTTGTATTAGTAAAAATCATTAAAAATATTTTCTGGCTTTAAATAACCTGCAAAGTGTTAAGTAATAGAATATGAAAAAAAAAAAAGCAGTAGCATGAGTACTTCAAAGTAAAATTTGATAAGTGAAATATTAAACTCTGCAACTTTTTACCTAAAATTTGTTTCAGCAAGTTTTTGTAAAAAAAAAAAATGTGCATTGAAAATCAGAAAGCCTTTGTCAATGGTGAGGAATTGATACAAGAATTACTGATAATCAGAATAAGGCCTTATTTATATCTCCCTTTCCTGACTAGTGGATAGAGCAATTGATGGAGAGTCCATCTAGGGAACTCTAGAGTCACAATGATGAAGGTAATATTGTAATATAACAATCTGGCCCCACCCGAGGAAGGCTGATGCAAGCGGGAGTGTTTCCGGTCGTTGAAAGGAACGGATGTTTGTTTGACCTTATTTCCGGCAGTAGCGGAAATGGCTACAGAGGCAAACAGAACAGGTGTCTCTGAGAATTACGTGGGCGTGCATGGGCGAGGCAAAACCGGAAGAAAAAGTCCCGGTTTGGAGATTATAAAAAGACCTCGGCGCACGGATTCACCAGACAGACAGACAGACCAGAGTAGCAGGAGAGAGAGACACAACAGATACGACGACACTCCCGTCAACCCTTAGAGGCGCGCTCTCTCAACACTCTCTGTTCTCTATTCCACACAGTTCGTCGATACTAATAAAAATATAACCTTATATTTTTATGCCTATGCGTGTTTCTCTGTTCGTCGATATAACTGGAACCAGCATTCGCTAGGCGTAACAGACCTTTTTATTTGGTGCCTAGTGACTTGCTGTTTTGAGACAACAAAACAGATAGATATGAGCTGGTTACCACAGCGACGATTGAAAATTCAACGGACTTAAAACTACCAGATAGAAAGAAAAAAAGAAGACGAAAATATATAGCAGCCCATAAAAATGTCGGAAATTCATCAGAGGCACCCGAACGGCCCACATTGAAAGGAATAGACATAATCAGGGAGCAAGAATCAGACAAAAACATCTTAGACCTGAAGATTAGATTACGAAATGGTAGGGCTACCAAAGCAGAACAGAAGAGATATATAGTAATGGATGAGGTGGTATACTATTTGTCTCAACCTGATGATGAACCCCTCCAGGCTGTATGTACCATCTCACCTTAGAAAAAGGGTGCTAGTTCAATACCATGATGACAGTGGCCATATGGGGGTGGATAAGACATTCCACTCAATAAAACAAAAGTATTTCTGGCCTTGTTTACTTAGAGAAATAAATGATTTCGTAGGTAAATGTATCCCGTGTCAGACAAGAAACCTAAAGAAGCAGCAACCCCACATACAGGAATGTGACTTCCCTCCTTTTCCTTTCGCAAAGGTTGCTTTAGAATCCAGTGATTCGGATGACGAATCCGGAGCGGAACAGACTGACTTTCCAGTGCACAAAAATCGACACCAACGTGTGGAATCAGACGATGAGTCTGATGTTCCATTAATGGAGCGTCGCATCATGACGCGACGTAAAATGGCGAATAAAAACGTGTCAACTATTGATAATGATGATAGAATCGGTGGTATAAATAATGTTTCATACACGTTCGAGGATGATTGCTCAAAGTGCGAAACGTCTGGATCTACTCATGTAGATCAAGGTTTTTCTAGGGAATCACCTAGCAGCGAAGATGCCCAAATGAGGCAAACGTCTGTTGGGGCAAAAAGCACGGATAGACCTGCAGATTCCACAGTTGATCGGAACAAAAAGAAAGAACAACTGAAAAGTCTTGTAGACTTATTGGCTGATATGCTATAGGATTGGGAAAGAAAGCAGTGGGAGGATTAACGATAGTTTAAGTGAAATAGTTAGGTCACCTTCCTTATAGCAAAACATGCGGAAGATACAAACTAATGAATTAAGAGTCACGGGTTCATTTTTTTTTTTTTTTTTTTTTTTTTTTAGACTAAATTAAGATAGATGAAACCGCCAATCCTCCACAAGTAAATTGCATGCAGATTAACGTTGGAATCAGGGTAATTTTCTTCGTTTTCTATTGAACATTTCTCGGTCAGACTATGAATGATATGTACTGCAGATAATGGCAGTTTTTCTGTGTTCAAACATAGTATGTTTGAAATTAAATGAAGTTACATGTGTAACAATAAACTCGAGCGGAAACACACATAGTGTTGGTCAAAGGTCATTTACTCGATGTCAGTTTAGAAACTGGGGTGCGGTTACTGCCTATGATCATATGGTCGTGCATCGAGGCGTCTACGCTTATGGACAGAGTCGAGAAAGAAAATGAACATTTTTAAGAACTTTGCCCAATTCTGTGAAAATGGATATTTAAAAAAAAAAAAAAGAACAATGAAACATCGAGCTGGTAGAACAATTTTCACGATGGACACGAACATTGTTGGGTTGCCGATGTAGGCTCCCCTATATATATTTTTTGTTGTTTTTTTTTGTTTCGGCATGCACATGTTTTGTTGTTTTGGCGTGCACATGTTTTATACAATTGTCGGGCTTGTGTGGCATGGGGAGGAGTGTGAGGGTGTTGCGCTTAAAATGTTCTTAGGTGAACATTTTGGGAAATGGGAGGGCGAGGAATGTAATATAACAATCTGGCCCCACCCGAGGAAGGCTGATGCAAGCGGGGGTGTTTCCGGTCGTTGAAAGGAACGGATGTTTGTTTGACCTTATTTCCGGCAGTAGCGGAAATGGCTACAGAGGCAAACAGAACAGGTGTCTCTGAGAATTGCGTGGGCGAGGCAAAACTGGAAGAAAAAGTCCCGGTTTGGAGATTATAAAAAGACCTCGGCGCACGGATTCACCAGACAGACAGACAGACCAGAGTAGCAGGAGAGAGAGAGAGAGAGACACAACAGATACGACGACACTCCCGTCAACCCTTAGAGGCGCGCTCTCTCAACACTCTCTGTTCCCTAGGCTACACGGTTCATCGTCATTAATAAAAATACAACTCATATTTTTTATATATATGCGTGTTTGTCTGTTTATTGATATACAACAATGTCAATCAGCCAAGTGACAGTTTTATTTGTATTAATCATATAATTAGTTAGGTTTTGGTCATAATTAAATTAGACCAGTATACAGTTGTATTAAAGTGTTCAATATAATTGTAGAACTTTTGAATAACTGATTTTACTGTTTTTCAAATGCTTGAACAGGGATTTTTTTATGAACACACAACTAGAATTTTCAAATTTAGAATTTATTTAAGGATTTTAGAACACTTTTGATCCATGTTTTGTATGATCCTAGTAAGTGTGTATGTATGTATGTATATATATATATATATATATATATATATATATATGATAAATGTTTTGCTAAAAACAACCAACAAGAAAGATTTTAATTTTTTGATTTAATTTTTCCAGTATTTTTACTTGTTTCTTTTTTTTTTTTGAAAATAATGTGGAAATGTTCTGGAACTTTTACTTTTCAAATGCTTTCAGCCACTTCACTGGCTATTTTCAAGGATTTTATGCTGCTGATGTTATTTTATCGTCATATTTCGATTGTAATCTAATTTGTATTTTTGAAAAGGAGCATTCTTTAAAAGTTATCATGTAACTGTTGCAATTGGGCATCACTTGAACATCTGTCTATTAAAAAAAAAAAACTTTAAAATCTTTATTTCCACTGTTAAATAATGTAGGGTTGATGGTAGGAGAAAATTGTTTGATACAAAGTGCCTCTCATAAGAATATTACTATATATCAAACAATTTTCTTTCTAGATGACTTTGATATTGTGATTTAAATAGTATTTTTGTATCTTCAATCAAAATTTTCCTTCAAGGTTCTTGTAAATTATGGGTCAGTAAATGTTTTTTTTTATCGCACCATTATTATATAGGTGCCATGTAAGGCATCTACTCAGTGGTAGTATGTACAATAATGGTAATTGATTTATGGCAAAAAGCAGTCTTGTATAGCGAATGGCAAATACATGGGGACTTGTGTTGTCCCATTGCATCCTGTCACTATTCTCAGGTTGGAGCTACAGGCAGCTGTGATGTCAGTAAAGATAATCGTGAACACTACTGAGGCCCCAGATGGGCCTATACAGAAAGTACGTATTCTAGTGGGTGAACCTAACAGGGACGAAACTGGAAAACGCATGGGAAAGCCTGTGTACCTCGACAGACCCATCCACAAACTTGTACGTCTTATCGGATCAGATGAAAACAGATAATGCAACAACTCTGGCCAGCACAATGTAAAATCACAAAGGTGATTTTGGAGGGGAGTGTAGCTGCCACCAGGTACCATTTGCTACCAAACCTTAATGTAAAATCAGCAAGTTCGTTTTCTTGCCGAAGCCAGCCCTGTATTCTTGACCGGCGGCCTTGTCACCCCTTGGGACAATGTTGCCAAAAAATATAGTTCCTTATATTTTAGGACAATGTAAAACAATTATGAGGTCTAAATAGAAAGTATGAAACAGATACAGTAAAGTTAAAATAAGTAAGTAAAAATATAACAAGTGGTTTTTACGGCAACCTTTTCTAGAATATAGGGTTTTGGCCTCTGCATAAGAAATAGAAACCCCCTTAAAAGCCTTTTGGATTGAGACCTTCTAAGAGGTGAGACATAAATTCGTTTTCGGTACTGTTAGGGAGTAACTATCTCAATTGCCATAAACCACACAAGGTGCCAACAAGTTTTCACTAATTGCCAGTTGATAATGGCTAAAAATAAATGTCAAAAAATTACTTGAAGTTCTTGGACAAATTTTAAAAAATTTTTCTTTAAGTGTTACCAGTTGTACTCAAGATGTTCTATGCTAAGATAATGCTCTTTATTCTGCAAAACTGACTAGTGACTACCCTCAAAAAAAGGAGAGAAAACAATCAACAAACTAATGGAATAGCCCACTGGCTTTTCCAGGTTTTAATCCAATAGAAAACTTAAGATAAATGTAAATGAGAAGGGTATATTTTCGTTTTAGGTTTCGAAGGCTTTTCCCCCCTTCAAATTTATCCAAAATAGCATTATTTCTGTGCAAATGTATATGCTGAACTCAAATCAACAATTAGTTATTGAAGAAACCTACCTTTTTTTTTTATTTGAAAGCCCATAAAAAAAAAAAAACTATATCTCGCACTTTTTCTCTCCTGTAACTCACAGTCATGCAATTAACTGCAGAATGACGTACTGCGTAGGCAGCAAATTTTGGTCGATTTACTTCCTGTCATGAAAGTAATAAGCATAGAAATACAATAGCGTATTACTTTCATTACAGGAAGTAAATCGCTGGTTGTTTCAGTAAAGAAAATCGACCGAAAATAGACTGAAATCTGTGGTCATACATAGAAAGTCATTCAGCAGTTAATTACATGACTGCATTAGTTACGTGAGACAAAATGTAGTTTGATTTTTATATGGACGTTCATATCAAAAAGGTAACTAATTGTTGATTTGAGTTCAGCATATACATTTGCACAGAAATAATGCTATTTTGGATAAATTTGAAGTGGGTGGGGGAAAGCCTTCGGGACCTAAAGCGAAAATTTACCATGAGAAATTCTCTTGGAAGCAATAAACATATTGCAAATAATGTCCAAGTTGAATCTAATGTGTGATCCAATAGACATATTTGATTAATCAAATGTCATTCTGATTTTCAATGCAGAATATACAAATTTCGTACAAAAAACTTGCTGAAAGAAATTTTAAGTAAAATGTCACAGAATTTAATATTTGACTTACCAGATTTCACTTTGAAATACTTCTGTTACTGTGCTTTTTTTTTCTTTTTTTTTTTTCCGCGCATTTGTTATACGTTGGAAATTGTAACAAAAGAAACTGATTAACCAAAACGCAGAGCTAAATCACAAACAAATATTTAATTTACAATAAACACAATAAAATATATACAATTTTGGCATTCAAGACAGAAATATAGTTTGGCAAGTGTTATGAGGAGAGAAGGGAAGGTAAGGAGTCAAGTATCGTTACCATTTTAGGGCTAGCAAAGTAATATAAATTTTCATGCAATATTTCTATGTATCAAATTTTTAATACGAATGTATATATCAAAACAATTCAGCATTTTTAGATCTCTTTGTACTTTAATCTCCTTTTGTTTAGTTTTTTTTTTTTTTTTTTTTTTTTTGTTTCTTTAGAGAAGAAAAATGGTTAATTTTAACTGGTTGATATAATTAAAACCCATGAACATTTAGAGAGCACTGAACAGTAATGTAATATCTGTCCTATGTGGCAATAAAATCTGAGCAATTTCTTTTATTTTTTTTATTTTTATTTTTTTTAATCATATCACCCCGAGCAAGGCGGTAATGCCACTGATGTGCCAGGGGCTATGTAAGAGTGAAAAGATTGGAAAAGAGAAAACTGAAGACTACATCCTAAACAGGGAACAAGGGATGAGTCGCTTTACCTGTTCAATAGACGTGGGTGGAGTGTGAACCCGGCGATAGATAGATCTATCTACTCCAATTGAAAAGAAAAAGGAGTGATTTTATCACAATGGAAAAAAAAAAAAAGTGATGTACTTTTGCTGCTGAATATTGAAAATTCTCCAGACAAAGAATGTATGGCAAATGGAATTCCAAGGGAAGAGGGACCCCACATTATTTTGCTATAAGGACACATAAGAGGGCTTGAAGAATCTAACATTCACAGGCATGTGAAAAACAGAAACAGATGAAAATAAGCATAACATACTTGACAAGTTTAAGTAAAAGGATAGTAAAACAAGAATCACAAAGAGAAAATATTTCTGAAGGCAAAAAAAGCTGTAGATAACCATGAGTCCATATACTGAAAGGAATTGACATAATGAGGGAGTCAAATGCATTGGTTACATATGAGATCGGCTCGGAACGAGAAATCGGGGAGCCGAGTTCGAATTCCAGCCAAATTCATTGCATTCACTTATGCGCAAATACTCTTGGGAAAGGTATTAATCTGTCTATTCTTTCCAGTTATGGGTTAAATAACAGGACAGATTGGGTTCTATAGCCTTGGTCGGCTACCAGTCTACCGCAGAAAGCAATGGCAACCTACTGCAGGATAATCTTCTGCCCAGTCTGTCATGTCTCTTTCAAGACCCGATTGCCCAAGCGTGTATCATGTATGGCACTTAACTGACTGACATGTGAGATGATTTGAATGAGTCCAATTAACAGAAGCCTCAAAGTGATTGAAGTTTCGAGACTTAAAAGTTCAACAAGCAGAATTATTAAATTTACTTTGGTGAGTGCAAGCTTTCCAACCTACTAAATACAATTGGCTTACATTCTTTGTGAAATAAAATTTAATTTTTTTACTGATAGAACTTTATGTATTGAAAATAGATTCTAATGACTTGAAAGTGGTTCAACATGCAATTTGTAATAGACAGCCAATTTGGGTTAATTAGTTTGTCGATATAATTAACTGATTTTAATATTGTTAACTTTAAAATAAGCAGTTTATGTTGGGCACATGAACACTCTTAAAAATAAGTTCCATTTCAGAAATTAAATTGATATATTCTTTCATGCCATTGTAAACTTTGAAGCTTTTTAAACTTCAAGGATGATCCAGAAAATAATTTTATTAAACTACTAGCAGTATAGCCTGGTGTTGTTCGGGTGTAATGAAAGCTTTAAAACTGATCCATGGTGCTGGAGCTCAGACATTGGTACGAAAGACTAAAAAGCAATAGTTGTTCCAGTTAAAGCGAAACGTAGACTGAAAGAAAAACAAATGGATGTAAATTGTAAATTAAATTTTGGTTTCCTAGTATCTATAGCAAATTTTCTGCACTATTGTAAGAACTGCAACCTTGAAACTTCTGAATATCATTTCTTATGTCTTTGAGTGTATCAAACTTGATTAAAATCGGACCACTCCTTCTATAACCCGATTTTTTTCGATTTTCGATATTTATCGGCGTACCTCAACACAAAACCTAGCTAAGAACACTCGCAGACGCTTATAGTACAACTGTATAAATTTTCAACAAGAAAATTGGTTCAGCTGTTTTGGAATCTATAGGTAACGGATACACACACACAGTTCCATTTATAAATAAGTCTAGATTGAAAACCAAATAATATTTTAAATGATTTGTTTTTTTTTTGTTTTTTTTCACTTGCTCACTTATGCACTCACATTTCTAAAGAATTATTATTTTTATTATTATTTTTATTAGTTTTATTTTTAATCCAATATTTTTATTTCTGTAAACTTGATTTTTAGTGGATACCATTATTTAAGTTGACACTCGGGCAGTATACGACACCCTGCCAAGCCCTACAAACTTACAATTATGGTATAAAACCCAGTCGCCAAATTGTCATCTTTGTGGGCGCAGAGGTACCTTAAAACATATCCTGAGTAGCTGTAAATCTGCACTAACTGATGGGTGTTACAGGTGGCGCCATGGCGAAATTCTAAAAGAGATCGTGCAAATAGTTCAAAATGCTATCAAAGAGAATGTTTACAACCCAGACACAAGGCAGATAAAATTTATTAAAGCAGGCGCGAAAATCCCACGAAATAGGTAAATCCAAACCTGCTATCTCCTGCAACAGACTGGGAACTAAGGGCCGATATAGGCTCAAGATTGAAATTCCCAGAGCAAATTGCCACCATAAAACTTCGCCCAGATATAGTTTTCTTCTTCTCACATAAATTGAAGAAGATAGTCTTGTGGGAACTGACGGTCCCCTGGGAAGAAAACGCAGAGGAAGCTCATGAAAGGAAGAAGTTAAAATATGGCGAACTGCTGGAGAGTTTCAGGGTTAAAGGCTGGAGGGCTAGCTGTGCTCAAGTCCATAACCGAAACAGCAGAAAGAACAGCTAATTGGTTATGGATCAAAAGAGAGAGTGCCTGGATTCCAAATTGTTAGCTAAATTCCCCGAAATTCTGTGTCTAAATTAATGTTTCGGACGAGCTCATGTGCGGTTCGTCTCGAAATGGAAAGTGGCTCTGACTGTTGCCAATCGGAAGCATTTGCAGGGTTTTGTATCAGGCCTAAACGTAATTTTCCAGTGTCTGAAAGTGCTTATCGAGGGTGGGCTGGAGGCTGATCATCTCTGGTCGGGATGGCGTGGTGAGGAGGGTATGATGTTGAAAGACCCGAAACTCCCTAGTGATCCTCGCGATGACATCACTGACGACACCCTCTAGCACCCCCGTTACGGTGCGTATGTTTGAAAATTTAATCCAACTTGCTTTAAATACTCAGCCATGAAGAGCTCCACAAGTATGTGCATCCACTGAAAATAACCTTTAAATTAATGAAAATGTTGGATTAAAAAATGAATTCCATTAATTCTTTAGAAATTGCTTTGTTTACATTTCAAATATAAAACGGAGCTGTTATGTTATGACCTTGAGAAAATCTGAATAAGTACCTCTACTTTAAAGGCAAACCTTGCTTGACTATGAAGCTCTTCATAGCCGAGCGATCAAAGCACATTGGATTAAATAGGGGTTGGTTCTGCAAAGAGGGACACAGATTCAAATTTCGTTTATAAGATTTCTCGAATGTTCATGCTGGTGGATGAAATAAAATGCTGTTTAAAATAGTGTTTACTCAAATATTCACAAAAAATTATATTTAAAGTAATATGTCAGATTAAAAAATAAAATTCATTAATCCTTTATAAATTGCTTCATTTTGTTATGTCTTGAGAAAATCTTCATGTGAACATTTGTTTTAAAGTTAGAACCTTACTTAAGTGTGAAGCTCTTTATAGCCAAGTGATTGAAGTATATCAGATGAAACTGGTTTTTCCTGCAAAAGAGTACACAAGTTTTGAATCCAGTTAGAAGGCACATTTTCTTTTATGCTTTTTGCTGTGTGCAGGCTGGTACATAAAATAAAATAAAATAAAATACTGTTTAAAATGAATGGAGTGTCTGCTCAAATACAAATATCTGCTAAAGATTTACTTATATATACTAGCTGTATAGCCCGGTGTTGCTTGGGGTCTTTTAGTGGTTTTGTTGAAATGGTAAGATTAAGTGCTTATTCCAAAAGAATGAGTTTGCCAAGACACATAAAAAAAAGAAAAAGAAATGTGAAGTAAGTATTGACTTTTGTTGTATTTGTAAAATGTGATTCATGCTTGGTCAATTGTGCCAATTAGTGGGAATGATGTATGTACAATTGGAAGAAAGGGGGCGTATGGGATCCTGTAATATGATGCGATGACATGTTGCAGAAGTGGATGCATTGTTTCTGCAATGTTAGAGGGGTTGGCACCTTGTAGAAAATGTGGAATTTTATGGCATGTGTAGAAGTTTAAAAAAAAAAAAGACCCAATTTTTATTGGAATAGAACTAAGCATTTTCAAGAAATAAACGATTGCAAAAAGCAACATTCTTCATTAATAACTTAAGAGTTGTCCAACTTAAATATCAGTCAGTCAGTTAAGTGCCATACATGATACATGCTTGGGCAATCATATCTCAAAAGAGACTAAGCAGATTTTTTCGCAGTAAGTTGCCATTACTGCTTGCACTAGACTAGTATGACAATCAAGGCTATAGAACCCAATCTCTCTTGTTATTTAACTCATAGCTGGAGGGAAGAGACAGATTAATATCTTTCTCAGGGGTAATTGTGCATAAGTGAATGCAACAAATTCAACTGGAATTCTAACTTTCCTCTCTGATTTTAAATGCTGGTACATTGCTAGAATGAAGAACAAGATGGTACATTGTTATAATGAAGAATAGGTTGGGAATAGGTTAATTTTTGCTGCACTCTGTATGTCAATTAAAATACTTGTTTTCATATCAAGGCATCAGTGACTCAATTTTGGTTGAGTTTGAGTGAAGCATCTTGGAGAATGCATGTCTGCAAAAGTGTGGTGAGCATGTGCCTCCCAGAAAAAACAAGAGGTTCAGGGCTGCCTGTGTCTTTTGTAACTGCAGAACAAGTGCTTGACGAGGCAAGCAACATGATGGTGAAGCATAGAATGACCGTGTGCATGTGCAAGAGAACCAAAAAAAAAGGCTCACATGTATGCAAATCATGGTTTGCCCAAGAGAGATAAATGGAGCCAAAATCTGACATTCAGGCAAGACTTGATCTTATGTCTTGAAGTGGACAGATAATTAGCCCATTGAGAAGTATGTTACTGCACATACCACTTAATACAAAAAGACCACCTGAAATTATGTTTGTCGTTGATTTTTGACAAACCCTGTACATAGATTCTAAAAAATTTTGTGTACATCAAAGGTTTAGATCTTGATCTACAAGTTATGATTTTGATTAAATTTGCATGAGGCCGTCTCTTGGAGGAGAAAATTTTGTAAATTTTAAGTGTTTGAGTGATTTCTGCTGTAGCCTGTTAATCGATTTGAAAATTTTTTGCATACATCAAAGGTCTGTGTCATGATTGACATGTTTTTGGTTGAAATCGGAGCAAGGTTTTCAGAGGAGTAGGGTTTATTAGAATGGAGATACACACACACACACACACATCCATATATATATATATATATATATATATATATATATATTACAAAATTTCTCTGCCTTATGAAGACCACGCAAAACTCTTGGTACATTTTAAAACTTGCCAGTAAATACACCCAGTTAAAAAAATTTCGAAATATAGTTCTACAGAAGGATACTGAAGATGTCACGGACCAAACATGTAAGCAATAACGAGGTTTTGGAGAGGATGTAAAAAGAAACTCATACTTAATATCTGAGAAAAACAGCCGAAGCTTCTGGTATATGTAATGAGGAAGGAGGACTTGGAGAATATGATACTCACAGGACAGGGTAAAGAGACAAGGGAGAGCAATACATGACATACTTGATGAGCTTGAGCAAATGAATGGCAGTGTATGGTTTGGGAGGGGTACCAAGAGAAAGGGTGTCAAGAGATAGGGAGATGTGGAAGGTCATGATTGCCAGTCTTGAAAAGATACGACACGAATAAAAATTTATAATCTCTTGTTTTTTTCTTTTTCATTTTTTGTTTGAAGGAACAAGATTAAAACCTGCCCTCCCTTCCTCAAAAAAGATTTTTTCTAATTGTAGAATTAGACTTTTCATGCTTAAATGCCAATGTATTTTATTGAATGGACATCCTTCTTCATGTGCCATGTCCCTTCAGGACATAGGCGATCATGGGCTTTCACTAGGAGCTGTCTCTTGTCACTCTGAAAATTCTTCCTCTTGATATCTCTCCCAAACCCTGCTCTACCATCCATATCCTTAGGCCCCTCACTGCTTTCCCCTGTTTCTCTTTCCTTCTATCCGTCCTGTGAGTATTAAATTCTCCTGGCCCTCCTTCCTCCTTAAGCGACCCAGGAACCCTTCCTGATGTTAAGTATGTTTTCTCTTCATTTCCATTCTCTCCAATACCTCGTTGTTAGTCAAGTGTTCAGTCTATGGTATCCTCAACATCCTCTGTAAAACCACATTTCTGCTGCTTCAAGCCTCTCCTTCATCTTTTGAGGAGATCATTTAACTTTCACTTTCATACAGAAGGACAAATATCACATAGCAATCCAGCTCTCTTCTTTGTTTCCAATGAGATTTTCCTGTGTTAAGTGTAACACAAGACAAAAAAATGATTGACCAAAACTCAGAGATAAATCATAGACAAATATTTAATTTATAAAACACACCAAATAAAATACTTACAAATATACAATTTTTGTTGCATTCAAAACAGTAAACAGGGTTTACTACTGGCGAGTGTTATGAGGGGAGAAGGGGAAGGTAAGGTGTTAAATATCTTTACCCAGTTAAGTTGGTGAAGAAGTTAAGTACTATACTTTTTGGAAATCCTTAAATGAGTATATAAGAATAATTATTAGTTTGGTCAATGAAAGAGTCAAAAAAAAAAAAGAAATTACCCATATAGTTCCATGAGGTTCTCTTTTCAGGTTTTAGTTGGTCGGCAACTTAGAGATATTTCGGCTGGATATAAATCCTTGAATCAAAGCTGGAATTGATAATGTCAGCATATCCTGTTCATAACTAACTGCTCTCTGCCCAAAACCTATTTTTATAGGGGCTAACACCTAATTTGCATATTTCTAGAACCTTTTGAATTCTCCCAAATTTAGAATTTTCTTGATCATTCTAGTACCTTCCAAACATTCTATTTCTAATTTCCTTATTTTTTTATGACTACTTCATGAATTAAAACTTTTTGTGGAATAACAATAGAACTCAATAGAATCCCTTACTACAACTTTTTAGACATTATTACTATTTATATATATGTAAATCCAGCCTTGTAACACCTGTCTTTCAGTACTCTGGTTATCTTTTATCTTAGCTTTGCCAATTCATCTTTGGATTTCAACATTACACTTTCCATCTTCTGTCAGCACACTTCCCAGGTATTTAAATTTCTTTACTTGTTTTATTTTAGTTTCTCTGACCTGTAGTTGGCGTTTTGGGGGTCTTCTGTATTTTATAATGCGCTAAAATTCTATTGTTGACAATAGAGGTGAAACTCTTCTCTATTTGGAAATATATTTGACATCCGATGTAAAGCAGAGAAGAAATAAAATAAACGACAAACATTTCAGTTGTCATTAAATTGATGAGGTTATTTCCCCCCCCCTCCCATAAGAATCTGATGACTCTGGCTTTGATAGCTTTCAGGACATTTAAATTATTTTTAGTAGATTTCCAAAATATTATTAGTGTTTTTGGTTCATTTTTATTTCATTTTATTTTTAAATATAGTTTGCTAAGTAGATTTAGTAGAATGAGTTTTGAAAATAATTACTGAATGAACTGTATATCCAGTTATCCTTAAATATATTTGATACTTTCTGGAAGGAGGAGCTGAGACACTGATGGGCTGAGCTGTCCACCATTCTCTTCCATGGGTCACAGTCGTATGCCAGAGCCTGTGCTTCCGAAAATGGTTGGTATGCTTATCTTATGGCCTATTTAAGTTAGCTTGTCCTGCAACTAGGTGCCACACCTTAGTTGTGAACATGTGGCTGTTGTAGTTTATTTGAGGAACCCTTCCACTTTGCATTGAAGAAATCCTTTGCCCAGTCGTGTGATGTTAACACCATCTACTCATGAGTTTAGCCTGCCAGCTGAAACAGAGCTTAGCAATTTGGAGCAATCACATGATAGGCATTTAGGAGATGGTTAAGGACACAAAGGTGCGGTGTGACAGACATCAAATGTACTACCTCTGTCCAGAGCCCTTTAAGTTTATACATGCATACATATATTTTACACTGGATGTCAAAGTGAAGAGTTAGTCAATCAAATGTACCACTTTGAGAAATATTATTATATTTTAAATGATAATAATAGAAATCAATAAATAAATACAAAAAGAATAAAAATATAAAATTATCGTCAAATACATAAGAACATTTACTTTTTATTTCTTTTTTCGTTGTAAAAAAAAAAAAACTTTAGAAATCCCTCTCCTCCTTGGAAAATCTGACTTTTACAATCGACCTATGCAGTAAAGGTCTAGAATTGAATCTGTGTGTTAGCTGGAAAGTTCATAGCCTGACCAAGATACTGTCATGGAGTGTGACCAAATCAAGTTTATTTTTCAACATAGTGCCCCTTGCAATCCACACATTTTCATTTGATGTTGCAGTGCTTATAGCCCGTTGGTAAAGAATGTTTCATCCTGTTAGTCAAAAAAGTCAACAGAAGATATAATCTCATCATCATCCACGATACTGGTTAAGTTTTTTTCATGTTGTGGAACAGATGATAGTCAGATGGGGGCCAAATGAGGAGAATAGGCTGAGTAATCAACTCGTTCAAAGTCAAATTGATGCTCAGAAATGAAACCAAGTAATTGTGTGCTGGAGCATTGTCCTATTAAAACAAGATCCATTTTGTCAGTTTTCCTGGATATTTGGTTTTGATAGCCTTTCAAGGTACTCTCCATTGATGGTATGGCCCTGTTGAAAATAGTCAATAGACACAATGCCTTTTGCATCCCAAAAAACTGGTGCCATCCCCTTGCAGATACAACGTTGGCCTTTTTTTAGAGCAGGTGAGGTGGTGTGTTTCCATTGTATGGATTGTCTTGTCTCTGGTTAAAAGTGATGAACCCAATACTCAAGGAAACCAGCTGAATCTCCTTCAAAGTCAGATGTGATCAATTTGGTATGGTTTGGATCAGGTATCAGAAGACATGGCATTCACCGTGCAGAAACCTTCGTCATACCAAGTTCATTAGACAGAATATTATCAACTTTGTTGACATACTGATGGCATTGGTTATTTGATTTATAGTCAGTTGTTTGGCATCCATCAATGTTTTCCTTGGTGATGGCAGTTCCAAGACATCCAAACCTTGGATCATCTTCAAGACTCTCTTCCCTTATACATTCAGCTGTCCACTTTTGCACTCTTGATAAAGCTGGAGTATCATATCCTAATGTAGCAACCATGTCAGCATGAATGTCCTTGGGTAGCCCCTTTTTCTACAGGAACGTGTTAACACCACAATGACAAATTTTGTCTATTTTTAGACTAGTTACTTCTGAAGTGTTCTTTGAATGGTCACATGTCTGTTTACCTGAAATAAAACAAAAAAACAAAAACAATGCAGTTACTAATTAAGAGTTGAAAGTAATGCATACAAAATTTCACAGCTCTATCATCACATTTTCGTAGTCAGCTTATAATCTTTTCAGCCCACCCTCATATAAATCTTAACTTCAGAGCTTTTTTTTGTTTAGTGTGTGTGTGTGTGTGTGTGTGTGTATATATATATATATGTGCATGAGTCAAAATTAGAGGGTTACTGAGTAAGAAGCACATTTAATACAGCTTTAATACAGATATCTGGAGAAGATAGTGGTTGACTATAAACTTGCACAAGTTAGTAGTGATTGAGGAAGCATCCTCTCGGGAGTAAGGTTCCACAAAGGAGTGGTTCTTTTAGCATAGTTTTAAGTGAAATTTATTCAGTAAATCTTTAAAATCTTACCTAGATGGATAACTGCTTGAGAATACTAGGTGGTGTTGTGGCTAATTTCCATAGCATTATATGTATATGACACTATAACTGAACATTTCACTGATGATGGTGCTCTTGGCACTGAAACCTGACTGCTTTTGAGTTGCAGTCTCATATGTTATTATTATTATAACAATAATAATAACACACACACACATATATATATATATATATATATATATATATATTGTCATCCGCAGACAGATCTGTTTCGCTGTATCACAGCTCATCAGTACGGTTAGACTCTGATTGCTTTTTAACCCAGGATTGAAACCCGACCGAATTGGCGTCAGTCGGCGATTCTACCCATGGGCTACGGGCGTTTGGTAGAAGAAGGTAGACTTTTTAGCACATATATTATCATTATACACACCCAATAGCCAGAGTGCTCTAATTCATTTTACTGAATGAGCGATGTGTACATGCCAGAGTAGCTACTGGTTTTCAGTCTACCATTCTTCCAGAGTGCTCAATCAGGGTGTGAGAGCGTAAAAATATTAACATATATATATATATATATATATATATATATATATATATATAAATATTTTTCTTATAAGTTTATAGTAAAAACAGTTTACTGGAACACAACCTGTATTGAGCACTGTTAATAAAGTAATTCACCCATTAGTACTACTTATATACACTTTTTTTTTTTTTTTTTTTTTTTTTTTTTTAAATGGTTTGAACCATTGTCAAGTCAAAGTATCGTATACTCATGTACAGGTGGTTGATATTTGTATCAGGTGATAGTCACGTAATTTTAGTGCATTCTCACATTACATATGCCGAAGGTGTCTGTTATTCTAATTTTAGTTAAAAACCAACTTGAAACGTTTATAGATTTGTGCTGGTTTTAACAGAAATTCTTTTTATTTATGGTGCCTTGTAACTTGGCAGGAAGGAAGTAGGTTTCTGGCTTCAAAAATAATTGAAAATATTTTCTGCAAAGTCTGTTTAGACTTAGTTATTCTTTTATATTTGATTTAATGGTTGAAGTGCTTTTTATTTAAATTTTAGCACAACAGTTATACTTAACATTTTTAAATATATATTTATTTATTGTAAACTGATTTTCTCTTTTTTTTTCTTCTTAAGTCAAGATATTCGTGACTTGTACATATTAATACGGCCATGTTTAATGTACATTGTGGCACAGTAGATATTGGTTAGGAATGAGAAATTAGAGAGCCAACTTTAAATTCCAGTTGAATTAGTTGCATTCACTTATGCACAAAAACCGTTAAGAAAAGTATTAATCCGCATCTACCCTCCATCTATGAGTTAAATAACAGGAGAGATTGGGTTCTATAGCCTTGGTTGGCAACCAGTCTAGTGCAACCTCCCAAACTATTCTTTATTATAACAACGTACCATCTTGTTCTTCATTCTAGCAATGTACCAGCATTTAAAATCAGAGGCAAGTTAGAATTCCAGTTGAATTTGTTGCATTCACTTATGCACAATTACCCCTGAGAAAGGTATTAATCTCTCTTTTCCATCCAGCAATGAGTTAAATAACAGGACAGATTGGGTTCTATAGCCTTGGTTGGCAACCAGTCTAGTGCAAGCAGTAATGGCAACTTACTGCGAAAAAATCTGCTTAGTCTCTTTTGAGACATGATTGCCCAAGCATGTATCATGCTTGGGCACTTAACTGACTGACTGATATTTAAGTTGGACAACTCTTAGGAAGTTACTAAACAAAGTAAAAAGGAATGGGATTATTAGTCAGACTATTTGAGTATGCAAAAAATACTTAGAAATACACAAAGAAAATGGTATTTGCTGGTTGTAAACCTTGCGTGATAATTGTGTTGTATGTTTATTAGTATATGCATTTAGACTAATTTTTTTTTTTTTTTTTTTTTTTTTTTTTTCAATCATTTCGCCCTGTTTCCCAGCCCCCAAAGTTACTGAGAGAATATGAGAAAAAGAAAACGTTGTTATAAAACACTGGTCAGTCAGTCAGTTAAGTGCTGTACTTGATACATGCTTGGGTGATCGTTGAGACATTACTGACTGGGCAGAAGATCTTCTTGCAGTAGGTTGCCATTACTGTTTGCGCTAGACTGGTTGACAATCAAGGCTATAGAACCCAATCTGTCCTGTTATTTAATTCATAGCTGGAGGGAAGAGACAGATTAATACCTTTCTCAGGGGTAATTGTGCATAAGTGAATGCAAAAAATTCAACTGGAATTCACTCACCTGATTTTAAATGCTGGTACATTGCTAGAATGAAGAACAAGATGGTACGTTGTCATAATGAAGAATAGGTTGGGAGGTTGTAATCTATCATGACGAAGAGGATGGTACATTGTCATAATCACAAATAGGCTGAGCATTGTTATAGAAGGCTTGTATATTTCCATAATAATAAGGAAATATGGGCAGTTACATTGTTATAATGAAAAATAGGCTGGTATTATGAGAATGATAAAGAATATATGCTGGTATATTTTAATAAAGTGTAGGCTAGTATTTTTTATGATGACTAATATGGTGGTACATTATTTACCAAATCTACATTTGAATCGACTTTTGGCCTCATCTTCATTGACATATTAACAATGTTTTAGCTGTTGTATGCTCTGGCTTGGCTGGCTCAGGTGATATTAGTGGCCTAGCATATGTGCTGATTACTTAAGTTTTCATATTTTCCAGTGATGTTCTCTTTCTATTTCAACCTTCTCCCATATAAATTAGACAGAATGTCACTGGAAAATATGAAAACTGAAGGAATCAGTGCATATGTTAAGCCACAAAAATCTCCTAAGCTGGCCAAGCATAGAAATGAATACAATATAGGAACCAGTAATGGAACTAGAACAATCTACCCCTGTGAATAATAAAATATGGTTCAGTTAAAAATTGCAATCATCTGAAGAAAGCTGAAGCATACAGCAGCCAAAATATTGTGAATATAGCAATGAAGACTGGGACAACACTTTGAACAATATAAATAGTGAAATTTAATTACAACCCCTCATCTCAAATATTGACATAATAGGCTCAGACATTGTCATAATGATGAATCAGCTGGTATCTAAACTTATTTATAAATGAAACTTTGTGTGTGTATCCGTTACCTATAGACTCAAACGGCTAAACCGATTTTCTTGAAAATTTACACAGTTGCACTATAAGCATCTGCGAGTGTTTCCAACCGAAAAAATCTCTCCAAAAAGTTGCTGACCAAGTAAAACCTGAGAGAACCTCATGGAACTAAATGGGTAAATAGAATTTGTTTGACTCTCATTGACTAAACAAAAGAATTATTCTTTATATCCACACATATGAGGATTTCCAAAAATAGTACTTAGAATACTCGCTAGCTTAACATGTAAAAATTACTTCACCTACTCCTTACCTCTCCCTTCGTAACACTTCACCCGCCATTAGTAAACTGTTCGTTTTCTGTTTGATTGCAAAAATTTTATATTTGTAAATATTTTTATTTTGTTTTTTTAAGTTAAATATTTGTCTGTGATTTAGCTCTGTGTTTTGGTTAATCATTTTTTTTTCTTTTGTTACAACTTATCTAATCTAAATCTATCTAAACTTATTTATGAATGGAACTGTGTGTGTGTCCGTTACCTATAGACTTCAAAACAGCTGAACCGATTTTCTTGAAAATTTACACAGTTGTACTATAAGCATCTGCGAGTGTTTTTTAGCTAGGTTTTGTATTGAGGTATCCCCGATAAATATCGATAATCAAAAAAATCGGGTTATAGGAGTGGTCCGATTTTAATCAAATTTGATACACTCATAGACAAAGACATAAGAAACAATATTCAGAAGTTGCAGTACTTACAGTAGTGCAGAAAAATTTAGCCTTCAAAATTCAGTTTATGACAAAAAAACTTATTTGATATCGATACCTGGAAACCAAAATTTGACTTACATCCATTAATTTTTCTTTCAGTCTACGGTTTCGCTTTAACTGGAAACAACTATTGCTTTTTAGTCTTTAGTGTCAACGTCTAAAGAGTCTGAGCTCCAGGACTATGGATTAGTTTTAAAGCTTTCATTACACCCGAGCAATGCCGGGCTAATATGGTAGTACATTGTCATAATGTCAGACTAGGTTATTACATTGTCAATGAAGAATAGGCTGCTACACTGTTCTAATGGCTAGGCTGGTATTGTTATAATAGGCATAGGTCGTATCATAATGAAAAATAATGAATAGAAAATCAATGAAGAATAAGTTGGTATGAGGTTTTGAAATGATTGCATATGTTTAAGGTGGTTACATGTGCTTGTATTAGAGATGGTTGTAGAAGTCTTTTGAATATGTCTGGTTTTCTAATTACATCGCTCTCCTACAGATTTTGTTTTTAGTCATCTTAATGCTGTTAGGAAAACTGAATAAGGACTAATTTTCAAAATTACTATTTGGCTTTTATCTCATTCATTGGCTGTATCATTCACATAAGTAGTGTAATGTCAATGTTCTTGTCGTGAAGGTAGAGACTCGTGAAGTGAACAAGGAGTTGTCTTACGTGTAGGTCCATAATTTAGGTGAGGTGTTGCTGGATCTGCATTGTGGTGCAGTGGATATCGACTCTGAATGACAAATCAGGGTGCCGAGTTTGAATTTGTTGCATTCACTTACATGCAAATACCCTTGGGAAATGTATTAATCTCTCTTCCCTCCAGTTATGGGTTAAATAATAGGACAGATTGGGTACTATAGCCTTCGCTGGGAACCGATCTACGGCAGAAAGCAAAGGCAACCTACTGCGGGATAATCTTCTGCCCAGTCAGTTATGTCTCAAGACATGATTGCCCAAGCGTGTATCACATATGGCACTAAACTGACTGACTGTTGCCAAGATGGCAAAGAAAAAAAATATGTCTTTCCTCTCATGAGACCGGATGATGTGACCAAAAGGAGTTTGTGAAAAAAAAAATGTCATAACTATATGATTAGTTGCTCGTGATGATTGGTCTGACTATCCAATTAGAAACCAGTCAAGGCGATATAAATGCAGTATCACCTGAGACAGAAAAACCAGAAAAGATCTGACCTTTAAGCAAGCCGGTGCTAAGGAAAACTGAAGACTATCAAGGAAGGAAGGAATTTTACTGCTCTAACATCCTGTAGTTCTGCTTCATTTAAACCTCATTTTATCATTAAATAACCTTTTTCATCATAACTTTCACTGTGGCCAATAGTACCTTGGCCCCTTCTGTGGTATGGATCATAGTTGAGAAAGTATTTTTTAAATTGAGGTGCTTCATAACAAAGACTCTGAAAAGAGGCAATTGTGTTGCATGTTCAGCCTGGAAGCCATATTAGTTCAGATGGTTGGGCTGCTTATGCTGGAATTAAGGAAACCAAACATGAGATATACTCACAACTATGTTAATTTTATCGGCAACATTTTGTGGATCCTGCAGTACAACGGCCCCATATATTCAGCACTTATTTGATATGTAGTCCACCATTCAGTCAGTCAGTTAAGTGTCATCATGATACATGCTTGGGCGATCATGTCTTAAGAAACATGACTGACTGGGCAGAAGATTATCCTGCAGTAGACTGGTTGTCAGCCAAGGCTATAGAACCCAATCTGTCCTGTTATTTAACCCATAACTGGAGGGAAGAGACAGATTAATAACTTTCTCAAGAGTATTTGCGTGTAAGTGTATGCAAGGAATTTAACTGGAATTCAAGCTCTGCTCTTCGATTTGTCATTCCGAGTCGATATCCACTGCACCACAACGCACATACAGTCAACCATTACCCATTGTGATAATTTTTAATTGTAATAAATGTATGCTTTTTTTTATATTTAAATCATTTCATCCCCAAGCAAGGCATGAATGCTGCTAGTCTGCAGGGGGTTACAGTGAGAGAAAAAGCTTAGTATAGGGATTGAGGAATAAACAAACGATGAGATTTGAGAAGATATATAGCAATTGACATATTTAAATTTTTTAAGATTGTAGTTATCAGAGAATCAAGTAAACGGAAGGGAGTTCTACAGGTAGGAAGTGTGAGAAAAGAAACTAATAGAGTAGAAGTGGTGGTTGTGTTTATCTATTTCAGCAGTAAACGGGTGAGGCCAATGTGGTAGCATGTTTAAATGATAACTAGATTTTGTTGATTCTTATGCCATTCATGGAATAACATTTTATTTTACACTGCTTAAGTGAAAGATTACCTGTTAGCTAGGGTAGATAGTTGAATTTGTAGTGTTACGTGTTTACTTCAAATACATTGAAAGTTTTACTTGCTTTCATATTAAAGTATCTGAGTAATTGATGCCTCTTCTTCGGTATATAGCAAAATGAGAAAGAGTTTGTCACCAAACTGTTTAATGTATGGTATTATTACTGTCAGTTAAGTGCCATATGTGATACACGCTTGGGCGATCATGTCTCGAAAGAGACATGACTGACTGGGCAGAAGATTATCCCGCAGTCGGTTGCCATTGCTTTCTGCAGTAGACTGGTTGCTGACCAAGGCTACAGAACCCAATCTGTCCTATTATTTCACCCATAATTGGAGGGAAAAGACAGATTAATACCTTTCCCAAGGGTATTTGCGCACAAGTGAATGCAAGGAATTCGACTGGAATTTGAACTCGGCTTCCCGATTTCTTGTTCCAAGCCGATATCCACTGCACCACGACGCACATCCTACTGTACAAACTAATAAAAACATTAGACTAAATCCCTCCTATGTAAAATTATTGCTTATTCAGCTCTGAAAAATATTGGCAAACAGTGTGTAACTCTGGGACTTTTCTCCAAACATGGATTCTTTTTCTAGTGAGGATGTAAGAGACTTCCTTCTACCTCTCTCTCAGGTGGAGCTCTTGCCTGTTATCCTGTGATGTCAAATGTCCATATCTTCAGCTTACATGTTGGAGGCAACCACTGAAATTAAGTAAAGGCATAAATCTGTACTTGGTACCTAGGAAGTAATTTTCTAGGGCAACCAGCTGTTGCACCTGATTTCTTTGGTTTGGTATGAAACTGAGTGCAAAATCTATTGCGACTGCAACCCTCTTGATTATATCTGGGGCACAGTTGAGTGGAAGAACAACAGAAGTCTTGTAACACCAAAAATGAACTAAAGGCAAGGATTATAGCAGCATTCACAAACTTAAACAAGGAGACTGTCCAGAAGAGTTGCAGGTGATATTAAAGATTTCTGGGAGCTGTAGTTGAAACAAATGATTTTAATGAATAAATTTACTCTTTAGTATTTCAAGAGATTTTTGTAAATTTTGATGTTAGAGGTTTTTTTGCATAATTTAGATAACACTTTATCCATCACACTCTAATATGAAAATGTTTTCCTTGTGTATTGAGTGTTGTCTTGTTGGCCACTCTCAACTGGGTATATTAATATATAGACTACATTTTATAGATCCAATACTTCAATTATTGGTGCTTTGGTATCGGAGTAAACTACAACTGTCCCCCTGCCCCAATCTGTTGATGTAGAGATGTTTCACTAAACTGCTAACCCATATCTCCTACTTACTTGCTTCAATCTCTTTTGCTTCACTCCCCCTCCCCCTGTGTCAGTTTCAATTAATATGCCTTTTCCCATCCCTTAACAAGCTGGATGGTATGAATTAGCATCCACTTCTCTTCACAGCATGACATGTGTGACTCAGTGACACATTTGGGGGGGGGTAGGAGGGAAAATGTTTCTTTGAGGACATGAGGGACAGTTGGACCTGACTCTTCGAGAGGGCATATTCAAAAGGGCAACGCTTGTGGAATGAATTGAAAACTCCCAAAAAAGCAGTTAGTCTCTGCTTGGACACTTGAATGGATGGAGTGTCAAGTAAAGTATAGTTTCCATGAGCTCTTACCACAGTCTCCTCTATGAATTATTGGGGGGGGGATAGAATGCCCGTATTCACCTAAAAAAAAATGCCCTAAAAGCTATGGAGCTGATCAACACGGTCAACTACTGTCAGCCCGAACAAGAACGTTTAAGGATAGAGAAGGAGGAAGAGTAGGGAAAAGAATACACAGAAAAAAAAATGTATATTTTATTTCTGTGAAACAGGTTAAGTTCCTTTCATTTTACCCTTACAACCACATAAATAACTTCACATACTGCATTCACTCCACACTACCAAAACTATTGCCTCCATGTTTTTGTTTTTGGGCATTTGCTTTTGACTGTTTTTTGCAACCAATTATGGGCATATGATATTCCTCTTTTATTTATTTATTTATTTTTTTTTTTTCTGTTCTGGTTTGTTGGAATAAAATAGTTTTGTTTAAAATCTTTAAAAGTGTTTCCATTGTTTGCCCTTGATACCGGTGTGATTTTTATCCTGAAATGACGTTTTGGGTGTGAACCTGGAATCATAACCAGTCACATTCTCTTCCTTTCTTATTACGTGTTCATGTGTTCAGATAAAAAAAAGGGTGCAACCCCGGTTTAAAGATAAATGGAACCCCCCCCCCCCCCCCCCCCCGCAACATAGGTTGCTTCTCCAACTCATAATATTGGATACAGCATCTCTTTGGCAATGTTTCTTGTTTTAAAAATCGATGATTAAATTTGAATAAAATCTGAACTAAAGTGAATTTATACATTTTTTTTGTTCTTGAGAATTGATATAAAAAATATTAAATGTTTTTTATTGGATTATCTATTTGCAAGAAAAAAATTTAAATTACAACATTCTAGAAACTAATATAATTAAAACCAATGCAATGCAATATTTATCAATTACCAATTTATAAGGAAATATGAAAACAATTTTTTATTCATAAATTTATAAACATTTACTAAATTATTATTACATGTGAACCAACTCTCAGGAAATCTGTTTACTATTTCATGAAGTTTGAATTAATTGGCAATTAGTCAATATTTTACCAACCATTCCAATAAAAAATATAATAGGGTTTATTATTGTTGTCAGTTCTTAAAAACAAAAAACTGTATAAATTCACTTTCATATGTTTAGGTTTTACTACAATTCTAATCATCAGTATTTAAAACAATAAACATTTCCAAGACTACAATTTTTACTCTAACAGCTTCTTTTCTCGCACCTCCTGCCTGTGGAATTCCTTTCCATATGCTTGCTTCCCCGACAGCTATGATCTCCAGGAATTTAAATGTAAGGTCAATAGACATCTCCTATCACACTAACTTGCATCCATTCTCTCAAGCTCTTTTTTCATCTACTCCACCCCCATCCTTGGTATTCTCATCCGTCTATTACCCTCCTCTTGACATTTCCTGTAACTAACTCCTTTTTCTCATCGCTTTCCCCTATGTAGCCCCTTGCGCAACAGTGGCAGTGGAATGCCTTGCTTGGGGTAAGATGATTTAAAAAGAAAAAATACGTGGGTCATTCAATAAATAAGGTGAATTTTTCAGTATAAGCATTTCTAATACAGATAGAAGCTTACTTTTTTAAAAAAAATTTTTTTCCTTTACTTTTTTTTCAAAGGGATTTAATTTTTTTTTTTTGGAGATTGAAAAAAAAAAACAAAACATTGAGAGTTTTGGAGATTGACAAAGATGTCTGACCAAGAAGCATGCTCTAAGATTGAACAGAGATCAGTTATCAAGTATTTGGTTGCTGAAGGGTGCGAACCAGTTGAAATTCATAGGAGAATGTCAACTCTGTATGGTGCCACATGTTTCAGCCCCAAAAATGTCTACAAGTTGGCTAAATTGTTTGAAGTTTGAAAGTGATAATGAAGTCAAAAGTGCTGTGAGTGATTGGCTGAGACATCAGTCCAAAGATTTTTAAGCTGATGAAATACGGAAGCTTGTGCATAAATGGGAAAAGTGTGTGACACTTCTGGGAGACTACGTTGGAGAAAAAAAAAAGCTCCTAATAGTGGTGCCAAGAGCAAAAAACATTCTTTTGATACCGCATATTTGTCTGTTTTCCAGAATCTCTTTGTAAAAATAAAATTTTAGTTTGGTCAAATTTGCAGAAGTGGGTTGGGCTGAGAAATTTCTTTTTTTTTTTTTTTTTTTTTTTTATATATTCCTGATCAGTCTATCAGTCTTGTATTATAGTGGATTTTTCTTTATATGAATATTTTAATTTTCATCAAGTAAATATTATTAAATAAACTGTGTTTTAATTTTAAGTTTTGCTTGCTTTTCTGATTATCTATTACAAATATAGAGCTCTTTCATAATAGCAGATATATTATATTTGGTTGTTTACTATTTTTTATCACTGAAACCCTACAAGAAAGGCCAGATTATTTTAAATGCTGACTACACAGACTTAGACACTTTATTTTAATACCTAATCGGTTAATACAATGATTCACAAGTGCCATACTCACTAGTGTGCCACAGAAGTATGATTGGTTCCAAGATCCTTTCATAAATGTTCCTTCTAATATTGGACTCCAGTTATGTGGAGAAGAAGAATTGGCCATCATTTCTAGTATCGAATGCCCTGTTGGTGGGGCTTCAGAATACGCTGACTGCACCTCTGCAGGGGGTAAAAATCCCCCAAGCGGGCCACCTGTCGGTCATGGTTGGTGACCTGTAATGTCTGGGGACGGGATCCTGGTGGTTGAGCAGGTCATGACCCAGCTGAAAAGTGGTCATGATCTTCAACACACCACTTTGGCCCTTACCTGGGCTAGATGGGCGGTCGGATTGGGCCTGGTCCCGACATGTACTAGCTCATATATATTTCTTTTTGTTTCCACTGTATTATCCAATCTACTTTTGCAGAACACTTCCCAACCCTTCGTTTTATATGTGCTAGAAGGCGGGGGCTGAGGCTCAATTGTGTTCAGAGAAAAAGACTGATGACTCTTGTTATATTATTGAGTAATAAAACCCAGAATTTGGCAGAGGATCAGAATTTTATTCTTGGCACAAGTATATTGGTATTGTATCCCTGTCTCAGCCAAGGCGAATGGGTTTTCCCCTTGGTTCATTCCCAACCCTAGTTGGTCTTTGTGGTGGGTGGTGGAGCACTAGACCAATGAAAATCAAAACCCAATTATGGCTTCTTCCTTTAAAAGATCTAAAAGGTGTTTATCCGACTCGGATTCTGAAACTGACGTAGACTTTTCAAAATTCATTATCATTGAATCACTGGATGAAATTAAATTAGGCCAATTATTTCCTTTTTTAATTGAAAAAGTTATATCAAGTAAGTCAAATCCAAAAAATGTTAAAACAACTTAGAAATTGTAACCTGCTAGTGGAAGTTCAAATGAACAAACACACAGATAATTTGCTCAAAATGGATACATTTCACAACATCAAATCAGAGTGTATCCACACACTAGATTAAATACTTCAAAAGGCGTTATAAGAAGCAGAGAGCTTTCATTAGCAACACCAGAGGAAATCGAAACAGCATTAAAAAAAAATGGTGTAAAGAAACATAAGAGAATTACCATCAGACAAAACAATGAAATTATACAGAAACACAGATATACTCCCTTTTGATTAACCATCCATACCAAAAGATATCAGGCTTGGCTATACAATAGAAAGGGTAAAGCAATTTTTACCAGCTCCCCTCCGATGTTTCAAATGTCAAAAATTTGTTTATCACAAAGACATTTGCAGAGGACACCAAGTGTGTGGTGAACGTGACCCAAACCACACAGAGAGTGAGTGCAAAAATATAAAATGTACAAACTGCCATGAAGGACCTCCTGCCTTTTCAAGGACCTGTGATGTCTACAAGAAAGAAAAGGAAATAATGTATGTAAAACACATTAAAAATTTACCTTTCCCAAAAGCTAAAAAAATTATTGAAAGCTATATGAAAACAAAAACATATACCAATGTTGTACAAAAGTCAAATCAAAAACCTCAGGACACCACTTCAATAGATAACTACAAAAAACTTATTGAAAAGTTAGTAAATTTGAATACAAAAGAATGGCCAACATTCTAAGAAAACCTAAAAAAATGTATTCAACAGAAACAAAACCAAGCGAGTTTAGTGTGAAAACAAAAGTAAATATTGATAACTATGTAGAACTGCCCAAAAAGAGTTCCAGGACGGCTGAATGTACAAGTAAAAGACACCAAAGATCAGCAAGCTGACCTCCAGTTCTTGGCTTGGAGAAATATACAATAAACACACTGTTATTGTTTTATGGAGGGTTGCTGATATAGCGGCTGCTTGTAGACTTGTATTTAGTTTGATTTCAGTGTGTGGGATATTATTGTTTATGATCACTGATGACCCACCAGAATGTCTATCAATGTGATGTTTGATATAATTGTATGAATGATAATTTTTAATTTTAATGGTATAGTTGCTTTTGTGGTGAGTCTCTTGAAGGCATATGATTGCTGGGCAGTATTTAGTGATGAGCAATAACAATTCTGAATAATTGGTCCTTAATCCTCTGATATTCCATTGGATTAAATTATTTTCCATTTAGATTTAATTTTGAGATTTACAGTTTTTTTTGTTTTGAGTTTTGCTTATTTGTGGAGTTTTATTTTCAATCTTCATTTCTTCAGGTTCCTCGGATTTGTTTGATGTAGTCATTGGAGCAAATTGTGTTATTCTTTTAGTTGAGGTCTTCTTTTTAATAGCATAATCTTTTGTTTTATTTTCAATCATGACTTTGTTGGAAATTGGAGGTAAGCTTGGCAATCTTTGGCTTTTGAGTTAGATAATTTAATAAAACTATTACCAAGGCCCTTCATTATAATGGGTGACTTCAATAGCTACAATGAGATCTGGGGAAGTAAGAGAACAGATAAAAAGGGCAAAATAATAGAATCAATATTAAATAAGCCTCTGTTGTGCATATATAATGACATAAATACATATTTGCACCCAGCAACAGTCACACACTCTACAACTGATTTAACAATATGTGACCCTAACCTGTTTTTAGATTACAACTGGAAAGTGCATGATGATACATGTGGAAGTGACCACTTTCCGATTCTATTAAAAAACAAGATTAATAAATTAAATAAAAGAACTCCAAACTGGAATCTGAAAAAAGGCGAATTGGGATGATTTTAAAACATCATGCCTTGCTGAATTAACCTCAGAAGCAAATAAAAACAAAGAGGAAAACATTTCATATTTTATGAACACACTACTAGATATAGCTGAAAGATATATACCAAAAAGCTCCCCATCATTAAAATACCAAAGGCCACGGTTCAGCGAAGAATGCCAAAAAGCTGTAAGACTACACAGATCAACTTTAAAGAAATTCAAAATAAATCCAACAAAAGAAAACTTAAACTCGTTCAAAAATAGCAGAGCCAAAGCCCGAAAGATCATTAAAGACTCCAAATGAAATTCATGGAAAAATTACGTGGCCAAAATAAACAATAACACGAAACCAAAAGAAGTATGGCAGATGATCCGAAAAATAGCAGGCAAAAATAACAATACCTCCTCAAAACACCTCATTCACAATAATCTGAAAATAACTAACGAGAAAGATATAGCAAATCATCTTGCCGAAACTTTCTCGAAAAACTCATCCGCTAAAAACTGAAGTAAAAACTTCCAAACCATCAAATCCAGAGCAGAAAAAGTAAAAATAAAATTTCAAAACAAAAATACAGAAACCTAGAACCAATTTTTTCTATAATAGAACTAAAAGAATCTCTTAACAAGGCTCACAATACTGCAGTTGAACCAGATAAGATTCATTATCAATTCTTAAAAGAATTACCAGAAACCTCACAAAAATATCTCCCACAAATATACAATAACATATGGAACAGCGGGAACATCCCTAAAATATGGAAACAAAGCACAGTTATGCCGATACAGAAACTGTTCAGACGTAACAAATGCAAAAAATTACAGGCCCATTGCTCTTAGCAGTTGTGTGTGCGAAACACTAGAGGGGATGATCAATACCAGATTGACATGGTACCTAGAAAAGAACAAATTAATAACTGAATATCAATTGGGTTTTAAGAAGCCGAAGAAGCCCACTAGATCATCTGATCAGATTAGAAACATTTATCAGAGAGACTTCTATTAAAAAAAAGAACATCTAGTGGCTGTCTTCTTCGATCTAGAAACGGCATATGATACAACCTGGAAATAGGGTATGGTAAGAGACCTCAAAAACCTTGGGCTAGAGGGTAGAATGCTGATATTTATTAAAAACTTTCTAGAAGATAGAAAATTTAAAGTCCGAAAAGGAAGTATCTTCTCTAATGAAAAGGAACAAGAAATGTGTGTACCTCAGGGTAGTATATTGTCTGTTATGTTATTTAATATAAAAATAAACAATATAGTAAAAAACCTAAACAGAGAAACAAACTGTGCTTTATATGTAGATTATTTTCTGATATGTTATAACACAAAAATCATGAAAGACAACTTCAGATCTGCCTTGATAAGCTAAACAAATGGACCACAGAGAATGGACTAACATTTTCAAAAGAAAAAATGAAATGTGTCCACTTTTGCAACCTACATAAATTCCGCCTTGACCCAGTACTAAAAATCGTTAATACCAAAATCCCAGTAGCAGATCATTACAAATACCTGGGAGTCATTTTTGAGCACAAACTCTCCTTCATTCCCCATATTAAATACTTGAGAATGAAATGCAATAAAACTATACAATTACTCAGAACTAAAGCACATACTGATTGGGAAGGAAGCAAAGAAACATTAATAAAATTGTATCGCACTTTAATCGGATCAAAACTTGATTATGGCTGCTTCATTTATGGAGCAGCCAGAAAAACATACTTGAAAATCTAAATATGATACATCGCCAGAGAATTAGATTCGCTATTGGAGTATAGAGCACCTCTCCTGTTGAGAGCTTGTACACAGAAGCAAATGAACCACCTCTTAACTTGAGATGGGGGAAAAACTCGCTCTGCAATATTACCTTAAACTTTCATCATGCCCTCTAAATCCAGCTTTCAGTACTATTTTCCAACCGCAATACTCGGAGCTTTTTCAGCAAAAAGAAACTGCTATCAAACCTTTCAGTTTATGGATTAAAGAAATCATACAAGAGAACCAAATAGATACAACACAAGTTCACGAATCAACTATATCTTCTACACCACCCTGGATAATAAATCAACCAAAAGTTATTCTTGATCTCACAAAATACTCAAAATACAAAATTAATCCAATTATATACCAATCAGAAATATTTGGCATAAAAAATAACGATCCAGACTACCTTTATGTATCTACAGATGGAGCAAAAAATGAAAATAAAGTAGGATCTACTGCCATACTTAAAGATCAGAAGAAACGTAAAAGATTACTAAATACAGCTTCCATATATAGTGCTGAAATAATTGCTATTAATTTGGCGCTTGATATAATAACTACAACCCATCGCAACAAATTCATAATTTTCACAGACTCGTTATCTGTGCTTACTGCTTTCAAAAAACAAAAACCTTTCTGATCCTTTAATCACACGAGTATTAAAAGCAAAGAAATAATCTTTTGTTGGATCCCAATCCCTCTAGGTATTAAGGGCAGACTCGGAAGCAAAGAAAGCAATGAAAGATAAAATAGCAAAAATCAAAATTCCTTGTACTGATTTTAAAGCTGTAGTGAAGAAAATAATTTTTAAAAAGTGGCAAAATTATTGGAATAGATACACTAACAACAAACTCCAAAACATAAAATCCACTGTTAGAGAATGTAACATTCAATATGGAAATAGAAGAGAACAGATTTTGCTAACCCGCCTTCACATAAGCCATACCTACATCACGCACCATCATTTGCTGGAGGGCACAGAATCCCCAATATGTACCAGCTGTCAAAATAGATTAAGTGTCAAACATATATTTTTAGAGTGTACAAACTTTGAGCGTGAAGGAAGTATTACCAAACAAGTAGTTTGAAAAAAAACTATTTATGGAAACAAGACCAAGCAGGATACTCAAATTCTTAAAAGAAATTGAAATGTACTCAAAAATATGACTGGTTGAATACTATCTCACACACACATAGATATGTATTTCTACCAACTTGCTATATATTCCAAAACTTAGTTCTACCGAATGTACGTTTGTAAATCTTGTATATGTAATACATATACATACAATGTATGTAGGGTGGATTTGGCTTCAGGTAACCCGTGGTGGTTGGTATGCCATAAAATCTAAACAGCTAAATTAAATATATACATTTTTATAAAATTAATTTATTAATTTAAAATGTGTTAAATATATAAATTTGTTAAATGTATGAATTTGTCTAAATATATGTCTATTATATATGTTAATTTGTTAAATATACAAACTTCTTGAAATTGTTCTTAACTTTTTGTTTGAGTTTTAATAATTCGATTTGGCGTTAAATGACCCAAGATGGGTTGATACACCACAGAACAAATACCTCTAGTATTGAGGGCTCAAAATAAAACATTCAATAGGGACCCATTGATACATTTGGAAATTTAATGCAAAAGGAATATCCCACATTAGCTAAAAACGCTTTATCAGTTTTATTGCAATTTTTTATAGTTTATTTATGTAAATTAGGCTTCTCAATTGTAAATAGCATAAAAAAATAAGTGACAAAGACTACACTCAACTGAAGAAGAAATGGCGGTGTGCTTATTGCACATTTGATCAAACATTGAAGAAATTTAACAAATACAGCCACAGTTTTCACACTAAATAAACCACACAAATAGTTGAATAGAAACATTGAAATAAAGTTCATAATTGTGTATGTATTTTTAAAAATCTATGGTTTTCTTTCATAACCTTTGAAATGTATGCACTTTAAAAAATTTTCTGTGCTATATTTTAATTTGCTCCTAGGTGTGCTGTTACTTAAAAAGGTTGAGAAATACTGAGTTAATGAGATAGTGCTTAAAAGTTCTCAACCCAACCAACTTCATAAAATCTGATCGAAGAATCTTTTTATCAAGAACATTTCTGCACCTTGTAATGCTAACAGAAATCAGAAAAAAAACTTCTAATAATATTTCTGATGCAGTGAGCATGCTTACACATCTTTATAAAACTTACATCGCCTGCTGTTGACGTATATATACATTTTCAAAATAGATCAATTATGACTTAATGGTGCGTTTGTTCCTCACTGATTGCACCCATCTTTTTCACCCTTGTGCCAAATTTAAGCTATGCTTAGTAAATCAGGATACATTTTCAAAATACAAGGGAATATTGGTCCCTATTATTTCTTAGAAACTTGTGCTTTTTTGAAACCAATGTAGATATGTATCATATATATCATACAATATGACCTGTTTGTTTTGTGGCATTATTTTTATTTTTTATTAATTGTATCACCCCGAGCAAGGCGGTAACGCCACTGTTCAGGGGGCTACGTAATAGTGAAAAGATTGGAAAGGAGAAAAGCCAGAAACCACATCCTAAACAGGGAACAAGGGATGAGCCTCTTAACCTGTTCAATAGACATGGGTGGATTGTGGACCGGGCGATAGATCTATCTACTCCAATTGAAAAAAAAAAGAAGCAAATTGAGAAGATTGGAAAAGAGAAAGCCGGGAACCACATCCTAAACAGGGAACAAGGGATGAGCGTTTAGCTTGCTTTGAACTGCTGTCTTTGATTGAAACCAAACTGGCAGTGTCTATGAGAAATGTCCATCTGTGTTTAGTCATTTCCAGTATGAAAAAATAGTTTTCCCAAAATGAGCAAGTATAGCCAAGCAAGAATGCTAAACATTGCACCGGTTAGTATTAAGGAATGGAGAAATTTAAAAAAAAAAAGATTGTGAGCATATTTCACTTTCTTTTTTCTTTCTTTTTTTTTTTTTTTTTTTTTTCAATATTACATTTCTCTCTTCTTTGTCTTTTATATTTGATAGTATGATATTTGCATGTCTGTGATTTACTCATCCCATTCAATAGAAACTTTTAAATGGTCACTATTTGTAGGGAAGGACTATACAAAAATGTGAATAGTGTTAGAAATTGTTAAAGCTACCTCAGCATTTTATTTTATTTTTTATTTTATTAATGTCTCAGGTGTTAAGAATTAACCCTGATTCTTCACTTCTCATGCATCAGGGACACTGCTACCTCTTGGATGGCTCATCCTTCACCTAAACAGACATGAACATATAAGAAACATATTTCAATTTTGGTGAAGAATATCCAGAAAAGAAGGTTATTAGATTGAGGAATTTCACCTTTTTTGTAGAATTTTTATTTAAAAATTTTTTTTTATAGTTGAAGGTTTTGAGTAAAAAAAAAAAAAAAAAAAATAACATAGCTTATCTCCTATCAAATATGATAATATATTATTCTGAAAAGTAAAAAAAAAAAAAAAGAGATGGCTACTTGACTTACTCTGGTACGGTAAAACACAGATGCTAATACTAAACTCTTGTCTACTAAATTTAAAGATTTTTTTTTTCTCTTTTAAGCATGTAGAGATTCAGCATTTTTCAATTTATTATTCTCTTTGTCTTCGTGAATGTCTGCTCATGAGTAAATATCACTTTTGCTTTCACTTTTCTTGATCAGCTTTTTTTTTTTTTTTTTTTTCAGACAATGGTTTCTAAACATTACACAGAAGTACAACCAATACAAATTGTTATAATGTTAGTGTGAAAGTTATTTTTGTTGCCACTTCTATAATATTGGTTATTGTAATGTTAATCTGAAGGGAAACTTTTGGTAACTCGCTATTTGTGAGTTATAATATTACGGTATCTTCACATAAAGTCAGCATTCTGACGGATTCTTTGATAATACACAATAATGCTGTGAAACACCTGAATACACAGAATACTCTGAACACATTCAGACTTCTGAGTGCTTTATATATTAACTAGCAGTATAGCCCGGCGTTGCTCGGGTATAATGAAAGCTTTAAAACTAATCCATGGTCCTGGAGCTCAGACTCTTTGGAAGTTGGCACAAAAGACTAAAAAGCAATAGTTGTTTCTAGTTAAAGTGAAACCGTAGACTGAAAGAAAAGTGAATGGATGTAAGTCAAATTTTGATTTCATGGTATCGATATCAAATTTTCTGCACTATTGTAAGAACTGCAACCTTGAAACTTCTAAATATTGTTTTTTATGTCTTTGAGTGTATCAAATTTGATTAAAATCAGACCACTTCTTCTATAACCCGATTTTTTTCGATTATTGATTCTGATATTTATCGGGGGTATCTCGACACAAAACCTAGCTAAGAACACTTGCAGACACTTATAGTACAAATGTGTAAATTTTCAAGAAAATCGGTTCAGCCATTTTGGAGTCGTTAAGTAACGGACACACACACACACACACACACACACACATGCACACAAAGTTCCATTTATAAATAAGTTTAGATATTTATGGTTATGTGATCCCAGTAGCATAATTCATTAAACAAATACATTTGTTGCCTGTGTTCAACCGCATGTGTCAGTATCAACACTTTCCTACATAACACATCCTAACTACTATGCTACAATTGATTTTTTTAACTTACTAACTTTGATTTTGCTAGTTAATATAAATTATTTGTTCCTAAAGCATGCAACTTTTTACACTTTCTTCTTGCCTGAAAGTAATCAAGATTTCATCTTTTTCGAGGAGCATACTTTCCATTCTTGAAAGATGAAAGACTCTACAACCCAACATTAGTATTTACTGGTATGAATAACTGATAGTGTTGCAAAACATTAAAATAGAATTGAATATATACAAATGGTTTATTTTGATACATTAGATTTCTTGTCTTAAATGGTTTAGTTTTTTTTGTTCCTTAAAGAACAAAAAATCCTCCTCCAGGCATCACTCTGTGTCATACCTGTTTGGATATCCTTCCAATTTCTTGTTCTGCTATTCATTTACGCAAACATGTTAGGTAGGTTACTTGCTGTTTAGTTCTGCCCACGTTTGTTCAATGATATTTCAGTCAAAGCTGCGAGCTCTTCAATCTTGTGAATGTGTTGATACCTTCATCAGCCAGACTTGTTTGCCATAGAGTATTGTCTTGCTGGTAGATTTTACTTTCATTCAAGTCTGGCTACACTCAATTTTAATCAACTTTGGCAATCAGTCTAAGAATAAACAAACTCTGAACAAATTTCTGTGGAGAAGGCAATGAGAAACTACCGTCTTCCTCTAGAATGTATAGCAAGTCACAGAAGAAAAAGGAATCTGTCAAGAGTCGAAATCATCTACATACTGAAGAGACATGGCATTAAAGAAAAAAAAATTGTTTTAGCCATCCTCAGTTAGCTGTCAAATTCAATAACCTTCAAGGTATTTTAATGATGACTGAATGTGACATATCTTAACTCATTGATATATTGTTCATATATTCATACAATACCGAGAACTTTATATTTTTTCTATAATCTGACAAAATAGTATTTTATATAGTATTTATCGTGTAAACTAGTTATTTGCATTCTTATCATGGACTAAACAAATAAAAAGTGCTTATTCCTTTTGGTTAATGTTTAAGGATGTTTAAAAGGTACATTGTGGTGTAATGGATATTAACTTGGAATGAGAAATTGGAGAGGCAAGTTCAAATCCGTCATGTTTGTTACATTCACATATGTACAAATACCTTTGAGAAAGACATGAATCCATCTTTCCCCTCCAGATATGGTTTAAATAACTGGATAGATTGGGTTCTATAGCCTTGGTTAGCAATGAGTCTACTGCAAAAAAAACAAAAAAACAGCAGCTGACTGCAGTGGGGAACTTCTGCTGTCTCAGTCATGTATCAAGAGACATGATTGCCCAAGCGGGTATCATGTGAGCCAATTGACTGACTGAATGTTTGTGTAGAAGTTAGTATTGTGAAGCCAAATTTAAATTTCAGAGTAGAATCCAATTCTTTTCACATTGCTCTGCCACTTCCTTCCTTTTATATATTTTTTCTTCTCACTGGTATGTTACAAAGGAGTGGGTGAATGAATACCTGGGAGATCCACTCTCCCCTATGATTATCTCATTTGTCCCCTGACAAATGGAGTGTAGTAGAACACGCTGAATTATGGAGTGACGAAATCAAACAAGTATTAATACAGAAAATGTGACATCGACTTCTGGACATGCATTGAAATAGAAAAAAGTTCCAAAAGCTAAGTGAAGTACTGAGAAACAGGAAACTTTCATTTGACACAAGGAAAAGAGTATTGAACAGTTATCACCCAAAAGTAGGTTACTTACTATTTCTCTCTGTATCTCCCTCTTTCCTTCAATATATATTTTGTGAGTGTTAAATTTTCTAAGCTCTCTTTCCTTATAATATCTCAGAAATTTCAGTTGTCTCTTTCTAATTTTAAGTGTAAGTGTCCTTCTACAAGGTAACCAAAGAAGCTCTGTCAAAAAACGCTTCACAGTATGTGTAACTTATATTTAGTCTTCAAAGTAATTGTCATCGGCATCCAGCACCTTCTGCAAACGTGTCTTCAGCTGTTCAATGCCCTTGCGGTAGAACTCGGGGTGGGGAAGTTGACGCAAAGAGGTACGTGAGGGCTTTGCGCAAGTCTGCTTCATTGGTGAAGGATTTCCCACGAAGATGATTATCGAGGGAGTGGAAGAGGTGGTAATCGGATGGCGCAAGGTCAGGTGAAGCTGGATAGCACAGTCTCCTACCCAAGTTGCTGTATGGTATCCCTGACCACTCGCATGACATGCGGCCTGGCGTTGTCATGGAGGAAAAGCACACCTTCATGATTCACCAGTGCTGGCTCCTTCTGGTGCAATGCCTGTTGCACACGTTTCAATTGCTGCAAGTATATGTCTCCAGTGACCATTTGGCCCATTGGTAGCAGTTATAATGAACCACTTGATGACCTGTCCACCAGACATAAAGCATAATCTTGCGTGGGTGCATAGGCGGTCTTGTGGTGTGAGGGACAGCATCCTGAGGAGACAACCAATATCTGGAAAGCTTGGGAGTTTTGTACAGAACCCACTTTTTATCACTGTTAAGCACTAGATTGATTAAGGATGTGGTACGGTGGCGAGAAAGCAACGATACGCAGGCTGCCACTTGTAGTCCCTTGTGGACCTCCAACAGCGTTTGCAGAACTCACTTTCTCAGTTTGTACATCTTACCTAGGCAGTGCAGGTGAAGTCTGTTTCATTGGAAACGTTGAACTGTCTTGCAAGTTTACTACTGTCGTCTTCAATGGCCGCCTTCAGGACTTCATCATTCAAGACCTGTGGTCGTCCACTGCAAGGCTCATCATGGAGAGACAAATCTGACTTGAATTTTTAAAACCAGCGCCTTGCAGTACATTCATCCACAGCAATATCCCCAAATGCTTGACATATACGGTGACTTGATGCAGCTTCTGATAAGCCCACTTTGAAGTCGTAAAGCGTACAGCCCCGAACGAGATCTCTAGACACTTCCATCCTCCTCACAGCTGTCTGGCTTATAACTGATGGCCGGGCACAGTGCGCATGTTTTTTATAACGTCTGATGTTCCTATTTCCGGCTGTCCGAATTTGGAAACAATTGCTACACGCATTTCGTATATATTTCAACTTAATTCAATGACTAATCAAAAAACGGACAGAACTTTTTTTGGTTATCTTTTACATCCCATTCATGTAGAAATATACAATTATTAAAATCAGCAAGGAAGCTGTTTTATTACTTCTATTTGGAGCTTTTCTTTTAATCCAGTGATTAGCAAGCTTATCTTGCAAATCATAGAAAGTGACTTTGTCCTGAATTGGCAATCAGAATTGTCTATTTCAATACTGGTGATAATCTAACAAACATCGATAAAATTATTGGTATTTCAGTCAGATAAGTGCCATATGTGATACGCGCTCGAAAGAGACATGACTGACTAGGCAGGAGATTATCCCGCAGTAGGTTGCTATTGCTTTCTGCGGTAGACTGATTGCCAGCCAAGTCGATAGAACCCAATCTGTCCTGTTATTTAACCCATAACTGGAGGGAAGATATGGGTTAATACCTTTCCCAAGGGTATTTGTGCGTAAGTGAATGCAAGGAATTCAGCTGGAATTCGAACTCGGCTCCCCGATTCCTTGTTCCGAGTCAATATCCATTGCACCACAATGCACATTGGTATTTATTAGACTTAATTTGGGTGTTTAAAAAGTTGTTTTCAATTGGCTCGTGTTTGAAAGCAAATGTGTCTAAATTGTGTAAATTTTTTTTTTTTTATATTACAGTAAGGTTAACCCTGTACAAGTAGTGGAGTTCTCTCATGATAGAGGGGTTATGTTAAGGGCAGTTTATATGGATAGGAAGGGATGGTGACTGTTGACTTTAGACTTGTAATGATCAGGAAAACATCTGCTTGGTAGTCTGTTCATCAGAGCAGTGGTTTGTGAGAAAAAGCTGTTCAAATGGAACTCCTCACAAATTGAATACAGAGGGATTGCGAGTAGTTTACTATAATGTGAGTGGCATGGGAGGTTCTGACTGTGAAGGTTAGAACTAGTGGAAACAATTTATGCAGTTAGTCCGAGCACTTTACATGGAAGGAGTAATAGAGCAACAAGAGGTTTGCCACACCCCTGCCTGTGAAAGAGAGGTTGGAGGTATGGAAAATAATTTGTCACCCAAAAGTTTTGTACTTAAGAAATATTTGTGACTAGCAGTATAGCCCGGCGTTGCTCGGGTGTAATGAAAGCTTTAAAACTAATCCATGGTCCTGGAGCTCAGACTCTTTGGACGTTGGCACGAAAGACTAAAAGGCAATAGTTGTTTCCAGTTAAAGCGAAACCGTAGACTGAAAGAAAAATGAATGGATGTAAGTCAAATTTTGATTTCCTGGTATCGATATTAAATTTTCTGCACTATTGTAAGAACTGCAACCTTGAAACTTCTGAATATTGTTTTTTATGTCTTTGTCTATGAGTGTGTCAAATTTGATTAAAATTGGACCACTCCTTCTATAACCTGAGGTAAAGAAAAAAAAATCTTTGCAATAAATTTTTGAAAAAATATTTTCAAAAATAATTTCCTTCATGTGTAAATAAGTCCTGAAAATTTCATTAAAATCTAATTATTTAATTTTTTTCAAGAATTTTCCAAACAATGTTTTTAATGCCAACAAACAGCTTTACACTATTTATATTGTTTGGACTGATTCAGCATCAGGAAGAGACAACTGAAGTTCCTGGGACATGCAATGAGGAAGAAGGGCTTGAAGAACCTAATACTAACAGGCCAGATAGAGGGGAAAAAGAGACAGAGGAAAGCAGTGGATAACATTTGAAGAGGCTGAGCAGGTGGATGACAGAATGGGGGTGGTGTGCAAGATGTTACAAGAGAAAACATGTTAAGAGCCACTAGAGATAGGGAGACGTGGAAAGCCATGATTGCCGATGTTCTGAAAGGACAAGGCACATAGAAGAAGAATATCCCAGCCTTCTTTAGGTGATTGAATTAAAGGGAGATAACTTATACTAAGACATCTGGAATAGTCATGAATTGTGGAACTAGAACAAGCAGACCCTGTGAATGAAATAAAGGGTTCAGTTCAAAATTCCAACACCTGAAGAAGGCTGGAGTGTACAATGTTGTGAATATGGCAACAAAGATGAGGACAACAGTCTGAATAATGTAAATAGCATAAATAATTGTTTCTTCAGTTCTTTTTAGACTGATCACACCCCACCCACATCTATTGAACAGGTGAAGAGGCTCATCCCTTGTTTCCTGTTTAGGATGCGGTTTCCGACTTCCTCTTTTCCAATCTCTTCACTCTTATGTAACCCCCTGCATATCAGTGGTGTTACTGCCTTGCTCGAGGTGATATGAATAAAAAAAAAAAAAATATGCAGGAGTATGTATCTGGTTAGGCCAAGTGTTTGTATCTCATGGCCAGTGTTAAATAAAACAGATGAGATGTCTGTCTTTTATCGTAAATTTATTAATGTTTAGTGTACCTAATCTTCTTTGAAAATCTTATTCAAATATGCTAATGTTGTATCCATTCCCTCAACTTGTACATTAGCATTTGTTACATTTGTAAAACTTGTGATAACATAAAATTTTCTGGATGACGTTGTGAGAACGGGTATGAGAAGTATGGTATTGGCTGAGTGGTGCAGCGTATTTTGAGATTGAGGCACTGGTGCAGTTTTGCAAGAATCAATGAACTCAACATAAAGATTCTATCATATGACTGATTTATCACTGACTGCTGCCCTTGCCCAGGGGGCTATCAGCTTTAGATTATTTTTTGGGGGAGTGGGTGGGGATGTTTTGCTGTAATATTCATTGTTTTTGATGTTAGAATTTTCTGTTTAAAAATTATCAGTATTTTGTACTCTAAGAATATTTTATCAATATTGGTTAGCTTGTCTTTGTATCTGGGATACTACTAAAAGTATACTATGTACTTTGTGTTATCTCTACTGCAAGAGGAGATTCCCATCTCCTCTCCAAGTAACAGTGGAATGGTAAATGCTGGGTTTATAACAATCTCTAATATGTCTGCATTTTGCTGTTAACCATCATAGCATGAGACTTTCCTGAAGACTAGTGACATTAGGACAGTGCAGGGAGATGAAATCATGCCTTCATTTCGTACGAATGTGCACGGTCTAAATTGGAATTTGAACTGGTTTTACTGATTTTGTTTTCTTTATCACTAAATAATTTTTATTTATATTAGAATCTGGTTTTTGTTGTGCTTTTTTTTTTTTTTTTTGTTTACTTTTATATAAAAGCCAGTGCCCATTCTTTTCTAATGCACAAAACATGCCAGGTTTTTTTTTCTTCATAACTATGGTACTTGATCAGTTACACATTTCATATTTTGATATATAGCCTCAAAATATATTGAAATAAGAGAGTACAATTTATGTAATTTTTATCTCAATTAGGTATGTATCAAGATTATTACAAATTGTGGCAATGATCTCAGATATTTTACTTTTTATAACATTTTTAAATGTATTGCACTAACACAAATGCCTTTTTTAAGTTTTAATCTTGGGTTTTAGTGACAAGAAAAATAGTATAAGGTTAGTTGTAAAAATTATCAGGACAGTTTCTAATGTGAATTTGTAATATCCAGATAAGGAATTTTAATCACTTTATGATCAGTGTCTGCTGACAGTAAAAATTAAAGTTCTGTAATTAACAGATTTTCCAAAATATAGCAGTCAGTAGTAGAAAAATAGAATTTGATGGAAATTAGCTCACTTAACGCATAGGATGTGCATTGTGGTTCAGTGGATATCGACTCGGAACGAGAAACCGGGGAGCTGAGTTCGAATTCCAGTTGAATCCATTGTATTCACTTACGCGCAAATACCCTTGGGAAAGGTATTAATCCGTCTCTTCCTTCCAGTTATGGGTTAAATAGCAGGACAGATTGGGTTCTATGGCCTTGGTCGGCAACCAGTCTACCGCAGAAAGCAATGGCAACCTACTGCAGGATAATCTTCTGCCCAGTCAGTCATGTCTCTTTTGAGACATGATTGCCCAAGCGTGTATCACATATGGCACTGTACTGACTGACTGAATGCTTATTTAATAGGATGTAAGAAAGAAAACATTACTTTGAAATATATTAAAAATATACTGGTTTATAATGACTGCCTGCACTGTCTAGCAAGTCTGTTCAAAGCTCAGTTGAGTATTTAGTTACCTTTCTTTAACCACATGTGATAAAAACTTACTCAAATTTGCAAGCACTTCATGGGATAGCTGAAGTATGGATGATCAAAGATGTTAAATCTTATAATTATTGCATTTATATATCTATTCTTAGCATTTTAATTTAAATGCTATCATGTTCTGTGTGTGTAGAAAAACAAACGTATCTCATTATTTAAAGTCACAAGTTTATTTGCCTGAAGTGAGTCAACTTTAGACTCGAAACACATGTAGTGACACAAATACCATTATGGACATTTAAGATATCATACAAACAGCAAGTAATATTAATAACAATGAATCTACACGTTAAACAAAATGCTCACAGCTTTTTGCACTTTTTCTTCTGTACCAATTTCTCTTGTTGGAGCAACCCTTATTTGTTTCTAATATATATATATATATATATATATATATATATAATATTTGAAAAGATTCTTCACAGGGCAAAATTTTATAATGGCATGGAATAATTGGATTTTAGATGATATAGTAAAAACTAAGACAAAAAAAATAAAAACTGGTTTCGCCCAGAGCTTATCAAGTTTTTAATTTCTGGGATTTTCTAAATCGTGATTAAAAGACGAAATGAGAATTGAAGGGGGGGAGAATTTCAAGGAAAACTAGAGTCCGATCACACTCAGATCTGAAAGGCATTCTCTTTGCTTACAGAGAAAAGGCCTTTGGGATCTGATGTATATGGACTCTAGCACCTTTAGATGAAAGAGTGAGTGGGACCTTGATAAAATTATAAAGTTCTCACCACTCAATCCAACCACACAATTCCTGCTATTTATGACATGCTGTGCTATTGAAGACCCGGAAGTATTCACAAGTTGGCTACTACTGGCGGCTGAGTCCAAAATTCTGGGAGGTAAATGCTGTTTGACTCTTTGATCCAGACGCTGAGATGTGTGACCTATGTAGTCACATCCGCAACCACACTGAAATTTTTAAATTACAGAACTAATATGAAGTGGAGGTAAGACATTTTTATAAATGAAGGAAAGAATTTGCTGTTTGGAAAAAAAAAAAAAAAAAAAAAAAATTACACGAACATTGTTAAAAAAATAACATTTACCAACAGACTGAGAAATTCACCTAGCTAAAATCTCACCCTTTCTTCCAATATAAGGTAGCTGTAAATAAATTGGACATTTTTTTAACTACTTGTGACTTAACCTTATAAAAATTATCGATGACATGACGCATAACGGAATCCAAAATATCCAATGGATATCCATTTTTGGAAAGTATCATCTTAATAAAGTCCATTTCACTGTGAAGAAAGGAATTGGAACATATTTTTAAAGCTTTATAACTTAGTTTTAATTAAATTAACTTTACGTTGGCCTGGGTAAAATGAATCCCAATGTACATATAATCCAGAAAAAGTATCCTTTCTAAATACTGAAGTCAAAAAGCCAGTACAATTCCTATGAACGAGAACGTCCAAAAAGGAAAGACGGCAATTTGACTTCTTTTCAACGGTAAATTGTAAGGATGGATGAACAGAATTTAAAAGAGGAAATTGTCAGCTTCGTCCTCATTATTAAAAAGACAAAGTATCAGCCACATATCGGTAATGCATTAAAGGACGATCATTGCGAGAAAAAATCAAAGTCTTAAAATAACCAACAAAAATATTAGCCAGTGATGGACCCAAAGAGGAACCCATCACAACCCTGTCTATCTGTCGATAAACAACATCATTGAAACTGAATTCGACAGACAAGGTGGCGAACTTCAACAAATATGCTCTCTGGAAAATCTGGTGGAGATAAAGAGGAATGGTCTGACATGTCACAACATATCTCTATTGTCTCAAATAAAGGAACGCAAGTGAATAAGGAACAAATGTCAGAATATTAAAATATATATAGGTTAGTTCAAAGAAGAAATGTTGAGGTTAGGTGAAAGGTAGAGAAGTATACAGATTAACATTAAAGTAGTGATCGTACCAGAAATGTCACAAAAATTAAAAAAAGCACATCAACCCACACATATACAAAAATAAATCAAAAGGAAAAACAATCTAATATACAAAAACATAAGTGAATAGATATAATCGCACAAACACACACCTAAGAGACCCATATATATATATATATATATATATATACACACACACACACACACACACACACACACACAATATATATATATATATATATATATATATACTCAATATAAAGACAAAAAAAAGAAATAAAAGCAAGAAAATACTTTCAAACTCTATTATAAAAATAGTCTCCAATATACATCAATGTTAATTTGTTACCAACAATACAAGATCCAGAGTTGAACTTGAAATGCTAAGCATTGATTGGTTGATTTTTTTTTTTTTTTTTTTTTTTTTTTGTTAAAAATTAGAGAAACTTGAATTTACAAGCTTTACTTAGCACACGCGTAACAGATTCAAAACAAAACTTTAGAAATTTCTTTGATATTTCACACCTTGATGTGAAACGTTTTTCTCTTTCCTTTAGAGGGCTTACAATAGAAAAGTTGCTTTGGGGTTCTGTCATTGTCCAGCTGAATGACAAGCCCTGTTCACCTGAATTGGGCTTTCAAGATCATTGCTTCAATGTTAGCGATTTCTACACTGTCCAAGCACTGCTGGTTTGAGATCCAATCCTGCCACTTGATGCTCAGGATAGACAAAAGTAAATAAGATAAAGAGAAGTAAAGGGAACAATAGAAGACCAATTAAGTTTTATAGTAAACAAAAAAAAAGATTAGTTTTATAAGTTTACTAGCAGTAATGAAAGCTTTAAAATGAAAGCTTTAAAACTAATCCATGGTCCTGAAGCTCAGACTCTTTGGACATTGGCACGAAAGACTAAAAAGCAATAGTTGTTTCCAGTTAAAGCGAAACCATAGACTGAAAGAAAAATGAATGGATGTAAGTCAAATTTTGATTTCCTGGTATCGATATCAAATAAGCTTTTTCGTTGTAAACTGAATTTTGAAGGCTAAATAAGTCCTCTGAGTAAATGGTATCATGGCTGAGACTAAGAACTACAATAATACCTACTTAGAGCCAAACCTGAAGCAAGAACTAAAATAAAAGGGCTGAAAAAAATACATACAGGCAGATAAACCGACACACACACACACACACACACACACACACACCTTGCCTTTTTATATATATATTATCGATTTTCTGCACTATTGTAAGAACTGCAACCTTGAAACTTCTGAATATTGTTTCATATGTCTTTGTCTATGAGTGTATCAAATTTGATTAAAATCGGACCACTCCTTCTATAACCTGATTTTTTTCGATTATCAATTTTTGATTTTTATCGTGGGGTACCTTGACACAAAACCTAGCTAAGAATACATCGCAGATGCTTATAGTACAACTGTGTAAATTTTCAAGAAAATCGGTTCAGCTGTTTCTGAGTCTATAGGTAATGGACACACACACAGGCAAAGTTCCATTTATAAATAAGTTTAGATAGATTTGGTCAGTGGTTAAAAATAAAACGGAAGCTTACAAGCAAGAAACTAGAAATTTTTCAAAATAACTTCAGTCAGGGATTGCTGTGTTTTTTTTTTTTTTTTCTTTTTTTTTCTTTTTTTTTTTTTCTTTTTTTTCTTTTTTTTTTCTTTTTTTCTTTCTTTTTTTTTCTTTTTTTTTTCTTTTTGTAGTTAACATGTCAATTTTGCGAATGGTAGTAAATGGATGGCACTGAATCATGTTTCTGCAACAACTGATTTTGCAAGCTAGTTCACTTAATTTTGGTGCCAACCAACAAATATGAATACCAAGATGAAAGAATTTTACTTAGTAAGATTATCTGATCACATCAAATGACCAAGAACTAAGTTTCATTCATAAAAAATAGGTTTTCTTTAGAATACATACATTTATAGCATATGAGAGTGTATTTTAAAAAAGACACAAAATTGTAGTATCGCATATGGAGAACTGTCTATCTCTGAGAGCTTTGACTTTCAAAGATAATAAGATTTGTTTAAATCCTTAAAAAATCAGCTTATAAAATATAAGAGTGTGTTTTTTTTTTCATATATTCATGTCTTTTATAGCTATATAAATAAAAATAAAAATACAAACTTGTTTATAAGACACATTTAAACTATTTAAAAAAAAAAAAAAAAAACTAAAAAGATGTTTGTAGGTCATCAGTATTTGATTAATAGTCCAGTGATTGGTGGTTTGTTTAATATTTCATTGTTTTGTTTTAATGAAATTTAATTAGCTGCAAGCATTTTTTTCTTTCACCTCAATTTAGATAAATAGACTGAAAGTTCATGTTGCTGACTAATTGTGTGTTCAGCGTGATCTTCACTGGTGTTCCAATTTTATGGCTTGCAGCGTATACATAAATTTCTACAGTTGCTGGTGAAAAGTTCCTTCAATAAAGCCATAATCAGATTAGGATCCTGATGTCAGACATGATGTCAGGGCTTTTACATCTAATCCACATTTTATATCTAGAGATTGTTTGGGCCGGTGTCCTCATTCTGGTTGTTAACATCAGAATATTTTTGCCATTGTATTCTATTAACACTTTGTTGCACATTGGTTACGATTGTAACCCATGTGCAGCGAAGGCCCGAGAAGGGCTACGATTGTAACCCATGTGCTTTAACTGCTCCTTTAACTGAATTACTATGGAAAAAAGCAAACATAATAACAAAACTAAACCAGCTCATTTGAAAACGCCCAAACCTGTCTGCATCTCTTTCACTAACATACGCGGCATCCGCACCAACTTCCCCAGCGTAGATTCTTTCCTCCATAATAACTCACCTGATATATTAGCCCTATGTGAAACTAATCTTAACCCTTCTATCCCCTCATCTGAGTTCTGCGTTCCTGGCTACCTTCCCCTCTTCAGGAAGGACTCCAATGTTCATATGCATGGGCTTGGTGTCTATGTCAGCGAACACCTTCCCTTAGCTAGGGTGTCATCTTTTGAATCCCCAGATCATTCTTTCATGTGCTTCCGCCTCTCACTTCTCAGCTCGATTAGCTATCTCTTCTTTCTGTACCGCTCTCCTTCCTCCCCTGATTGTTCGTTACTTGACATCATTTCTGACAATATTGACAAAGCCATTTCTACCCATCCCTCTGCCCATGTATTCGTGTTTGGTGACTTTAACGCCCACCACACCAAGTGGCTGAAGAACGCTGTCACTGACCCTGCTGGTGTCCACACCATGAACTTTTCAATCACCCAATCCCTTACGCAAGTAGTGGACTTCCCCACGCGTTTCTCCGACAACCCTAACGGAAGGAACTCACTTCTAGACCTCTGCTTCACTTCCATCCCAGACTCTTGCACTACCAGACAACTCTGCCCACTTGGAAACTCTGACCACACTGTAGTGTCCGTCAATATTTCACTCCACTCCCGCCCGACCCATGAAACACAGACAAGTAGAATATCATACTGCTATCAAAGAGCAGACTGGGATTCGTTCCGAGACTTCCTCTGTGACATCCCTTGGAACAACGTCTTTAGTCTTCCCATCGAAGAATGTGCATCCGAGGTCTCCTCCTGGGTTAAGGCTGGCATTGATGCCTTCATCCCTGCTAGGAAATTCCAGCTTAAATCTCATTCGTCTCCATGGTTCTCACCCGCTTGTTCGGCTGCCATTGCCCACCGGAATCATTTCTTCCGACTTTATCGTAACTATGCGTCGGAACAAAACAGGCGCCTTTTCACTTCAGCTCGTAATAAGTGTAAAAGGGTACTTAACGAAGCTAAGATGTTGTTTGCTGCCAGAATGAAGCAACGCATAGCATGCTCTAAATTCGGCTCTAAAGACTACTGGCGACTCTGTAAAAGAGTACTTAACAAGAGCAAGTCCACAATACCCCCGCTAATCAACAAATTTGAGGTCCTCACCTCCCCAGCAGATAAGGCTGAATGTTTTGCCCGCAGATTCTCGAACAATTCGAGTCTGGACTCGTCTGGAGTTTTTACACCCGACTTCTCACCTAGAACCGAGGCACAACTGAATGATGTCCACATTACACCTTCGCTTGTCTCTAAGATAATCTTAAAACTTGACCCTCACAAAGCGAGCGGTGGTGACGGAATCCCAACCATAGTCTTAAAGAAATGTGCCCCTGAACTCTCCTCTATCCTTTCTAAGCTCTACAACCTCTGCCTATCTGCTTCCTGCTTTCCTGCCTGTTGGAAATCTTCCTCTATAGTTCCTATATTTAAAAACACTGGAGAACCCTCTGACCCTGCAAATTACCGCCCTATCAGCCTTCTTCCGATCTTTGGCAAAGTGTTCGAAGCCATTATCAACGCCGAGGTGGTTCAGCATCTCACAGCACACAGGCTCCTCTCGGACAAGCAATATGGTTTCCGCTTCACCAGGTCTACTGCTGATATGCTAACGACCATCACCGAGTACATATACCAGGCACTCGACAGGAATGGCGAAGCTCGAACCGTTGCATTGGATATATCTAAGGCGTTCGACAGAGTTTGGCATGCTGGCCTTCTATGTAAACTGCGGAGCTATGGTATAACTGGACATTTGTTTGAACTAATCCAGTCATTCCTCTCTAACCGCACAATGAAAGTGGTATTAAACGGACATGCCTCTCAGAACTACCATACAAACGCAGGTGTCCCCCAAGGCTCCATCTTAGGTCCTACACTCTTCCTGATATATATTAATGATCTGCCTGATTCCATAAGAACCCAAATAGGTTTGTACGCCGATGACACCACAGTTTACTCTCGCCTCCAACAAAAATCTGGTGTAGGCGTCAAAGCTAAACTCGCAGCCGAGATTGAAAAAGACCTCCAATCCATATTGGACTGGGGTAAGAAGTGGCTAGTAAATTTTAATGCTTCTAAAACGAAGCTACTGTCAATTAACCATCATCGACAATCTCACCTACCTCCCATTAGCATGGACCAGGCTTGCCTCCCAGAGAGTAAAACACTACGCCTCCTTGGTCTCACACTTTCAGCGGACCTCAAATGGAATGACTATATCGAATCCATTGCTAAATCCGCTGCTATGAAAGTCGGTTCTCTGTGTAGGGCCCGGAAGTTTTTTCCGTCTAAATCTATCCTGCACATTTACAAATCTACCATCCGCCCGTGCATTGAATACTGCTGCCATATCTGGTCGGGTGCCCCTGCTGTTCTCCTCGGGCTTCTCGATAAGGTTCAGAGGAGGGTCTGTAATGTGATAGATACCGACTTGGCAGACCGCCTGCAGTCTCTCTCCCACCGGCGAGACGTGGCTTCGCTGTGTCTCTTCTATAAATACTTTCACGGCTTCTGCTCCGATGAACTTAGATCACTGGTGCCCCCTAAATACGAATTTGCACGAGATACTAGATTAGCAACTAGATCCCACCCTTTTACAGTGAAATCGATAAAATGCAGCCGTAACTTCTACTCCAACAGTTTCTTTCCTCGCACTTCCCGACTGTGGAATTCTCTTCCAAACGATTGCTTCCCCGACGGCTACAATCTTCAGGAGTTTAAATGTAAGGTCAATAGACACCTCCTAACACACTAACCTGCTCCCATTCTATCAAACACTCTTCCCATCTGCCCGACACTCATCCTCGCTATCCTTACTCATCTATTACCTTTCTCCTGACATTCCCTATGTCTATCCACTCCTTCTCTTTACCTTCCCCTATGTAGCCCCATGCGCAATAGTGGCAGTGGAATGCCTTGCTTGGGGTGAGATGATTAAAAAAAAAAAAAAAAAAAAAAAATGTGCAGCGAAGGCCCGAGAAGGGCTACGATTGTAACCCATGTGCAGCGAAGGCCTGAGAAGGGCTACGATTGTAACCCATGTGCAGCGAAGGCCCGAGAAGGGTTACGATTGTAACCCATGTGCAACGAAGGCTAAATTCATTTTCGCCATATTTTTTTTCTTCCATAGAACCAATAAGTTGTGTAATGGATACCAGTGTAGAAAGTGAAGTATGAAAAACCAAATTTTGGGTTAATTTCATGCATTCATTTTTTGCACAAATGCCCTTGGAGTCAGGATGATCCCATCTTTTCTCCTTGCCTCAGCTTTGGATCTTGGGTAGCAACTAGTCTACAAGAAAAATTCTGAATCCTAAACCATGAAGAAGGCAACAGGAAACCAGACTGCTATCATTCCCATAAATGTTTGTCAATTCACAGATAAGAAAAAAACGAAATCAAGAGGCAGGATTGCCATGTCCTGAATTGACATGGCATTGAGAAAAAAATGTGTTCATGACCTTTAGGTGATTCATTTCCCTTAATTCTTTTGCTTCTTAGGTCATGTGTTCTGTAGAACAAATTAACTCCAGAGAATTAGCTGATATGAGATATTCTGAAGCATGGGCAATTGAACAAAAACAATCTATCTCTGTGCATTAAATATTTTTCCTCTTGGTATCTCTCCCAAATCCTGTTCAGCTATTACTTTAATCAAGCCCATCAAATATCTTGTGCCAATTTCCCCTCTCTCTTTCCCTCTATTTGTCCTGTGAGATTCTTCAGACCCTTCTTCCTCATTATGCAACTTAGAAACCTCAGCTGTCTCTTCCTGATGCTAACTATAAGGTTTCTTTTTGTTTGCATCTTCTCCAAAACCTTGTTATCATTCACATACTCAGTCCATGATATCCTCATCATCCTTCTGTAGAAACACATTTCTGTTGCTTTTAGTCTCTCCTTCATCTTTAAGGAGATCATCCAGTATTTTCTGCCATATGGAAGGACAGATATCATATAACAGTCCAGTACTCCTTTTGTTTTCAACAAAATCTTCCTGTTTCAAAATACTCTGCTTAGCTTTTGAAATGCATCCTTGGCCATGCCAATGCATCTTCGGATCTCAATGTCACACTTTCCATCCTCTGTCAGACACTTCCCAGGTATTTAAATATATGCACCTGTTTGATTTTAATATCCCAAACCTGTAGTTGGAATTTCGAGATCATAAGCAATCATCGATTTACACTTGCCCCTGTTCATTGTCGCTCTTAATATTTTTCCTCTTGGTATCTCTCCCAAATCCTGTTCAGCTATCAATTTAATCAAGCCCATCAAATATGTCTCATGCCAATTTCCCCTCCCTTTCACTCTATTTGTCCTGTGAGATTCTTCAAACACTTCTTCCTCATTATGCAACTCAGAAACCTCAGCTGTTTCTTCCTGATGCTAACTATAAGGTTTCTTTTTGTTTGCATCCTCTTCAAAACCTTGTTGTTGCTCACATGTTCCTTACATGGGGCCTACAGCCATATCGCGTTGAATACACCGGTTCTCGCTCAATCACCGAAGTTAAGCAATGTTGAGCCTGGTCAGTACTTAGATGGGTGACCGCTTGGGAATACCAGGTGCTGTAAGCGTTTGATGACGGATGTGCGTTGTGGTGCAGTGGATATCGGCTTGGAAAGAGAAATCGGTGAGCTGAGTTCGAATTCCAGTTGAATATCCTGCATTCACTTAAGCACTGGTACCCTTGGGAAAGGCATTAATCTGTCCCTTCCCTCTAGTTATGGGTTAAATAACAGAGTAGGACTTGGGGATCCTGCCCTTAAAAACAAATTTCAATGAATCTTGGTACTCGAAAAGAAAAAAGTATTGCTAGGCACAAAACTTGCAACAATAAATTGTTGAAAGAAAAAAGGTATTACCAGCAATAAACAAAATTTATTTGGCAATAAATGACCTGATGAGGTTGATATGCCATAAAACAAAACAGCCAATTAACCAACCATACATGGTATTCTCAGCATCCTTCTGTAGAATCACATTCACTGCCATATAGAAGGACAGATAATCGCATAGCAGTCTACTACTCATTGTTTGTAATGAGATCTTACGGTCTCTCACTACTCTGGTTAGCTTCTGAAATGCATCTTTGGCCATAACAATGTGTCTTTTAATCTCAGTGTTGCACTTTCTATCCTCTGTCAGAACACTTCCCAGGTATATAAATTTATTTACCTGTTTTATTTTAGTTTCCCTGACCTGTAGATGGTATTTTGGGGTCTTTTTGCTGTTGACAATGCATTAAGTTTTCTTGAAGTTTATGCTCAGTCCTTTCGTCTTGCACTGTCTCATCCACGTATCTTACATTAAGATTGTGACATAATGATGAGTGCTAGCAGGGGGTCTAGCTCTCAGAATTGTTTCATTGTACAAGTTGAATAGATCTGGTGAGAAAACACATCCTTGTCTTACGCCCTTTTCTATTTTTGTAAATCTGCTGAATTCATTTCCTGTCCATAGGCAAGTGGCTTGCTGTACATATAGGTTCTTGATTATCTCAAGGTTGTTGCAAATCTCTTGCAAGTATTTGCGTAGTCCACCAATGTAACTTGAATTCTTTCACTCTTATACAAAACTGCCTCCAAACAATATACAGACAACCGCGAGACATAGATTAAAATGCCTACAAGATGTGTGCATTGTGATGTAATGGATATTGCCTCAGAATGACAAATCAGGGTGCAAAGTTCAAAGTCCAGTTGAATTCCTTGCATTCATTTATGCACAAACACCTTCGGGAAAGGTATCAATCTGTCTCTTCCCTCCAGTTATGGGTTAAATAATACAACAGATTGGGTTCTATAGCCTTGGCTGGCAACCAGTCTACCGCAGAAAACAATGGCAACCTACTGCAGGATAATTTCCTGCCCAGTCAGTCATGTCTCTTTAGAGACATGATTGCCAAAAGTGTGTATCACATATGGCACTTAACTGACTGATATACACACACACACACATAAAAATTCTGCATTGACAAACTAGAATTCTGACACACTTAGACACATGAATTATACACAGAAATGTTGCTTGACAGGACAGATACATATAAAGTTTGCTTAACCAATGAAAAACATGTAAATAAAAATACCAGAATTTTTTCTCTATTTAATTTTCTGATGAAGCTTAAGCAAAACATGTTAAATTTATAAACATCCCCTATTTGTTCCTTATCCTATCATTCTGTCAGATTCTAATCCATATTTGATTTCAATTCATTTGTCTGTATGCATAAGGCGCTCATACTCTCACTCCTACTCCTTCAGCTGCAACTCATTTTTGTTTTCATTATGACCTAGTTACTATGTCAGAGAGTTAATCAGTGTCACCATTTTGCTGAGAAATATTAACACTCTTTATTTGTTTAATTAAGTCTTCGCACATCTTTTTTGAAAATGTTCCAAGTACTTGGCTACCAAATCTTTGTCATTTGTCAGTGTTTTTTGTTCAGTTGATACTTGTGTAGCAATAAGTGGATCTTAGAACTAAGGATTAACAAAGCTAGCTTTTTTTTTTTATCCCAAGCAAGGCAATAAAACTAGTAAGAGACAAGTGCTTACTGATTGTAAAAGAATAGGAAAAAAAAAACTTCAAGGAGTGAGAACAAAAGAAAAAGAATCAGAAAGACAATAGATGATAATTAACATTGCATTTAAATTTTGAAGATCATGTTTGGCTGTAAAGCAATGAGCGAAAAGAAAGTTCCACAAGCAAGAATTGCAAAAAAACCTCTTAATATGGAACTTACTTACATCTACCAATTTCAACTGCAAAATGATGAGACCTTGTTGCCAATCTTGTCAGTTAAGTGCCATACATGATATATGCTTTGGGCATGTCTCAAGAGACATGACTGACTGGGCAGAAGATTATCCTGCAGTAGGTCGCCGTTGCTTTCTGAATTAGACTGGTTGCCAGCCAAGGCTATAGAACCCAATCTGTCATATTATTTAACCCATAACTGGAGGGAAGAGACGGATTAATATCTTTGCCAAAAGTGTTTATGTGTAAGTGAATCCGAGGTATTCAATGGTAATTCAAACTTGGCTTCCTGATTTGTCGTTTCGAGTCGATATCCATTACAGCACAAAGCACATTATATATATATATATATATATATATATATATATATAGTCATCCGCAGACAAATCTGTTTCGCTGTATCACAGCTCATCAGCTCGGTTAGACATCTGATTGCTTTTAGCCAGGATTGAAACTTGACCGAATTGACATCAGTCAGTGATTCTGCCTCTGACTGCGCTTAAATTCATAAAGTCCATACCATAGAGGAAAGTTCATCAGAATTGCCATAAAAGTATTTATAGAAAAGGCACAGGGAAAGTGACTGAAGCCAAGATGCTTGGTTGAGACCAATAATGTAGATACTTCTCTGAATTTTATCAAGAATCTCTAAATATATAACAGGAGCACTAGGCCATGTGTAGTAGTAATAATCAAACAAGTGTGAATGTAGACTTACAAATATGTACAACAGATTCTGGAGAGAAAAATGATTGTGAGGCAGCTTTTGTAGCAGCAAACCTAGTAGTTGATTCAATGTAATCTTTTTGCTCTGTCAGCAGTGAATATTAGTCCAAGAAGGTGCAATGGGTCACTCTTCTTGAAGGTTAGCATCAGCCATACTGATGGAAAGCAGAAAGAGGTCTCATAGATGATTAATGAAAATCATGCATAGCTGGTTACAAAAACTGTAATTGTCAACATTTGTCTTTTTCAACTCGCAGCCTAGTTTATTTTTTATATGCTAAAATTTTATTTATCTATTTTCTTTATTTTAAAGTTTTTCTTTTTGTGTACTGAGCCCTATGTGGGGGATCATAACACTTTTGGTCTATTTTGCTCTAATTAACTTTTGATTTGATTTTTTTTTTTTTTTTTTTTGTTTTTTATCATCCCACCTTGTCACTGTCTTGACATCCATTTGCACAAACTTGTAAGTTATTTGTTGTTCCTCACTGCTTCTCTAGCCTTTAATAAGCCCTGTGAGTGTTAAATTCTTCAAGCCCTCTTTCCACATTATGTGCCCAGAAATTTTAACTCTTTTTCTGACTGCTAACTGTATGTTTCTTTGTAGTTACTGTTTTTCTTTAAACTTCCCCATTGTTCACATATTTTATCCATCAGTTCGTTAAGTACCATATGTGATACATGCTTGGGCGATCATGTTTTGAAAGAGACATGATTGACTGGGCAGAGGATTTTCCCGCAGTAGGTTGCCATTAGACTGCGGTAGACTGGTTGCCAACCAAGGCTGTAGAATCCAATCTGTCCTGTTATTTGACCCATAGCTGGAGGGAAGAGACAGGTTTATACCTTTCCCAAGGGTATTTGCATGTAAGTGAATGCAACAAATTCAACTGGAATTTGAACTCTGCTCTCTGATTTCTCGTTCTGAGTCGATATTCATTGCACCACAACACACATTTTATACATAGTTTTCCAATGTTTATTAGTAGAACCATGTCTTTTGCTTTTAGTTTCTTATTCATTTGTGAGAAGGTTGTTTCAGATTTACAGATATTAAATAGCAGTTCAGCCTTCTTTTCTTTGTTTCTCATGAAATTTTCCTATAAGCAATACTTTGATAGGTTTCTTTAAGGTGCCTTTCACTATTCGAAGGCACCTCACCCCTTGAGCAGTCTTTCTGCTGGCAACTACATATTCATTTTTTTTACAGTTAATGGTCCTTCTATTATTGCTTTCCTTGTCTAAGAGTTCTTTCAGTTTTCTTTCATAGTCTCATCAACACAGTGTCATCTTAGTTTTTTTATTCTTTTTTTAATCATATGACCCCGAGCAAGGCGGTAACGCCACTGATGCGCAGGGGGCTATGTAAGAGTGAAAAGATTGGAAAAGAGAAAGCCGGAAACCACATCCTAAACAGGGAGCAAGGGATGAGCCTCTTCACCTGTTCAATAGACGTGGGTGGAGTGTGAACCGGGCGATAGTTTAGTCTATCTACTCCAATTGAAAAAGAAAAGAGTAAAAAGATTGGAAAAGAGAAAGCTGGAAACCACATCCTAAACAGGGAACAAGGGATGAAACTCTTCACCTTTTCTGTTAAGATTCTTTGCCAAAAATTAATACTGGTAAATCTTCTATTTCTCTTAGGATCCTCTCACTTTATAGGTGAAACTAGCAGTATAGCCTGGCATTGCTCGGGTGTAATGAAAGCTTTAAAACTAATCCATGGTCCTGGAGCTCAGGCTCTGCCTAAAGAATATTTGTGTGAAGTTTGAGAATTGGATAAAAATTGTGGATTTGTATAAAGGACATGCAGGCAGATAAACAGATACACACACAAACATCTTGCATTTTATATAATATATATATATCGATTTTCTGCACTATTGTAAGAACTGCAACCTTGAAACTTCTGAATATCATTTCTTATGTCTTTGTCTATGAGTGTATCAAATTTGATTAAAATCGGACCACTCCTTCTATAACACGATTTTATTGATTTTCGATATTTATCGGGGGTACCTGGACACAAAACCTAGCTAAGGACACTCGTAGACGCGTATAGTACAACTGTGTAAATTTTCAAGAAAATTGGTTCAGCCATTTTGGAATCCATAGGTAACGAATGGATACACACACAGTTTCATTTATAAATACAGTGAGAAATTGTGTTTGTCTTCACCTTATTTCTATATTTTTTGATTAGTCAATGAATTCATTCTGTTCTCCTGTTGTTCCCTGTAGAGGTTTGTTTTGTAAATAAAAACTTAAACTTTGTCAGATATTCTTTTCATTGCTTGGTATGCTATTTAGTGCATCATGGATGATGTGTATGGGATGAGGGTAAAGGTTATCATTTTTATTATATTTATACAGTATAACCCGGATATAAGAGTCCCCAATATAAAAGAAACCCGGATATAAGATAAATTTTATCTCGTCCCAAATTAGAGCCTGTGGTAATGTATATAAAATAGACCAAACCCGGATATAAGAGAACTTTTATCCGATCCGACAACTCTCTTATATCAGGGTTACACTGTATTTTAAGATCAAGGGTGAAAATGAAATTAAAAATTTATTTCAGGCCTCTGAAGGGTATGTTGCCAGGGTATGTCAGTACAATTTAATTGAAGTAACTGAACTGTTTAAACTTTCAGAAATTGAAATTTCACCAGCAGTTCTCTGCTGTGGCTTGAGAAGTTAAGAGCATATTTAACATCTCTGTTCTCTTGATAATATCTTTTTCAGTTTTCTAAAATAAAAATAGAATAAAAACAAAATTTTCATTAAAATTTGACTAAATCAACCATCAAACTATAACCGAACATTAAAAAAAAAATACCTTAAACCGCACCTTTTTGGCATTAAATAACCCATGGAGGTTGATATGCCGTTAAACTCAATTCACATTAATTTGGGTGTCTTCAAGGTTCAATCATTGGATCAACATTTTTTTTATCTTCATCAATGACCTTACTGATGTCATCAGTTCCCAATTCGGTATTTATTCTGATGACACAGCTATTTATTCCTGTCTTAATAGTCAGTCCAATAGATTGGACAAAGTAGCTCTCAAAAATGACTTCCAGTCAGTTGTTAATTGAGACAAGAAATGGCGTGTTGACTTTAACATCTCTAAAACGGAACTGCTATCTTTTAGTCATCATATAGAAGCATTTTTGTTTTCCATTAACATGGCTGATGCTAACCTCCGGGAGAGCAGCTTATTCTGCTTTCTTGGTTTCATGTTTTCCACTGACATGAAGTCTTGCGATTGTATTAATTGTTTGGAAAGTTGTTCTGCTGTATCCTGCCAGACAATTTCTCTTATCAGAATCCATATTGCATATTTACAAATCTACCATTTGTCTGTGCATTAAATATTGCTGCCATGTCTAGACAGGTGTTCCTACTATATATCTTGAGATTCTTGAGCACCACTCATTGAATAAACAAACCAGATGATGTCATTCAATTTATATGGACGTTTTTTGTGGCAGATATTCAGACAAACTTTTGCAGTGCATTTAATTATTACTTTCTGCTTTTAAGCCGATCAGGTAAAAATAAATGACTCATTAAAATTGAGTCATTTCGCTATTTTTTTTTATGTTGGTTCAGACAATCGAAAAAGAAGGTTGATTTTTCAGATAAAGATAAAAATTGTTTACCTCAGCAAGATTACTCTTGATCAGCTTATTTGTAGAGTATTGAATAGAGAATCGTGAGATGAAAGGTTTCCTGTCTGGTGTAAAGACGTATTGGTATGGCCAAAGACGCATTTCAGAAGCTAGCCCGAGTACTGAAAAACAGGAAAATCTCATTAGAACAAAGAAAAGAATGCTGGATTGCTATGTGATATCTGTCCTTCTGTATGGAAGTGAATGCTGGACGATTTCATCAAAAATGAAGTAGAGGTATCAGGTAGCAAAACTGTGGTTTTACAGAAGGATGCTGAGGATTCCATTGATAGAGCACATGTGCAATGATGAGGTGTTGGAAATGATGCAAATAAGAAAACTGATAAGTATTAGAAAGAGACAAATGAAGTTTTTGGGACACGTAATGAGGAAGGAAGGCCTGAAGAACTTGATACTCACAGGTCGGATAAATGGAAGGAGAGACGGGAAAGCAGCGTGAGACATACTTGTTAGGTTTGAGCAAATGGTTGACGGAGTGGGGATTGGAAGAGATACCAAGAGAAAAATTACTGAGAGCGACAAGAGACAGAGCCAAGTGGAAGTCCATGATCGCCTACGTCCTGAAGAGACATGGCACATGAAAAAGTAGGATTGGTGAGTGTATGTGTGTCTTGGTGTCACCTGTAGCTCATCAATATCACTTGGTTTGAGTACAATATTTTTTTTATTTTATATTTTTTCATTTCATGTCTTGCATCTCGTATCTTATCTCATTTTGCATTATATCTCACATCTCACATCTTGCATCTCATCTCACACCTCGTCTCACCTCATTTTGAGAAAATTTAGTTTACATACAGTGTAGGATACCATATTCAGTTGAAGAATTTAATTATCTAATTACTGAAAAATTTTGTGCACATAGATTCTTCTATGTGTACTGTCCCTTCCGTTTATAGGCGATCATGGCCTTCCACATCTGCCTATCCTATGTAGCTCTTAACAGCCCTTCTCTTGTTATCTCTCCCAAACTTTGCTCTGCCATCCATCTGCTCAAGTTTATCAAGTATGTCATGTGTTGCTTTCCCATGTCTCTCCTCCTGTCTATCCTGTGAGTATCACATTCTCTAAGCCCCCCTTCCTCATTACATGTCCCAGAAACTTCAGCTGTCTTTTCTTGATGTTAAATATCAGTTTCCTTTTTGTTTCCATCTTCTCTGTAACCTCATTGTTGCTCACATCTCTGGTCTATGGTATCCTCAGCATCCTTCTGTAGAACTACATTTCAATTGCTTCCAGTCTTTGATGAGATTGTCCAGCATTTGCTGCCATATTGAAGGACAGACATCACATAAGAATCCAGTACTCTCGTTCTTGTTTCCAGCAAAAAATAAACTATCGCCCACTTCACACTCCACCTACATCTATTGATCAGGTGAAGAGGCTCATCCCTTGTTCCCTGTTTAGGATTTGGTTTCTGGTTTTCTCTTCAATCTTTTCACTCCTTTTTCTTTTCTTTTCAATTGGAGCAGATAGACTAAACTATCGCCCGGTTCACACTTCACCCACATCTATTGAACAGGTGAAGAAGCACATCCCTTGTTCCCTGTTTAGGATGTAGTTTCCGGTTTTCTCTTTTCCAATCTTTTCACTCTTATGTAGCCCTCTGCACATCAGTGGCGTTACTGCCTTGCACGGGGTGATATGATTTAAAAAAAAAAAATTTCCTGTCTCTCAATACTCTACTCATCTTCGAGAATGCATCCTTGACCATACAAATATGCCTTTACCATCCTATGTTAGAATACTTCCTAGTTATTTAAATTTCTGTACCTGCTCAATTTTAGTATTCTCAGCATGTAGTTAGCATTTTGGACTCCTCTTTCTACTGATGGCCATACATTGTTTTCTTGAAGTTTATATGTAGTCATTTCTTTCTGCATATTTTTTTTCTTTAACTACTTAGGGGATCTTGTAGTTTCCCTTCCATGTCAGCTATCAGCACTGTATCATCTCCATATCTTATATTATACAGATTGTGGCCACCAATGACGAATCCTGGCAGGACTCCTAGAAGTCTTAGAATTGTTTTGCTATAAAGGTTGAATAGATCTAGTGAGAAGACACATTCTTGTCCTGCACCCCTTTCTATTTTTGTATATCTGTTAATCATGTTTCCTGTTTGTATGCATGCAGTTTGCCGCAAGTACAGATTCTTAATTACTCTGTCTTTCCTGAATGTCAAGGTTTCTGAGTCTCTACAAAGTTTTTGTGCATATACTTTGTCGAGTGTCTTTGCATAGTCTATGAAATGAATGTACATGTCCTTCTGCATTTGTATTGCCATTTCTGATAACATTCTAAGCATAAATATTGCGTTCATTGTCCTTGATGAAATTGTACTGTTTTTGTCCTATGTTAGGTCTGATTCTGCTGCGCGCTCTGTTCATCAGAATTCGGATGATGAGTTTTGTGACTCATTAAGCTGATTGTTTGGTGGAGTTCACAATTGTTTGTATCTGGCTCCTTTGAAAGAGCTATGAAAATCAATTTGCTTAGGTTATCTGGTATGTCGCCACTATTGAAGATTTAATCTATTATTTCTGTAATTTTGTCTCTGCAGAATTCTTCTAAGGCTGCCAGCATCTTTATTACAATGCTGTTTGGTCCTATTTAGTTTGTCTTGTTCATCTTCCACTTCCGATTTTTAATATTTCCGATCTGTCTGTATCTCTGTTTATTGTCAGTTGCTCTCTCTTGTTATTGTAGAAGTCAAACAACTTCCCTTTCAACATGGTGGTTTTCATTTGTCTCCCTGTAGGAAGGTGAACATTCAAGATTATGAGACTCAACTTCCTGATGTGTCCAACTAGCGTCCAGTTGGCAGACAAAAATAAACGGGGTTGTAACTGAATACATGTCCCTATATGACCTAAAGACAAATGGTGGATATTGTGCTCAATATTTATGGAGCTCAGTGTACACACTGAAATTATCAGCCAATCACTGCTTACGAATAGGCTTGCCTGTAACAGAATGGAATCTCCCAGGTTGTTATTTAAACCACCTACCAATGTGCCCTGGTGGTTTTTTGGTCAGTTAGATTCAACTTCTATTCTAGTTGATTACTGGCTGGTTGTTCCATAAGATTTTTACAGTCATGTCTTTATCGTCCAATGAAGGCAAGTCTTTGAAAACTGGAACAAGAACTTCAGTGTGTGGAGCAGGCTGAATAGTGGAGGGAATGTTCGGATACGTAATCTCAAGTGGGCTTTTTCCTCCCAACACCCATCATGTTTACCATGCAGAAATAAGTCAGTTACATGATTGGTGGGTTCGCGCCAAATCATTGGAACTCCAAAAGGCAGGTTTTTTGCATTTTCCTTTGGTCCAGTCTCGAAGCATTTCCTCACAATTGTGGTACACAACCTGAGGAGCTCTGATCACCAAGTTGAACTTCAAAATATGCCTTGTAGGCACGCTTGATGAACGAGGATATGTTACGTCTCTGACAATTGAGTGTGTAGCATCCACATATGTAGCAGAAGGCATCAGGCTTGTTTCTGCAATATCTATTTTTGGAAGCCATGTTTATCTGAAACAAAATAGCGAATGATCAAAATATTAAAAGATATATGGACGTGAAAATGCTTATACATGGTTTACACAAGTTCACATTTGTACAATTTCATTAACCTCAAATTGCATACAAATTAGAGCCTGAAGAGAAAAAATAATTTCAGATTTTAAATCAGTGCCTAAAACTCCTTCAGAATCAGTTAAAATATCCAATGCAACTCAAACTTACTGAAAGTGTACCCCAATGTTATACATTGGACTCTTCTGAAAGAGGGCTGTTTTCTTACTGTCTAGCAGTTCTCTACTAGCAGTGGTTATTTACTTCACACAGTTTGCAAGTCTTGTATTTGATGATATTATAAGTATTGCTATTTGTTTTCAACCTCTGTTTGAGTTAGTACTCACACAGTAACTGTTTTAGGTTATAACAATTATATATCAGGAACAGTATTGGGGAAATTGTAAGACAACACACACACACAGGTCTTATTAAAAATCACAAAAGGTATTATGGTTAAGTTTTTTATATTTTTCATGTGATCTTACAATTTTTTCTTTTCAGAACATAAATTATATAAAAATCGTAAAATTTTTTTTTTGTTTTTTTTAACTGCTCTTGGCTATATACTTTGATCCATTATTAAGAAAACTTTTACTTGTAACTGAACATGTATAGTGCTTATGTATGTGTAAAATCATGTTTTACATTCCAAACTGTAAGCACGCTGAAGTGTTTAATATTAACTATGAACATGTATATAGGTTTATGTGTGGATCTAAGCATGAAGCTTTCTTCTCTTTTTAAATCTTTCATCAAGGGTTGTATTCAATTAATATATAACAAAGAAGTCACAAATGAAAATGAGCAACTTGTTTGCTAAAATGGCAGTTGAATGCTGTCACATTGTTGAGTGGGTGGACCTTGTAGGATTTTATGTTTAGAGCTTTGGAAATGAACAGGAAACAGTTCTGTTAATTTTCCTTGCATTGATTTCTTTCTTTCTCTTAAGTGTTAACACCCCTCCACCCAAGTTTATTAGAATTTTGTATAATTGATGCAGAGAACATGAGTTTTTCCTAGGTTTTCTTTCCTCCTCTTTGTCATTGAAATATTTAACCTTCGTATTGTTATTCACTTCTTGGTTTTCACCTTAAAATATGAAAATCTTATTTTTTCCCCAGTTTAGTTTTATATTTTTACTGCCAGTTAATATAAAAACCATTCTTGAATAAAATAGTTCTTTTTTTTATACCTTTTTTCCTCTTTCCTCCTCCCTTCCCTTTTTTCCTTTTTTCCTCCTTCCTTTCCTTTCTCCCTCCCTTCCTTTTCCTCCTTTCTTTCTCCTCCTTCCTTCCTTCCTTTCTCCTTTCTTTCTCCTCCTTCCTCCCTTCTTTCTCCTTTCTTTCTCCTCCTTCCTCCTCTTCTTTTTCTCCTTTCTTTCTCCTCCTTCCCCTTTCCTTTTTCTCCTTTCTCCTCCTTCCTCCTTCCTTTCCTTCCTTTCTTTCCTTTCCTTTCCTTTCCTCCTTCCTCCTTCCTTTCTCCTTTCCTTTCCTTTCCTCCTTCCTTTCTCCTTTCTTTCTTTCCTTTCTTTTTCTCCTCTCCTCCTTCCTCCTCTCCTCTCCTCCTCCTTCTCTCTCTCCTCCTCCTTCCTCTCTTCCTCTCCTCTTTCTCTTTCTTTCTCCTTTCTTTCTCCTTTCTTTCTCCTTTCCTTTCCTCCCTTCCTTTCCTCCTTTCTTTCCTTTCCTTTCCTCCTCCTTCCTTCCTTCCTTTCTCCTTTCCTTTCCTCCTCCTCCTTCCTTCCTTTCTTTCTTTCCTTTCCTTTCCTCCTCCTTCCTCCTTCTTTCTTTCCTTTCCTTTCCTCCTCCTTCCTCCTTCTTTCTTTCCTTTCCTTTCCTCCTCCTCCTTCCTTCCCTTTCTTTCTTTCCTTTCCTCCTCCTCCTTCCTCCTTTCTTTCTTTCCTTTCCTTTCCTCCTCCTTCCTTCCTTTCTTTCTTTCCTTTCCTTTCCTCCTTCCTTCCTCCTTTCTTTCCTTTCCTTTCTCCTCCCTTCCTCCCTTCTTTCTCCTTTCCTTTCTCCTCCTTCCTCCCTTCTTTCTCCTCCTTTCCTCCTCCTTCCTTCCTCCTTTCTTTTTCTCCTTTCTTTCCTCCTTCCTTCCCTCCCTTTCTTTCTCCTTTCTTTCTCCTCCTTCCTCCCTTTCTTTTTCTCCTTTCTTTCTCCTCCTTCCTCCCTTCTTTCTCCTTTCTTTCCTCCTCCTTCCTCCCTTCTTTCTCCTTTCTTTCCTCCTCCTTCCTCCTTCTTTTTCTCCTTTCTTTCTCCTCCTTCCTCCTTCTTTTTCTCCTTTCTTTCTCCTCCTCCTCCCTTCTCCTCCTTTCTTTCCTCCTCCTTCCTCCCTTCTTTTTCTCCTTTCTTTCTCCTCCTTCCTCCCTTCTTTTTCTCCTTTCTTTCTCCTCCTTCCTCCCTTCTTTTTCTCCTTTCTTTCTCCTCCTTCCTCCCTTCCTTCCTCCCTCCCATTTTTCTTTCTCTTCCTTCCTTCCTCCCTCTCATTTTTCTTTCTCCTTCCTTCCTTCCTTTCCTTTCTTTCCTTTCCTCCTTCCTTCCTTCCTTTCCTTTCCTTTCTTTCCTCCTCCTTCCTTCCTTTTCCTTTCCTTTCTTTCCTCCTCCTTCCTTCCCTTCTTTTCTTTCCTTTCTTTCTCCTCCTTCCTTCCCTTCTTTTTCTCCTTTCTTTCTCCTCCTTCCTCCCTTCTTTTTCTCCTTTCTTTCTCCTCCTTCCTCCCTTCCTTCCTCCCTCCCATTTTTCTTTCTCTTCCTTCCTTCCTCCCTCTCATTTTTCTTTCTCCTCCTTCCTTCCTTTTCTCCTTTCTTTCTCCTCCTTCCTTCCTTTTCTCCTTTCTTTCTCCTCCTTCCTTCCTTTTCTCCTTTCTTTCTCCTCCTTCCTTCCTTTTCTCCTTTCTTTCTCCTCCTTCTTTCCTTTTCTCCTTTCTTTCTCCTCCTTCTTTCCTTTCATTTAAAATTGGCATGAAGTTTATTTTTTGAAGTTACTTGCTTTCACAATCAGTAAAATTAGGAACACAAACAACAATATTTCTTATGTGCCATGTTTTTTCAGTATGTAGATGATCATCGCTCTCCACAGCTTCCTATCATTTAATTTCTTTTTAATGTTGAGCTCTGTTTGATAATAGTTTGCTAATCCCAGGTATAATTGTAACCAAGTAACTTTTAATTACACTTTCCCTTGATGGACCTTGTTGATGACCATTTCTGTCAATGATTTTTTTATAAGCGTTTCACCCCGAGCAAGGCATGTCACTGCCACTACTGTGCAGGGGGCTACGTAGAGTGGAGAAAGGCTGATTAAATATAGGAAATAACAGAGGGTGGGTGATAGGCGGGTGAGGATACCGAGAATGAGGGTTGGGTAGATGAGTGTTCTGAGAATAGTTGGGAGTTAGTGTGATAGGTGTCTATTGACCCTACATTTAAACATCCGGAGATTGTAACTGTCGTGAAAGCAGACTTGTGGAAGGGAGTTCCACAGGCGGGAAGCACGAGAAAAGAAGCTGTTGGAGTAGAATTTACGGTTACATCTTATTTGTTTAACTGTAAAAGGGTGGGACCTAGTTGCTAATCTAGTATCTCGTGTAAATTCGTGCTTAGGCGGCACCAGTGATCTAAGCTCATCGGAGCAGAAGCCATGAAAGTACTTGTAGAAGAGGCACAGGGAAGCTACATCATGCTGGTGTGAGAGCGGCTGCAGCCGGTCTGCCAAGTCAGTATCAACCACGTTACAGATCCTCCTTTGTATTTTGTCAAGAAGCCCAAGGAGAGCATCAGGGGCACCCGACCAGATATGGCAGCAATATTCAATACACGGGCGGATGGTAGATTTGTATATATGCAGAATAGTTTCAGGTGGGAAAAATTTCCGGGCCCTGCACAGGGAGCCCACTTTCATAGCAGCAGATTTGGCAATGGATTCAATATAGTCATTCCATTTGAGGTCCGCCGAGAGTGTAAGGCCAAGGAGGCGTAGTATTTTACTCTCTGGGAGGCTAGCCTGTCCCATGCTAATGGGAGGTAGATGCGATTGTCTATGGTGGTTAGTTGATAACAGCTTTGTTTTGGAGGCATTGAAATTTACCAACCATTCCCTACCCCAGGTCACTACGGATTGGAGGTCCCTTTCAAGTGCGGCAGCGAGGTTCACTTTGTCGTCCAGACCTGGTTTCTGATCGATGCGGGAGTAGATTGTTGTGTCGTCGGCATACATGCCAACTTGGGATCTAATGGTGTCGGGGAGATCATTAATGTAGATCAGAAAGAGCGTGGGACCTAGGATAGAACCTTGAGGGACGCCCGTGTTCGTCTGGTAGTTTTGGGAGGCATGCCCATTTAATACCACCTTTAATGTGCGGTTAGAGAGGAAGGACTGGATGAGGTCAAACAGATGTCCAGTTATCCCATAGCTCCGCAGTTTGCACAAGTTTGCACCCTGTCGAATGCTTTGGAGATATCCAAGGCAACGGTTCGGGCTTCACCATTCTTGTCGAGTGCCTGGTATATGTACTCGGTAATGGTCGTTAGCATATCAGCAGTAGACCTGGTGAAGCGAAACCCATACTGTTTGTCAGAGAGAAGCCCGTTGGTCATAAGGTGCTGAATCACCTCGGCGTTGATAATGGCTTCGAAAACTTTGCCAAAGATTGGAAGGAGACTAATAGGACGGTAATTGGCGGGGTCTGAGAGTTCGCCAGAATTCTTAAATATAGGTACTACGCAGGAGGACTTCCAACAGGCAGGAAAGCAGGAAGCAGATAGGCAGAGGTTATAGAGTTTAGAGAGGACAGAGGAGAGTTCTGGGGCACATTTCTTCAGTACTATGAGTGGGATTCCGTCACCGCCGCTCGCTTTGTGTGGGTCAAGTTGCGCAATTATCTTGGTGACCAGCGAGGGTGAAATGTGGACGTTATTTAGTTGAGCCTTAGTTCTGGGTGGGAAGTCTGGTGTAGGTATTCCTAACGAGTCCAGTGTCGAATTGGTTGAGAATATACGAGCAAAGCATTCAGCCTTGTCGGCTGGGGAGGTGAGAACTTCAAATTTATTGATTAGTGGGGGTATTGAAGTCTTGTTCCTGCTGAGCACGCTTTTGCAGAGACGCCAGTAATCTTTGGAGCCAAACTTAGAGGATACTATGCGTTGCCTAATTCTGGTAGCAAACGCCCTCTTGGCTTCGTTCAGTACTTTTTTACACTTGTTCCGTGCTGAGGTGAAAAGGCGCCTGTTTTGGTTCGACGAGCAGCTTCGATAGAGCCGGAAGAAATGGTTCCGGTGGGCAATAGCGGCCGAGCAAGCGGGTGAGAACCAGGGGGACGAATTTGGTTTTAGTTGGAATTTTCTGGCAGGGATAAAAGCATCGATGCCAGCCTTAACCCAAGAGGAGACTTCGGAGGCACAGTCTTCGACAGGAAGATCAAAGACGTTGTTCCAGGGGACGTCGCAGAGGAAGTCCCTGAACGAGTCCCAGTTGGCTCTTTGGTAGCAGTATGATATTCTGCTGGTCTGGTTTTCTTGGGTAGCGTTAGTGTGGATTGATATGTTTACGGAGACTACGGCGTGGTAAGAGTTACCGAGGGGGCAGATTTGCCTGGTAGTGCAGGAGTCTGGGATGGAGGTAAAACAAAGGTCGAGTAAAGAGTCCCTTCCGTTAGGGTTTTTAGAGAAACGCGTGGGGAAGTCCACCACTTGCGTTAGAGCTTGGGCTATTGAAAAGTGCATGGTGCGGATCCCAGCAAGGTCGGTGGCTGAGTTTTCAAGCCACTTGGTGTGGTGGGCGTTAAAATCGCCAAACACAAATATATGGGCAGATGGGTGAGAAGAAATGGCCCTGTCGATGTTAGTCGAGATGCAATCAAGTAACGTACAGTCAGAGGAGGAGGGGGAGCGGTAGAGGAAGAAGAGATAGCTAACCGAGCTTAGAAGTGAGAGACGGAAGCACATGAAGGAATGATGAAGGGATTCAAGAGATGTGACCCTGGCTAGGGGGAGTTGTTCGCTGACATATACACCAAGCCCATGCATATGGACATTGGAGTCCTTCCTGATGAGAGGAAGGTAACCAGGAACGAACAGCTCTGAAGAGGGGATAGAAGGGTCAAGGTTAGTCTCACATATAGCTAAGATATCGGGTGAGTTAGTTAGAAGGAAAGACTCTACACTATTAAAGTTACTGCGAATACCTCGTATATTTGTGAAGGTAACGCAGATAGGTTTGGGCGATTTACGACTAGCTGGTTTAGGCTTGCTATTTTGTTTGTTTAATTTCATGCTGGTTATAGTTGTGGATAGAGAGAGGTCTAGAGTAGGGTCAGATGGTCGTTAATTGCAGCAGGTGAAGGATGGAGAATGGCGCCGCCTGCAGCATAATGTGGCCTCGGGGTTGCCCATCGGAAATTCATGCAGGGACGCCCGTCCATGCGCGAAATGGCACTACAGGAACCCCGATGTTATTCAACTGTTGATCAGAGCAGCCTCTCGAGACGCTACGCAAGAGTTCGGGCTCCTAACTACCAGTCGGAAGCAGCAACCAGGAAACTGCCAACCCGGTACCCTCAGAATGAAGAGACATTGCCACCATACTCACCAACTGCAAAAAGCTTCCAGCCGAACCGACATAAAGACCGAAAAAGAGAGAGATGAACCGGGAACCCCTTCCTAAACAAGAAACAAGGCGATCACCTCTACTCCTGTCCAAAAGAAGGGGATGGAGTGTGAGACCGGGCGATAGAAGGTACTATCTACTCCAATTAAAAAAAAGAATAAATGTGTGACTGAAGTTAATTAAGTTTTAACTTAGTATAAGTCAAACCTAAATTTGATAATTAAGAACAATTTACACAAAAATTAGGCAGAAAAGATAAGAACCGAAAAAAATAAAATGAAAAATACAAATGAAAATAAATAATTCAAAAAATAATAAAAAATAAGATCACACTGGCTAAACTCACCAAGTTGCAGGCTGGCTGACAGAAAAAAGTTAAGAAAATTTCAAAAATTATCTTCATTTTGTTTCTTCTATACAGTTCTGGAGAGATTAAGTTACCTTAAGTAAGCAGTAACAGACAGTAGTGTGATGGAGGGGGGGGAATCACCTCCAAGCCATGTGTCCAGTTAGCAAGGGAATGACAGAGAACAATAAAATAAAAAAAAAACAAACATGGCCGGTCTTAGAATTCCTACATATAACCAAAACCCTAATATACCAAACCTAAATTTACACTTTCTTCACTGAATTTGAATCCTTATTCTCAATTTCTTTTAAAAAACTGTTTTCACATGCCTGATATGTTGTTCCTTAAATACACCTTTAATTAATATATCACCTGGATAAGCAACTATGAAATTATCATCTGCTAGCATGGTATTTCTAGTTTGTAGAAAGATAGCTGCATAACTTTTATACTTAAAGGAAATCAGTTAAAACTTCTACTATTTCCTTGTGTATATTTATAGTTGTTAATTCTGAACATTCATTTTCAACCTGTATCTATAAATATGCTTCAGACAGATACATCTTCAAAAAAATTTTTCTACAATTTAACTTTGGAAAAATTTTCTCGACTTGATAATGGGTAGTTATGGAGTTCTAAACACTTGTTTAACTCTGTGGAAAAATCTGCACAAAAACAGATTTTACACTGGTGCCTCCTCAACAGATGTTTACTCGTGCAACCAGATTGGCAACTGGGTCCTACCCATTCACAGTCAGGTTAGTCAAATGCAGACGACAATTCTACTCCTGCAGCTTCTTCTCTCGCACTTCCCACCTGTGGAACTCTCTCCCATATTCTTGCTTTCCTGACGGCTACAACCTCCAGAAATTTAAATGCAATGTCAATACTCATCTATTAACCACTGGACTCTAGCTCCCCCCCATATCCTTCTCTTTCTCTCCACCTCTTTCTCTCCACCTATGTATCTGTCATTGCACCTGCATTCTCAGCTTTCTATTGCTCCTTTCTAACTAGTTTGTACTCCTCACTCTTTTCTAATCTTTTTACAGTTATGTAGCCCCCAGCTCATCAGTGGCATTTCTGCCTTGCTCGGGGTGAAATGATTTAAAAAAAAAAAATATACACACAATGCTGGTGCTGCCCATTTTGAATGGTTAACCTTTTTAGGTTACACCTATTTTTCAAGTCTGTTTAATTCTTGCTGTAAGTGATACTCTGTTTTGGTTTAAATACTGGCATCACATTTTTTTTTTATTTTTTATTTTTTTTTATTTTTTATTTTTTATTTATTTATTTTTATTTATTTTTTTAAATTTTTTATTTATTTATTTTTTTTTATTTATTTTTTATTTATTTTTTTTTATTTATTTTTTTTAATTTATTTTTTTATTTATTTATTTATTTTTTTATTTATTTATTTTATTTATTTTTTTTATTTTATTTATTTTTTTTGATATTTCATTTGAATTTAGAACACCAACCCAATTCATCTGACAGAACTCTTGGAAAACATTTTTTTTTCTAATTCACCTTGAAATTTTCAGTTTGCTTTTTTTAAATGGTCGTTTGTTCACTTACATTTTTGTAATAAACATTTATAGGTAAATTTCATTGCTCAAATAATTCCATCCAGTCAATATCGAATAAGTTTCTACACATAAGCATTAGCTTTTACACACTTGTGATGGAATGAGACATTACCAATCATTTCACCAATAAAAAAAATAATTTCTCACCTTACATGCAACTAGCTAGTTTGGAAGTTCTTTTTAATATAGGTCTTCTGTTTGCTTTCCATGTGGCTTTGTTGGTTATTGTGATATCACTACCAGTGTCTAGGTACATTTTCACATCCACATTATTTTTGCATACACCAATTTTCTTTGGTTTTTGGTGATTATTTTTTCTGTCCCAATGCTTTGTGGAAACTTGTTTTATTTTTACAGTGTGACTTATGTCCTACTTTTTCACACTTGTAGAATTTTGAATTCTTAACGGGACAGTCATCTCCAAGATATAACCTTTTACATTTGAAGTATGGATTAATATTTTATTTTAGATTTGGAATGTGGTGTAAATGGAAAAAATAAAGATTTATTTTGCACAAGTTTATTTTTCCAGATAACCTCTTTCCTTGTCAGGAAACATCATTCTGTACTGACTGCTGTCAAATTTGGTTCCCAATCTTCTTTTTCGAGTCATGATAATTCAAAAGCATCTCCACTGCTTTGTGGGTGATGGATTATTTTCCACCCTACAACACCTTTACCACAATCAAAACATTGCTAGCCTCTCTCAAACAGGCTACATTCAACAATTCTATCCCTCACAGCTAAGACCCTCCATGCCACGTTTACTCAGGTGAACTACCCCCATTCACTTCCTATTCTATTAGTAAGAACTACACTTGGAAAGCTTCTTCCCAAAAACTGTTACTTTGGGGGAACCGACTTCCAAGAGGGTGCTTTCTTGAACACCATAATCTTAACCTCTTCAAATTTAGTTAACTGATATCTTTCCAACATATCCTTATAAACTACACGTCTTACACTTCTGCTCATACAACAACCTCATTTCATAACAGTCTACCTTTAGGGTCTTTTTGGCCTTGCATAGGGCAAACATTAGTTAAAGATTGTTAATCATACTGATTAACCCTCTAGGGCCATCCGTATCATATTTGATACAGTATTTCCCTATAAGGAAACATTTGGTATTCATTGACTGAGCAGTCAGTACTGCTTTCATTTGAAATTTATAAAATATTTCTCTTAAAAAATTTTTCAGGAAAATATTTCTTTCAAGGCTTGTTTTCATACTGTATCAAATATGATACGAATGGCCCTAGAGGGTTAAACATTATACAGTGAAAATTTGTTTGACTACAGGCTTATTGATCCAGTTCAGTATTCCAGAACTTTAAGGATTTTTTTGTTTACTAAACGCAAATGCAACATTAATAATTCATAAATTAAACTAGCGATGTAAACATTTCATTGACAAAGGTAAGAATTACACTTTATTGATTGCCCATGTCTGATTGGATGTAGCACATAGAATTTTTTTAAAAACTTTTTTTTGTGCAGGTGATAATTTTATAACTTAATTACTTAATTAGATTATTTTTTATTTTTTTGTTGAATCTGGAATACTCCCAATTCTAGATTCAGGATTGTCCGACAAGACAGTATATTTGAGTGTTGGTTTAAGAATTTGGTAGCATTGTAATTGTGAATTTAGTCGCTGTGCTTGGTAGTCCAGACTCAGTAGAAACAGGGTTGACAGCACTAAATTGAACATGACGATATCTAATACATTATTTCCCCTTACACTTTCTGTGCTGATATCCTTCACATTACCTGCACATTCCTGTACAAACGTGAATACCACTTGTAAACTTGTTTTACCTTACTTACAGTTTCAGTAGTAATCTTCTCCTCCCTAAAGAGAAAAAGAAATTTCATGTAAACACTGTTCCATTTTTTTTCTTTTTTTTCTTTTTTTTTTTTTTCCCAAAACATACAAACATCAGAACCAAAATTCCACAGGAAACAAATCGGCCAATTCGGAACCATGCCTCATGGTAAAATGGCTTAGAATAGCATACCCATTTTTATAATCTTTTTGAAAGAACAGCTTTAAAAATATACTTTTCATCAAAAGATGTTTTTATCAGATATTTATAAAGAGTTCTTATACCTCAAATTTTGCCTCATTTGCTTGCAAAATATCAGACAGAGAGGAGGGAGAAATAAAGCTTCTTTTCAATAAATATACTAAAAAGTAGAATTGAAATATAATCTGGCAGTGGCCACATTTCTTTTAATAAGAGGAAATCCTGTCTGATCTGAGGTTTCTTTGATCAATATCTATACGTTTTGTGTAATTGTTCCCACGTTTTTCCAATTTTGCTGCAAAGTATAAGATAAAGACCATTCTTGCTATCCTTCTTATGCTGTAAAAGAGAAACTTGATTCTTTTGTTCATTAAAACAAAGAACAATATACGTTGGGGATGAAACCATCACAATTTAAAGACAAAAAGTACACTACCATTCATTTTGATGATCCTTTTGTCTTGAGAGTTCATTGACTAACAAAATGAATTGATCACTAATTATGCATATTTAGTTGGATTTATTAATCATATTGCATTTTTTTTCTTCTCAAGGATATCTCATAATAAAACAAGCACTTTTGAAGATAGATGTTTTGCTCCAAATGCATTTACTTACTATTGATATCTGAAGGCAATTGTGTTTCTATCATGTTGCCTAAGTTCTATTTTTTTTTTTTTTTTTTTTTTTTTTTTTTTTTACAGTTGTACACAAGAATTTGCATCTTTTCATGGATTTTGATCACTAACTCATTTGTAAAGAAATCGATTCTATGTACCACAAATAAATACAAAAAAATGTAGGCGAACTTCCTGGAATTTCTTGTCAAAAAAAAAATGGAGTGCAAAAAGATTTTTTTTTCTTTTTTGCATGATATTTTTATTTTAACTACCTTCACTCCTCAGCAATGTTTATTGCTTTAAAAAGTGATGATTAAAATTGTAATGAAACCTAAACGGACAAAAATGAATTTATACATTTTCTTTGTTCTTGAGAATTGGCAACAAAAACAATTACTGCCATCAAAGAACAGAATAGGATTCATTCCGCAATTTTCTGTGTGACATCCTTTGGGGGAAAAGTGTTTAACCTCCTTGTTGAGGACTCCGCCTCTGAGGTCTCCTTCTGGTGAAAGCTGGCATCAGTGCTTTCATCCCAGTCAGGAAGTTCCATCTTAAACCTTATTTGTCTCCCTGGTTCTCTTCTGATTGCACAGCCATCATTGCCCACAGGAATCACTTCTTCCGGCTTTATTGGAGCTATGCATCAGACCACAATAGTCACCTTTTTGCTTCTGCTCATGAGTGCAAAAGGTACTAAATATACTAAGCTGCTATTTACTGACACAAGGAGGCAGTGTTTATGTAGTAGTCTGCAAGTTTGGCTCCAAAATATACTGGTGACACTGCAAAAATGTACCAAACAAAAACAAATCCTCCATCTTTTCTTTAATCAACAAATCTGAGGTCCTCATAGCCATGGCAGACAAAGCTGAGTGCTTCGCTCATAGATTCTACTGCAAATTCACATTTGACTCATCTGTGGTATCAGCACTAGACTTTTCACCTAGAACTGAGGTACAACTGACAGATGTATGCATAACCCCCTCTCATGTCTCCAGCATAATTTTAAAGCTTGATTCTCATAAGATGTGCAGAGGTGACAGTATCCCGGCCGTCGTCATGAAGAAATGTGCCTGGGAACTCTCCACTTTATAATAACTGCCTCTCTGCTTCCTGCTTGCTGAAAACCTCATCTGTGGTTCCTGCATGTAAGGACTGGAGAACTTTCGGACCCCTTAAATTATCGCCCTATTAGCCTCTTTCTGATTTTTGGCAAGGTGTTTGAGCCCATCAGAAAGGATGTATTGGTTCAACATCTCATAGCCCATAACCTATTCTCTGACAGACAGTACAGCTTCCACTTTGCCAGGTCAACCACAGATATGCTAATGACCATTACCAAATTGATATACCAGTCTCTATATGAACAGTGAAGCAGAGCTATTGCCATGGATATCTAAAGCATTTGACAGAATCTGGTATGCTGACCTTCTGTGCAAGCTACAAGGCTATGCATAACTGATCGCTTGTTTGATTTGATCCAATCACTATTATCAAGCTTTGTAATGAGGGTCTTCTTGAACAGGCATTCCTCAAGGTTCTATCATACGAATGGGGATGTCCTCTAGGGATCTGTCTTAGGTCCGATGCTTTTTCTGATCTTTATCAAAGATCACTCTGATGTAGTCAGATCCCAAGTAGGCATTTACACTGACAACACCACCATTTACTTCTGCCTCTGTAAGAAATATGCCAAGGCTGACAAAGCTAACGTTGCTGCTGATCTTGAAGCCCACTTCTAATCTGTGGTGGACTGAGCTAAGAAATAGCTTGTAAATTTTAATGCTTCCAAAATGAAGCTGCTATTATTTAACCACCATAGACAATCTCTCCTACCCACTCATCAGCATAGATCAAACTAGTCTCCCAGAAATCAATACACTGCACCTCCTTGGCCTCACTCTTACAGCCGACCTCAAGTCGTGTGACTGTATTGAATCAATAGCTAAATCTACTACTAGAAAGTTTGGGTCGCTCTGTTGAGTCGGGAAGTTTTTTTTTTTCATCTGGATCCATCTTACACCTATATAAATCAACCATCTGCCCCTGCATTGAATATTGCTGTCATATCTGCTTGGGCGCACTTGCTATAGAGCTCTTGACAAAATCCAAAGGAGAATCTGCAATGTAATCGATCCCAACCTGGCAGCTTGACTCAAGTCACTTTCTCACCGACGAGGTGTGGCTTCTCTTTGTTTCTTCTACAAATATTTTCATGGCTTCTGCTCCAATGAGCTTAGCTCCCTGGTGCCCCTTCTACATGAATTTACTTGAGCAACTAAATTGGCAACAAGGTCTCACTCTTTTACTGTCAAAATAGTTAAATGTAACTGCCTCTTCTACCATAACAGCTTATTTTCTTGCACTTGTGGAACTCTTTTTTTTTTTTTTTTTTTTTTGTGTAATTGCTTTCCTGATGGCTATAATCTCCAAAGATTTAAATGCAACGTCAATCGCTATCTCTTATCTCCTTTACTTGTATCATTTCTTATTTTTTTCCCCCCACCCCCGCCACTGAATCTTGCTCCACTCACTTTACTCTCATGTAACTCTTTTCACACCAGTATTTTCGTTCTTTTACCCATTCTGTATTGACATAACTTTTTACACTCTTATGTAGCCCCCTGCAAACCAGTAGCACTATCATTTTACTTGAGGTGAAGCAATTTAAAAAATAAATAAATAAAAAATAAACCCCAAAAACTATCTTTTCTCTTTCACTTGTGACCATTGTTATTAATAAATTGCATTCAACTTTCACTAGACAATGTTTTTTTTTTTTTTCTTTTTTCATTTAGAGCATGCTAAGGATTGTTTGCTCTCTCATTCTCTCTTGACTAGAATATCACCTTTCCTTCCTCCTAAAAAGATTACCAGTAAATACCTTCATTTGACCTTCAAAACAGGTCAACTACAATCAGCAATAACTCATGCAAGGAACGCCAGAGCATACTTTGTTGTTGTTTTTAATAACATCTATATTCAAGTTGAGAACAATAGTTGGAAATAATTACAGTATATTGACAATTACTTGCCACAAAAAAAGAAATATAGAATTAGGTCCTATAAAAGAAAAGAAAAATGTGTGTGTGTATATATATATATATATATATATATAGGTGTGAGTTTGTAACCCTGGGTTTCACGCTCTTGTGATCGTCAGACAAACTGACCAATTTTTTAAAAAATTGGTTATATGTAGGGTTGTGTATATTCATGTATTTTTGTGGAAGTGGGGGAAATCTGTCGTCACGACAGACGCAGACATACATATACACACATTTGTACAGCCATCAACGCGTGCAAGGACATACGCACGGGCGTTTGTTCTATGAGGCTTGCATAAACATACACATGTGAATCGTGCGGGGTTCAGTATGTATATGTGTGCTGTTGCACACATACATACACATTCGGTTGGTGTATTCAAATGGTGTAGCGATGTTGGCGCGGGAGCAGTTGTTGATTTCTCGTACGTACATATGTACTTTTGATGGGTTCTGTGTGAAACTATGATAGGTAAGAATTGCTATTATTTTATTTCAGGCTGTATTGTTATTTTTTGTTTTAAAGTTGGTTATTGGCTTGTTTTTAAATTGTTTGTGGTTGCGTATATTTAAATGGTAGAAATTCTAATTTATAATGCTTGTTAGTGTTTATTTGTGGTGTACTAATTATTAATTTTACTATGGCAGAGACGTGTGGTTTTTTTTGTTTTTTTTATCCGTTTGGTATGAATTGTGATAATAGGTATTTATTTTCATGTCTGCATTTGGAAATTAGTTCTGATCTTGTGTTTCGTAAGTTCTTTTGTGGGGTATGAGATATAATTGCTACTTTCTCATGTAGGCAAAGTAGGCATTTTTTTGTAATGTTGTAGGCAGGTGCTTTTTGCAGTATTTCCCAGCTTATTGTTGGTGAAATATTTCTGTCTTTCAGACACCATATGTATGTTGATAGTGTAGTGCTGTTCAAGTATTTTCTGTTGGAGAATGAAAGATTGTGATTGTTATTTCTTTCCTTAAATGGTCCCTCAGTGGCACCGATGTAGTACATTGTGTTGTTGTTTGCACTTACCTTGGCTTTATATACTATGTTTGTTTGCTGGCAATTTTTCTGGAGTGGGCATGTAGTTCCATTTCTGCAGTTGCATCGAGCTTCTTCGATTTCATTATTGCAGTTTGTTAATTTTTTGTTGTGGCTTTTTATTATTTGTGTAATATTTTTTGTGCAGCTGTAACTAATGTTGACGTTGTTTTTGTTGAATATTTTTGCTAATCAGTTTGTCACCGGGAAGTGTTTTTCTATTAAGTTCAGGAATGTCTTACCGATGTTTGTTTTGACTGCTTTGTTGTATAGAGGATTAAACCAGATATTTCTTTTTCTGTTTTTGCTTTTTCGTTGCGGGGGTGTATATTGTAATTGTTGTTTGTATCCACATTTCTTTAGTGCTTCGTCGTATGGTGTTCTTTTGTTATTGAAAATGTGTATGTTAGATGAATTTTCAGATAGTCTGTGGCTGATTGATATGGGTTTTTGTTTGATGATTGAAGGTGGGTGGTTGGAGGATGTGTGTACATAAGTTGGATCATCGTTATCTTTTCTGTATGGTTCATGTCTTGTCCATGTTAAGGGTGACATCAAAGAAGTTTACTGTTTTTATACCTGCTTTTATTTCTATTTTGAATCCAATGGATTTTAGAGCATTTACTATTTTTTTCCTAAATCTATCTAATTTGGGACCATTGGGTTCTCTTATCAGGATAAGTCCGTCATCTCTGTATAGTCCCGTGTCCTTTTTCTCCAGGATTCTGGCTAGGTGTGAAAGAATGAGTATGTCTACTAATTCGCATGTCTCTGCACCATCGTAGCTACCCATTGTTACATCGAATAAGTCGCAGTTTTGTTTTTTGTCCATGGTTCATTATTGTAGAACAGTAGAGAATCTCTGAACTTAATAGAAAAACACTTCCTGGTGACAAACTGATTAGCAAAAATATTCAACAAAAACGTCAAAATTATTACAGCTGCACAAAAAATATTACACAAATAATAAAAAGCCACAACAAAAAATTAACAAACTGCAATAATGAAATCAAAGAAGTTCGATGCAACTGCAGAAACGGAACTACATGTCCACTCCAGAAAAATTGCCAGCAAACAAACATAGTATATAAAGCCAAGGTAAGTGCAAACAACAACACAATGTACTACATCGGTGTCACTGAGGGACCATTTAAGGAAAGAAATAACAACCAAAATCTTTCATTCTCCAACAGAAAATACTTGAACAGCACTACACTATCAACATACGTATGGCGTCTAAAAGACAGAAATATTTCACCAACAATAAGCTGGGAAATACTGCAAAAAGCACCTGCCTACAACATTACAAAAAAATGCCTACTTTGCCTGCATGAGAAAGTAGCAATTATATCACATACCTCACAAAAGAACTTACTAAACATGAGATCAGAACTAATTTCCAAATGCAGACATGAAAATAAATACCTATTATCACAATTTATACCAAACGGATAAAAAAAAAAATCACACATCTCTGCCATAGTAAAATTAATAATTAGTACACCACAAATAAACACTAACAAGCATTACAAATTAGAATTTCTACCATTTAAATATATGCAACCACAAAAAATAAAAAAACAAGCCAATAACCAACTTTGAAACAAAAAATAACAATACAGCCTTAAATAAAATAATAGCAATTCTTACCTATCATAGTTTCACACAGAACCCGCGCGCCAACATCGCTACACCATTCGAATACACCAACTGAATACGTATGTATGTGTGCAATGGCACACATATACATATACATACCAAACCCCACATGATTCGCATGTGTATATTTATGCAAGCCTCAGTGAACGAACACCCATACGCATGTATGTGTGTCCTTGTGTGCATTGATGGGTGTACAAATGTGTGTGTGTGTCTGCATCTGTGACGACAGATTTCGGCCACTTCCACAAAAATATACGCAACCCTACATATAACCAATTTTTTCAAAAATTAATCAGTTTGTCTGATGATCACAAGAGCGTGAAACGCAGGGTTACAGACTCACACCTAATGTATATGAATATGTCTGCTCTATCACTGATATTGAGCACTTTTAAATAACTACCATGCATATATAATATGCAAACAATATAACAAATTGCATATATATATATATATATATATATAATTGTCCATTGCTTTGAAATGTACAAAACATGTCATGCTACAGTTTTGTTCACGACAAAAGTGTAGTCCAGGTAAACTTTTAATATTTTGTATACGTAACTTCAAATATGTCTTTATAAAAATAAAAATTACTTACTTTACTAACTTAAAGGGGTTTGAGAGAGACAGATGCATAGACGCATGCACATTTATCAGTATATCTGTATATCTTCATTCAAGCATGTTTGGTTGAATAATCTGGACATATGTCTTTTTATTGTGATCCTCAAATTCTCTTATTGATTTTTTATAATGATAATAAATTCATTAAGGAAGGTGCCATAGTTTTATTTCTTATTTTATTAAATTTTATTTGCATTTTTATTTTCTTAAGTATTTTCAATCTCATTCAATATCATTTTTAGTGATGAATTGCTAAAGAAAAAAATTAACACATCACTTAATAAGTCCTGGGCCTGACATATAGATGGCACCACTAATAAATTATGATTTTTATGAAGTACTAACCTTCAAATGGCATGTGACAAAATTTGGGCTCAATTGGATTATTAGTTACATTTTACAGTTATTTAAGTGAAGCTACTGTTTCAAATTTTCACGAAAATGAAAAAAAATCTGTATTGCGTGTGTTGATAAATCATTGCTTTCAGATGGGGAAAAAATACTGTTCAAGCAAAGCAACAGCTTTATAAGTGTTATTCAAACTCTGCTCTGTTGGAAACAAGAGGCAGTATGCTGACTTTAAACGTAGTCATACAGGCACAAATGATGCTGAACGCTCAAGTTGCCCAAAATCAGCAGTTTTCCCAGAAAACACCAAAATAATCCACAAAATCATTTTGGCTGATCATAAATTGAAGTTGCATGATATAGCAGAGAAGTTGAACATTTCAGAAGGCAGTGTATTCACCATTTGCCATGAACATTTGTCAATGAGAAAACTGTGTTCAAAGTGAGTGCCGCATTTGCTCAGTTGATAAAAAAACAACAACACATTGACAATTCAGAGCGTTGTTTGTAAATGTTTCAGTGCAACAAGGAGTTTTTGCATAAATATGTGACAATGGATGAAACATGGATCCACCACTTCACTCTGGAGTCAAATTGGCAGTTTGCTGAGTGGACAGCAGCAGGTGAAAGCTGTTCAAAGTTTACCAATGACGTAAAGATCAGCAGGCAAGGTTTGGGCCCCTATATTTTGGGATGTGCAAGGCATTTTGTTCAGGGGTTACCTTGAGAAAGGAAGAACCATCAATAGTGAATATTATATAGCATTATTGGTGCATTTGATGGAAGAAATTGCCAAAAAAACAGCCACAAATGAAGAAAAATGTGATCTTTCATCAAGGCAAATGCACCATGTCACAAGTCGATCACAACATTGGCAAAACTACACGAATTGCACTTTGAATTGTTTCTACATCCACCCTATTCTCCAGATCTGGCCCCCTAGCAGCTACTGGCTGTTTGCAGATCTCAATGCTGCAGGGAAAGAGATTTAGTTCCAATGAAGAAGTGATATTGGAAATAGGTGTATTTTGAGTCCAAAGATAAATTGTTTTACAAAAACGGCATTGAATTGTTAGAAAAGCATTGAAATCAGTGTATCACCCTAGGAGACTGTTGATGAATAAAGTTGAATTTTGCTTAAAATTCGCTGTTTTATTTGTTAGATCTGGGATTTATCGAGTGATGTGTTAATGTAACAGTATTGTTTTCTTTTTTTGTAAACACATAAACATGCTCTGTCATAATTATTTTAAAATTAACTGTTGAAGCTTTAATGTTTTTACATAGTTTTAATCTAAAAGAGGTAAGTTTGTATGATTATAATCTATTAATTTTGTTTGAAAACATTGATGTTATAAACATTTCAAAACCTTGCTGCTACACTCATAAATAACCTATTTAGTGTTGGTTGTTTGCTCCTTGTATGCAAGGCCTCAAAAATTTGAAGTTTGTGTGTGTGGGTTTTTTTTTTTGTGTGTGTGTAGTATACTAATGTTATCAACAAGTACTTTTCTGTATTGTGAAGGTGGACAGGAATGTCTTTAAATGTTGTGCGATAGAGCTTGTATCCGACATATGGAGTTTAAGTTGTCTTGATAATGTTGTTGTAGTGTATTTACTTTTTTGTCAGATACAATCTTCCAAATGACATTTAAATTGATATACAATTTTGGTCTTTTGCAAAACACTAGTTGATGGAGAAGAGTTATTGTAGATTTAGTTGGTTGTATTAAATTTATAGTATATAATTAGTTTTATTTTTTTACTGGGATCTGTGGGGAATATATTAGTGCTTATGAGTTTTTTAGGGTTTTGTTCATCTTGTTTGTAGTTAGAATGCATTTGATTGCAGTATAATAGGTTGATATGTTTAGGGTTATTTGAGGAAGTATTATGTCCTTCTTGATTTATAATTAATATTTCTAATGGTTCATCTAATTTGTCATGATTTAATTAGAAAAGTCATTATTAATGAGTTTGTTTAATGTTTTTTAATTCAGTGTAGAAATATTTTTGTAGAAAAGTTGGCTTTTGCACAGGTTAAATTTTGTATAATAGTTATTTTGTTATAGTTCAAATAATCACTTTTATAGTTAAGTGCATGTATTTATGCTAGTTAATTTTTTATATGGGGAGGTAGTAAATATATTGGTGTCTATCAATACATCAAGAAAATCAATTTTTTGGTTACATGAATTTAAGAACAGTTTAGAGATTAATTTGATGGTCATAGAAAGGAACCTCTTTGATATAAATCAAATGGTTTCTATAATATGCTAGGTTTAAGTTTTAGTAGAGGGAGAGATGGATTGCTATAAATATTCTTTGTAATTACATCAATTGTTTCTCTAACTGGGATGTTGGTAAATGAACTTTCAACATCAAGTGAGGCTATGGTTTCAATATTAGGCTTTTGTGTTTTCAAGATTTGGATTAGTTCATGAGTTGATTTAATACTGTATTTGCTAGGTATTTATGGTGTGATGTGTTGGTTAATGATTTTAATGAATTGGTAAACCAGAGTGGAGATTTGGCATGTGATTGGACGAAGAGCATAGTTAGGTTTATGGATTTTTATAGTTCCATACATACATCCAGGTTTGTGTTTGTCCTGTTCTGCATTGTCGGCTGTGATCAGTTTATTGATTTTCAATTTCAGTTAATAGGATTTTTGTTGACTTTTCTAAATTTGGTATGATTCTCGAGTATTTTTTGTAATTCAGATTATAATCAGTTTTATTTAATACAACAAAGATATTGGTTATATCTATTTTTTTATAGTTATATGTACATTGTGGTGCAATGGTTATAGATTTGGAACGACAAATTGGGCAGTCGAGTTTGAATCCCAGTTGAATTCCTTGGATTCACTTATGCACAAATACCCTTGGGAAAGGTATCAATCCGTCTCTTCCCTCCAGTTATAGGTAAATAATAGGATATATTGGGTTTTATAGCCTTGGCTGGCAACCAGTTTATCACAGAAAGCAATGGCAATCACTGCGGGATAATCTTCTGCCCAGTCAGTCATGTCTCGAGAGAGACATGATCGCCCAAAGTGTGTATCACATATGGCACTTAACTGACTGACCGATGGTTACGTCGTTTCTTGGCAGTAATTTTTAATTGTTTTGATAAAAATATTTTTAAGGTATTTTATATTTATAGGTGAAAGATTTGTTTTTGTTTGTTTTTGAGGCTTAACAACCTATCAATCCTTATGGGATCATTTTAAGGTCATAACCAGTGATTTTGGGGTAAGGTTATTTTATTTTTACATTTTTCTTTTCACGATTCATTGGAATTTGTTTTTTTTTTTTTTGTTTTTTTTGTTTTTTTTTTTTTAAGAGCAAGGTCCCCAAGTCCTATGCTTGTTATTTAACCCATAACTGGAGGGAATGGACGGATTAATACCTTTGGCTTGAATATTAGTGAGAAAACCAAATAATTTTAGTATTTAAATCAGGGAATGTCATTTTATTTTATAAAAATGATATTAAAGAAATGATGATTAATCTTCAAATTGAAAATCTATCCCCCCCATTTTCAATCAGTCAGTTAAGTGCCATACGTGATACATGCTTGGGCGATCATGTCTTGAAAGAGACATGACTGACTTGGCAGAATATTATCCCACAGTAGGTTGACATTGCTTTCTGCGGTAGACTGGTTGCCAGCCAAGGCTATAGAACCCAATCTGTCCTGTTGTTTAACCTATAAATGGAAGGAAGAGACGGATTAATACCTTTCCCAAGGGTATTTGTGCATAAGTGAATACAATGGATTCAACTGGAATTCGAACTTGGCTCCCCGGTTTCTCGTTCCGAGCCGATATCCACTGACAAGGGATTTACAGGAGAGCCTCAAACATTAGCCTGAACAATTGATGTTGAAGCTGTTGGTGAGGAAACTAAATTTTTTCTTAACCTCTCTCTTTCCCTTTTACTTTTTATAGCACTTTTATCAACAGGTCAAAGCTGGAAAGTGCCCTTAAACCCTAATTTGCCTCTCTGATCCTTTTAGTTATTCACGACCCTGAAATACCTAAAAAAAAAATATATGTACTATCAGAAATGAAATTCCACAAATATTTTAAAAATAAATTTGATAAAATTTGAAATGAATACATTAAATTAAAAGTAATGTTTACTTACCTTAAAGTAGTTACTTCTGAGATTAGCTTGTAAACAGGCTTTTTAATAAATAAATATTAACTTTAAACAAATCAGAATAATTATAAAAGTTAAATTTTTCATTAAAAATAAGACTTAACTAATAAAAAAATACCAGAGATATTCGTGATAATTAAAAGCGTAAAAGAGTAAACAAAGTAAAAACAATCGTTTAGGGGCAGGTAATTTCAACAGGTGAATACCATAAAAATAACAATAAATAAAATGGTATACATAAATAGTTATTTGTATATTAAACTAAATATCATAGTGTTTTTATTTCTTTTTAATTCTGATGTTTTCATTTAATTTTTTAAAGAAAAAGAATACTAAACTTAAAAATATCTATTATTAAGCATATTTTATTTTTTCTTATTGTTAAAACTCTGGTTTTATTTAAGCGACACATGTTTCTGGTGTCACCTATATCGCGATAAAAATCCCAATTTATTTCGTCTTTAAGTTTAAATGCTCAAATAAATACTAAGTTTTGAAGAAAAAACATTTCTTGTGGTAACTCTTGACATCATTTTGCAACTTTCTTTAAGTGCGATTTTTTTTTTTTTTTTTTTTTTTTTTTTTTTTTTTTTTTTTTTTTTACAGTTCCAAAATCGACCTACCCTTATATATATATATATATATATATATATATATATATAAAGAGAGAATACTTGGAAAAATAGGACAGAAAATTACAAAGGACATGCTATGACTACTGATATTCACATTGATATGTGAAACATAGCAGTGGTGTCATCAATAGGATCCATGATTTCACTGGACAAACCAGAACATGTAGGAACATGGATGAGAACTTTTGCAGCATTTGCAAGAGTAAAGAAATTGAACCTCAAAGGTTGATGAGATTATTAATTTATTTCTTGCTACAATGGGATGCGAAGCTGTGAACAAAATTTTGACAATGTGTTATTTGAGTGAGTTAGAAGAAATGATGTTTGAACAAATCGTGAAAGTCATAGAAAATAACATAAAACCGAAAAAAGATTGTTAATAGCAGAAAGAACCAAGTTTTTGGAAACAAGACAAGCACCACAGGAGTCTATTATGCAATACTTACATAGATTGAAAGAGTGAGTAAAGTATTGTGAATTTGAAAAATTTGGAGCACATGAAATGACTACAGAAGATGAATTAATTTATTCTGAGAATAATTGAAATAACATACAAAACATAATAAAATACTTGAATGCCAGCAGAATAGAAGAATGAGTTTGGATGCTAGCGTTGAGTTTTCGCAAGAATTAGTTGATTAGAGAATTTAATCAACCAAAAGAAGACTTTGAGACATTTAGGATGAGCACTACCAAATCCATAATTAAATATCTATATTGAGGAAAAAGTCATATGAGAAATAAATATAAATGTCCAACTTTGGGGAAATTATGCTCAAATTGAAAAAAAAAAAATTTTCAGAACTTATGCAATTATGAAAAGCAAGTAAGAAAAATGAAAACTGTTCAAACTTCCGAAGAAGCTGGAGTATTTAAATAGAATACGCAAAAGAGGTAGAGAAAAAATAAGGATAAATAGCCAAGTACTTAAAATGCAAGTTGATACAGGAAGTGAAATTACACTGATATCAAAAAAATTCTGGAAAAATTAGGATGACAAATTAAGAAAAAGCAGCATAAAACTGAAGCAATTTGATGGAATGACCATAAAAACAATAGGTACATTTCGAGGCAATTTTGAAATAATTGCAGTTGTAGTATGCAAAAAAACAAAAAAAAACGCGCTGATTATTAGGGATTGGTGTATTTAAAGTAGACATAGCAAGACTAATCAATTTCATGGAAGCAAAAAGAAATGCAGTAGGATTGTTAAAAGGCTATAAAGCAAGCATTCGACTAAAGAACTATCACCCAAAGTATATAGTCAAATGTTTCCATCCATACTACTTTTGATAGTTTCCAAAATTAAACAAAATGATACAAGGCATACTCGAAAGTGTAACTCAAGGTGGTAGGAATTGGGCGTCACCCCATAGTAGTGATAAAAAAAGGCGGAGATTTAAGGATATGTGGTGATTACAAGATAGGGGTAAATCACTAGATATGCTCGGACTCGTTTCCATTGCCAAATATCAAAACTAAAAGCTACAAGTCAGCAAAAATGGAGTACTTTGCAAAAATTGATCTCAAGTCAGTATACAATCAAATAGAAATTGACAAGAAATTCAAGGAAATAACCATGATAAACACTCTTATTGGCTTATTAAGAACATCCAATCATCTACCTATCAAGAAGGTCAACGTCAGCAGAAACCACCTATTCAAATATTTAAAAAAAATAGCAATAGCATGGAAAGGGCAGAAAATTTTTTGACACAAAAATTTTTTTTATTAAAATCAGACCACAAGCCATTAGGATTCATATTTAACCTGAGAAAAGAATTGCCGAAAGTCACATCAAGAATTTTTAGATGGGCAATAAAAATCATAACATTCAGTTTTGACATAGTGTATATAAAAGGGAACACTATTTCTCGTGTAGACGCTTATCAAGATTCCAGTTCAAGATAGAAGCCAAAGAAAGACAAGAAAATACTGAAAATAAAAGAATACGCCAGGTGGAAAACAGACATTATTCCTCTAAATAAACTCAAAATAGAAACAAAGCAAAACGGTATTAAGCAGAACAGTAGAGAGAATGAAAAATAATATATGTAGTAATTGTTCGATGGCAGAGCAATTCTTTAAGGACACAAAGCGCAAACTAACCATAGAAAATGGCATTATATACAATGAAGATGTAATAGTAGCTCCACAAATACCAAGAAGAGACATACTAAAAGGAGTACATGATGACATACATTGTGGCATAACAGCAGCACAAAGAAGACTAAAGTTAGTGGCTAAGATATTCAAAAGATGTAGAGGAATACGTTAAGAGATGCCCAAAATGTGTGGAAAAAACCAAAAAAAACAACTTTAAGCAAGTAAAAATTCAATCATGGCCTAAGTAAGCAGAGCAGTGGGTTAGGACCCACATGGATCATGCTCATATCAGAGAGAGGATATTATTTTTAGTATTGGTGGACTCCTATTTAGGATGACCTGAAGTTGTCAGTAAAAGACAGCAAATATTAATACCAGGAATTAAAAGCTGAAATTCTAAACTCTTGTCTCATTTTCATCTTTTTATCTTCAACCAAAATATTTTCAGTGAACAACAAAAACAATGGAATTGGCCATGCCATTCCAATAATTTTGGAGGAGACTATATATAAAAAAAAAAAAATACTTGAGTTAAATTTTTAGGTAGTTTCAACTGTTCGTGGATTTATTATAAAAACTGCAGTCTGTAGTTATGCAAAACCAGAAAATCACTTTTTACTTAAATAACAAGGTTATAAAAACACTAACAATTGATCAGCACTTATAATAGAACAAATAACAAAAATATATGATAAATCTTTGAAGCATTTACATCTTAATATAGTAAACCATTTTCCCAAATCTATTATTGTCTATTGATTAGACAATTTTTTTTTTTTTTTTGCTTCAGCAGGTTCAATTTCCAATATGGTGGTTTTAATTCCTTTCCATAAGTCTACTTTGCTGTCATATTGTTTGTCACCTTCATATAATTTGATCTACACAATTGACCATAGATTTTTGATCAAACTGGAATAAGAACTTGATAGTGGATATTCAATTATCTTTTCTCCTGTCAACTTTTTATGTTAAAAAACATCATGGGTAACCATAGTTATACAAGCAGCATTGTCATGCTTAAATACACTTGTCTTTGAAACTTTGAGGCTGGTACTTGTACCTTTCAAAGAAATTCTCGTCCATGAAACTGCAACAGGTCAGTCAGTTAAGTGCCATACATGATAAACGCTTGGGTGATCATGTCTCTTTTGAGACATGACTGACTGGGCAGATGATTCTCACAGTAGGTTGCCATTGCTTTCTGCGGTAGACTGGTTGCCGACCAAGGCTATAGAACCCAATCTGTTCTGTTATTTAACCCATAACTGGAGGGAAGAGATGGATTAATGCCCTTCCCAAGAGTATTTGCGCGTAAGTGAATGCAAGGAATTCAACTGGAATTCGAACTTGGTTCTCCGATTTCTCATTTTGAGCCGGTATCTACTGCACTACAAAGCCATATTCACTTGAACTCCTACATTGACTTTGAATAGTTCAATGATTTGGCTTCTATGTGCCATGTCCCTTCAGGATGTAGACAGTCATGGCCTTCCATGTCTCCCTATCCCTAGTGGCTCTTAGCACACTTTCTTCTCTTACCCCACCCAAACCCCACTCTGTCATCTACCTGCTTAGGCTTATCAAATATGTTATCTGCCGCTTCCCCACCTCTCTCTCTATCCCTCTCGCTGACCCGTGAGTATCAGATTTTCCAAGCCTTCCTTCCTCATCACACGTCCCAGGAACTTTAGCTGTCTCTTCCTGATGCTCAGTATCAATTTCCTTTTTGTTTCCATCCTTTCCAAAACCTCATTGCTCACATACAATTTCAAATTTTTAACCACTTGCACATACCATTATTGTTTAACGTCTGTTTCTCTGCGAGCATTGGTTAGACGGGGTTTACTTGATAGCTCTTTTCCAGTTTGCTGTTTTTTTTTTTTTTGTAAAGTCTGGCTGTAATCTCATCTTTCTTAAATCATCTTTCATAAGCTGTGCACCAGTGGTGGTCTTGCTTTGCTTGGGATGAAATGATTTTATAAAAAACGTGTGTGTGTGCATTTATTATGTGATTCGGTTTTGACTAAAATTATTAACCAACCTATGATAGGCAAAGGAAACAAGCTTTTAATCAAGTTAGAAGTATCAATCCCTTAATAAGTTGGTCATTTTTTTAATGATATTTATCTTATTGTTATGGTGAAACACACCTATTCCTCAGATAATGGACTCTCCCTCTTATCTTAGGAAGTTAACTTGAGAAGTTCTTGAAGTTCTAGGGAAGTTCTTAGGAGTTCTATTGGAGTTCAGTAGAACTTTTAGTTAGTTCCAGTTTGGACATAGTTGGACTAAGGCATTTGATATTAGTTGGCAGTTAGCTGAATACTAAGGAATCAGCTTACATTGGAAGATTAGAGTTCCTAAGATTTTGGGTGTGTTAAGTTGATTAGCAACCGACATAGCATGATTATAACTTTCAGTGCGAAATCTATTCCACTACACTTATAAAACTAAAAAACAGAAGAAAAACCTTCAAGTCTCATTAGCATATAATTGCATTACTGCCAAAAAATGTTTAGTAAAAATTGTAGATGTACATGCAATATTTTAATTTATTTTATATAAAATATTTCTTTGGTTTTTCTTTCTTTTTGTATCATTTTGGTTTCAGTTAAGTGCCGTATGTGATACATGCTTGGGAGATCATATTGCTTTTGTTATATGACTGATTAGACAGAAGATTTTCCCACAGTAGGTTGACATTTCTTTTTTTGCGGTAGACTGGTTGCCAACCAAGGCTATAGAACTCTGTTTTGCTATTCAACTCGTAGCTGGATGAAGAAGAGATTAATACCCTTGAGAAAGGGTATTCAAGTGGAATTTGGACTTGGCTCTTCGATTTCTCATCCCAAGCTGATATCCATTGTACCACATCGTATATATGCATATACATATCTCAGAACCAGTTCTCATCAGTCTACTTACTTTGCCAACTGATATATTTCAGTGAAAGCTATATTAATTAATAAATTCACTTAGGCAATAAATAGTTAATAAACACTTTTTACAATATCTATGTGTAGTATTTTGATTGATTATATTTTTCAATTTTTTATTTCTTTTTTTAATTTTCACCCCAAGCAAGGCAGTTACCTCATTGATGCACAGGGGGCTACATAAGAGTAAAAGATTAGATAGAAGGAGAGTAAAGTGAAAGACTAACCATTTACAGGGGGTGTCAGAGAAGGGAGCAAGAGAAGGATCGGAATACAGGTGTGATGACAGTTGCAAAAGTAGAAAGAAAGGAAAAGATATACAGGGTGATGTAGAAGGAACTGGAGTCAAGTGGTTAAGAGATGGGTATTGACATTGCATTTAAATTCCTGGAGATAATAGCCACCAGAAAAGCAAGAATATGGAAGAGTTCCACAGATGGGAGTTGTGAGAAAAGAAGCTGATGGAGTAGAATTGTCGGCTGCATTTGGTTGATCTAACTGTGAATGGGTTTGTCAGAGCAGAAGCCATGAAAATATTTATAGAACAAAGGGAAGCCACATCCCATTGGTGAGAAAGTGACTGGAGTTGAGCCACTAAGTCAGTACCAATCATATTACTGATGTTGCAGTTTTAGTTTTTATGGCATTTTCTACTATTACTCAAAAAACTTTTCTTTTTAAAGTAGGTAAATTTGAAGTAATCACAAGTCTACACTATTTGAATCTGTGACAAAAAATATATTTTTTTTAAATATAATAAATTTGTTTTCAACCATATTTAAGATGGTTCAAGTAGACTTAGTTTGAAACAATTTATGATTAATTAGTAGGATTTGATTCATTCATTTTCTTTTTTTTTTTTTGTTCAAAGAATGAAGGCATTTGAAATATTAGAAATTCTGAGTTGATACATTTCTTTTCTTATTTTATCTTGTTGGATATAAAGGATATAAAGGCAGTAACCTTCTCATTCTTCCACATAAATTCTGTCATGTTATTTAGATGAGTAACCAGTGTTCAGATCTGCGAATTGTTCTTATAGAGCAGGTAGCAAGATAGCAGAAGGGAAAAACAAAATGAAACAAAAAAAAAAAAAAAACAGTAAATGACACTTAAGGATTAGAAAATGGAGTATACATCCGAGGAAGAATGAACAGAATGTATCATGATAAATAATAAAAAACAAAAAAAAATCTCCTCATACGAGATTCTGAATAATTTGTATAGTAAAACAGGCCAGCAAAAATTGTATCAATCCATAAGTAATTTTGGTAGAGAGCTTTTTAAAACACGAGCGGTATAAAATAGGGAAAAAGAATTCCGTTACGTGTACAACACAACAGAATTAGTAACAGCTGTTACTAATACAGAAAGTTGTACCCTCAGTTTTGGTTTGAAGCCATTGTGTTCCTTTTACACAATGCTCCTGGGAAATGTATGAATTAATTTGTTTTCTAACCATGGGTTAAATAACACCTGGGCATTTAGCCTTGGTTTTGTCAAGTCACGTATACTAGAAATAACATCTTTGAAGAATACTGTCTGACCTTTTTCTTTTCTGCCTCGAATGCTTACCCATTATATATATATATATATATATATATATATATGGTGTATGGGTAGTTATTTGAAGGCTATCACAATGCATTTAGTGTAATAAAAGAAGGTGTTGGGTATTACCTATTTATTATTCATTAATATTTCAAGATCAGAATCTCATCTTCAGAATGATAAGAGAGCTCTCCTATCATTCTGAAGATGAGATTCTGATCTCGAAAGATTAATGAATAATAGGTAATACCCAACACCTTCTTTACCTTCCTTTATTATACTAAACGCATTGTGATAGCCTTCAAATACTTACCTGTACACCTTATATACACAATGCTTCAAGTAAGTTACAAAACTCTCATATGTTTTTTTTTATATATATATATATATATATATATATGTGTGTGTGTTTTTCATACAATGTTGTAGTAAATTGATTCTCCGTTTTGGCACCACTCGCTGGTACGACATTACCACCACCTGTAAATTGGTTGATTATCAAGTTTTTAAAAACTTTTTCAGTGCAATCTTATTAATTAAACCCTAAACTTTCTAATGCACAAAAAAATTTGCAAAATTTTCAACATTTAAACAATTTTAGTGGAGGTGGGTGCTCAGTTTTTCATACAACCTTATAGTAAATCGATCCTATGCAATTAACTTTTTTGTTTGCGCATATTCAAGAATTGAATCCTTAGCGAAATTTTTGAATAAAGCCATTCTTGGAGTTTCCGAGGAAGATGTCATCGTAAGAACTGAAGAAAACTTGAAAAATACGAAAACAAGAGCAACAACTTGTCCCAAAACAAAGCGACCCCAACGCGAGTGGTTCCAAAATGGAGGATTGATTTACTATAATGTTGTATGAGAAACTGAGCTCCACCTAAAATTGTTAAATATTGAAATTTAAAAAATTTTTTTTTTGTAATTGAAACTTTATGTAATAATTGATAAGACTGCTGAAAAAAAGTTAAAAAAAAAAATTAAAAACAAATTTAAAGGTGGTGGTAGTCTATTTCAGGTCCACTCTATATTTTGGTGATCCTTGTGCTGGTAGGCAGGTTCTCCTCTGAAGGTATATGGCCCAGTGGTTAAAAGCATTGGCTGAAGTAATCCAGTGACTGTTTATATTTCTGAAATGAGGTAGTATTTACAGTATTTACATTATTCGGACTATTGCCCTCATCTTTGTTGCCATTTGTACGATGTTTTGGCCATTGTACACTCCGATCAAAACGTTGTACAAATGGCAACAAAGATGAAGCCAATAGTCCGAATAATGTAAATACTGTAATCCAGTGACTTGACCCAAAGAGATGTGAATTTAATATCTGGCCATGACAGAAGTGAACAAAAACTTAGAGAGTTGCTAAAGGGAAATAACTTAAACTGAGATATCCAAAAATTGCATGACATGTAGAACTAGAACAATCTACCCCCCCCAACACCTTCCGGACTAAATCAAGTGTCTGGTTCAAAATTCCAATGTATATCACCTGAAGAAGGCTGGAGCATCAGTCAGTCAGTTAAGTGCCATACGTGAAACTCGCTTGGACGATCATGTCTTTTTTGAGACATGACTGACTGGGCAGAAGATTATCGCACAGTAGGTTGCCATTGCTTTCTGCGGTAGACTGGTTGCCGACCAAGGCTATAAAACCCAATCTGTCCTGTTATTTAACCCATAACTGGAGGGAAGAGACAGATTAATACCTTTCCCAAGGGTATTTGTGCGTAAGTGAATGCAATGGATTCAACTGGAATTTGAACTCGGCTCCCCGGTTTCTCGTTCCGAGCCGATATCCACTGTACCACAATGCACATGCCTGAAATGGTGTGAATATTGTAATAAAGATGAAAACATTTTGGACAATGTAAATAGTTTCTCTAATTTTGACGTGGAAGATGTAGAGTTCTTTGTTTTTTGTTTATTAGTATACAGTGCGATTTCTTTTTTACTTTAGCATGTGATTATGAAATACACATTTTCTAACACCATGCAAATAATTAAAACACTTGCAGGCATTCTTAAAAATGTAATGTGTATAGAAAGTTATGAAAATTGACTAATTTTCAAGGAGAAGGAAAAGGAAATACTATGAATGTCATGTCATACTTATGTTTCCATAACAGTTGTTACATTTATTTATTTTTTTTTTTATAATCATTTCACCCCGAGCAAGGCAGAAATGCCACTGATAGGCTGGGGGCTACATAACTGTAAAAAGATTAATTAGAAAAGAGTGAGGAGTACAAACTAGTTAGAAAGGAGCAATAGAAAGCTGAGAACGCAGGTGCGATGACAGATATATAGGTGGAGAGAAAGGGAAGGATATACAGGGTGGGGAGAGAGCTAGAATCCAGTGGTTAATAGATGAGTATTGACATTGCATTTAAATTTCTGGAGGTTGTAGCTGTCAGGAAAGCAAGAATATGGGAGTGAGTTGTTTGAGAGATAAGCAAATGTATATTCTTCTTAAATTTGGTATATGATACTTGTTCCATAATAGTTCTTATTGTTAGAAATTAATAAATCACTTAGTCAATAAAATGTCAAAGAAACACTTTAAAATATCTGTGTAGTTTTTTTTTATTTGCTTGTATGTTGTATTTTTGATTTTTATGACATTTTTATGACAAAATCCAATGGAGAATCTGTACTGTGATAGATACTGACTTGGCAGCTCAGATACAGTCACTTTCTCATCGGCGCAATGTGGCTTCCAATATGTCTCTTCTACAAATACTCTCACGGTTTCTGTTCAAATGAACTTAGCTCACTGGTGCCCCCTATATATAAATTTACTCGAGCCACAAAATTAGCAACTAGGTTCCACTCTTTTACTGTGAAACCAATAAAATGTAAACGCAAATTCTACTCCAGCAGCTTCTTTTCTCGCACTTCCCGCCTGTGGAATTCCCTTCCATTTACTTGCTTCCCCAACAGCTACAATCTCAAAGAATTTAAATGTAAAGTCAGTAGTCGTCTTCTATCTCACTAACCTGCATCCTCTCTCATGCTCCTTTCTCCGTCCACTCCACTTTCATCACTATTCTTATCCTTCTCTTACCCACTTCTTGATACCCCCTGTAACCTGTCTCATAACTTTCCTCCTATGTCACCCCCTGCAAAACAGTGGCAGTAAAATCCCTTGCTTGGGGTGATATGATTATTAAAAAAAAAAAAATATAAAATCAAGTCATCTCCTGTCTCACTAACTTGTATCCTCTCTCTCATGATCCTTTGTCCATCCACTCCACTCTCATCAGTATTCTCATCCTTCTCTTACCCACTTCCTGACACCCCATGTAACCTTTCACTCTTTTTCATAACTTTCCTCCTATGTAACCCCCGCAAAAACGGTGGCCGTAAAATGTCTTGCTTGGGGCGATATGATTATAAAAAAATAAATAAATTCAATGAAAAAGAAACTGAGAAACACTTTTCTAATTAGCTTCACATTTAAGCAGTTTTTCTCCTCTAACACAGTGTTAAATTTTAACCAATTTTCACACTGAAGTGTTTCTTCCTTGTTATGCCTTATTTTATAGAAATTGTTTCCACTTCATAACATACTCTACGTATGATCGTAATATTAAAATATAATAATAAATATAAACAGCAGGTACAATTATTTCTTTCTTTTTTCATAGCTTTTGAACAATTTACTTTAAAATTCCTCATGTTATTTAAGAAAGCAATAGAAAAACATTACCACTGTCAAGTTTAAACTTAAAAATAAATTATTGCTAGGCTACATAAATACAATTATTACTTGTCCTCAAAAGAAAAAATATGCAAATATAATAAATATTGTGGTCCCGAGATCTTTTATTTTTATTTCATTTTTAAAATTTTCCCTTGCTCTTAGCAGTTTAACAAAGAGAATAACAAGGATATTGGGGTCTTCCTTTACATCCTGTGCCACTCGGATTACTTTATTGATTAATTCTCTGACTATAGAGATGTACCAGGTGCTTTATACAGGTGATAAAATGAATTCCTTTTGGTTGGTGCTTTCATCTTACCACTCACCTGTTCTTGGTAACAAGCCAGGTCACATAACAGGAGTCAATTTTTACTAAAGAAAAAAAATATTGCTTTTCCTCTTCTGGAAATAAATTGTCTTTTTCTTTCCTCTCATTAATAAACCCTGTGTACACACACACACACACACACACACACACAATGTCAGATCCTATTTGTCAATGTTTTCGTAATAAAATAGATATTAACCTACTTACGTTGGTAAAATTTTCTCTATATACTGTGGATACCTATATTTGAGTAGATGTTCGTTTATTTTGAACAGTACTTATTTTATCTATTGCTCTATATACTTGAGAAAACTTAAAATGTGTCCTCTGGCAGAAGTAATATATCATGTGAGTTTCAACTTTTTATGTCATTCAGTCAAGTGCCATACATGATACCTGCTTGGGCGATCATGTCTCTTTCAATCCATAACTGACTAGGTAGATTTTCTGCAGTAGACTGGTTGCCAACTAAAGCTATAGAACCCAGTCTGTCCTTCTATTCAACCCATAGCTGGAGGGAGAAAAAAATGGATTCATATCTTTCCCAAGGTTATTTGCACATCAGTGAGTGGAATGAATTCAAAATTGGCTCTTCGATTTCTCATTCCGAGCTAATATTAGCTTTTTTTTTTCTGTATATCTTTTTTTAAAAGTATTGAAAATAACTCATTTTGGACGGATATTGTTTTATTCTACAAAGTGAAATCTAAATTTTTATTTATAAGTAAATCCGAAAGAGATATGCTATGAAAACAATTGAATGATTAAGAAACCTCACAAAGCAAAATAATTTTGATTTTTACATATTAATAATGGCTAACTAACATTCTGTAATCATTTCTTTCATCCACTGAATTTGACAACTTTACTACTGTTTCAGTTTTAACATTACTTGCAACAAATGTTTCAATGTTTTTGTAATAAAATAGATATTATACTACTTATGTTGGTAAAATTCTTGATATACTGTGGATAGCTATATTTGAGTAGATGTTTGTTTATTTTGAACAGTAATCGGAGAGCTGAGTTTGAATTCCAGTTGAATTCATTGCATTCACTTACACGCAAATACCCTTGGGAAAGGTATTAATCCGTCTATTCCTTCCAGTTATGGGTTAAATAACAGGACAGATTGGGTTCTATAGCCTTGGCTGGCAACCAGTCTACTACAGAAAGTAATGGCAACCTACTGCGGGATAATCTTCTACCCAGTCAGTCATGTCTCTTTTGAGACATGATCGCCCAAGCGTGTTTCACGTATAGCACTTAACTGACTGACTTATTTTATCTCTTGATTTCTCATTCCGAGCCAATATTTGTTGCACCACAAGGCACATCCTAGCTTTTTTTTGTATGTCCTTTTTAAAGTCGTGACAATAAATCATTTTGGAGGGGCAATGTTTTATTCTACAAAGTGAAATCTAAATTTTTATTTATAAGTAAATCCGAAAGAGATATGCTATGAAAACACTTGTATGATTAAGAAACCTCACAAAGCAAAATAATTTTGATTTTTACATATTAATAATGTCTAACTAACATTCTGTAACCATTTCTTTTATCCACTGAATTTGACAACTTTACTACTGTTTCGGTTTTAACATTACTTGCAGCAAATTTTATTTCTTCCCAAAAATAGCCTTTTACTATTCTTATACATTTTCATCATCTTTTCATGATAAACTGCAACTTTTTTTATTGAATTAATATCTGGAGAGGCTATTGCCTTATTTAGTATATTGGAAAAACATTTTTTTGATCATATTCATCTTAAATGATCATAAAAGTACTGGTTTTTTAAGTCAAACAACAATGAGCCTGATGAGTACCTAGACCTGTGACTATTTGGGAATACCAGGTGCTGTAAGCTTGGATGTGTGTTGTATTGTGGAATGAAGATTTACACAATGAAATGTAGATAAACTATTTTATTACTGGAGTTGTACAACCAAGAGGTATATACAATATTTACAGTCTCTCGCAGTAGTAGGTGTTACTTCACAAAGTCTGTGATAATGACAACCCCCATGCTAAATGCACATTGTTTTTTATACATCTGGATGACCGGATCTCACATGCTACGACCCATGACACAACAATGTGCATCTTGTGTAATGGAATTGTTAATCAAACAGCTGATTTCCAATGCTGGGTTCATTGTATTCATTTACATGCAAATACCTTTTGGGAAGGGTATGAACCCACTTCTTCCCCCAGCTATGGGCTAATTAGTAAAATTTGTATCTCTAAACCATTATCTCTCAAATTTTATTTTACAATATAAAAATATTTTCTAAGGGTTGATAAGCCATAGAAAATAAATCAAGTAATCTAGCATAAATTTACACTTTAGCTTAAAAAGCTGTTCAATGGTGACTTGATATTACTCAAATTAAAATAAATGCATAAAATTATCACCTTGAAAGGATATTCTATTTTTATTCCTTACAATACTAATCTGATGTATAACTTCACCAGCACATTGTTAATTTCTAAATCAGAGGTTCCCAATCTTTTTGTTCTTTTGTATTCTTTGGTATTTTTATAGATTCTTTTGTACCACTAAAAAATTGAGCATGAAAAAGAAAAACAATGAAATTTTAATATTTTATTATGAAGTCTTTGAGTAGAGTCAGTTACTCATAACATCAGTGAATTAAATGCAGGTAATTTATAAAATAGTTTAATCCTTCATACTTATTGTTTTTAATTACCTATCATGATCATTACTAAGTAAAAATACACTAAACTATTCAAAACTAAGCACTACAAATGAGATGGATGGACTTTTTTTTTTTTTTTTTTTGCAATAAGTTCATTTATGCAATTGGAAACTTGAGCTCAGAAGTTCTGATCTGTGTTTTGATTTGATTTGATTTCTAACAGCACTAAAAATGCTGATTCACAAAGCGATGTTCATAGAAATAATAGCACTTGAATATCAGTTTTAGTAATCTGTCGGTATGAATGTTGTATCAAGAACCAAAAAATCACAAATTTTTCTCAAAGTACACATCATTGAATACTGCTGCCATATCTGGTTGGGTGCTCCTGCTATCCACCTAGGTGTCCTTGACAAAATCCAACGAAGAATCTGTAATGCGATCAATCCCAACTTGGCAGATCAGATACAATCACTTTCTCACTGGCACAATGTGGCTTCCCTGTGTCTCTTCTACAAATACTTTCACAGCTTCTGCTCTGATGAACTTAGCTTACTGGTGACCCCTATATATAAATTTACTCGAGCCATAAGATTAGCAACTAGGTCCAACCTTTTACTGTGAAACCAATAAATTGCAAACACAAATTCTACTCCAGCATCTTCTTTTCTCGCACTTCCCGCCTGTGGAATTCTTTTCCATTTACTTAATTTCCTGGCAGCTATAATCTCCAAGAATTTAAATGTAAAGTCAAGTCATCTTCTATCTCACTAACCTGCATCCTCTCTCTCTCTCTCATGCTCCTTTCACTGTCCACTCCACTCTCATCAGTATTCTCATCCTTCTCTTATCCACTTCCTGACATCCCCTATATCCTGTCACTCTTTCTCATAACTTTTCTCCTATATAACCCCCTGCAAAACAGTGGCAGTAAAATGCCTTGCTTGGGGCGATATGATTATAAAAAAAACAATGTGCAGAATTGTCATTTTGGAGCTCTCTGTTCCTTTTGCATACCTGCCCCAGCCTACAGCAACTGAGCATTAGCAGTAAAAGGGTTCCTAAGATACACAACTGGGGCTTGGGAAATAGCCATCAGTTTCTGCTTCCAGCTTCATAAGATGTTCAGTTGCTAATTTTATGATGTTGTTGGTTTCAAATTGTGAATTTGGATCTGGACCTTCTGTTACAGTACTAAATATAGACAATGTACCAAACTGGATATTTCCTTTGCACAGTCCAAGTTTTGTACAAAATGGTTTGTGCTTAACTATAAACTCACAAACTATTATTTTGATATTTCCTTAAAGAGTACAAATATACTATTAGTGGTACATAGACTCCTGCTTGTGAACTCCTGTTCTAAATCCTGTTGAAGAAATCAAATTGTTATTCAGCAATCAATCAGACCCATCCACTGTTGATATTCATCATTAAAAATGAGAAATCTCTTTTCAGGCACATCTTTCTTCAGTTAATTTTATTTTATTTTTGATATTTAAAGACGTTAATTTGGTTGCTTTCATGCCTTTGGTGCTTTATGGCCATATCACATTCTTGTAGAATCACTAAAGTTAAGCAATGCTGAGACTGGTCAGTACCTAGATGGCTGATTGCTTGGGAATGCCAGGTGCTGTAAGCATTGATGGGCATTTGGTGTAATAGATAACAGCTCAGAATTGGAAATCAGTGAGCCGAGTTCCAATTCCAGTCAAGTTCGTTATATTCACTTACATGCAAATACCCTTAGGAAAGGTTTGACTCCACATCTTCTCCCTTCAGCTACTTATACGTCCTACTAATTAGTAGGACGTATAAGTAGATGTAAAACTAATTTACAATCTGAAAGCTATTTTCTGGCTTTAAATAATCTGCAAAAGTTTGATGTACTGTTGATGTAATGAATATGTATACACCTTGGTTCCCCCTCACTGGAATGTGATTGGCTGGGGTCAGCCATAAATATAGATTAAGGCGAGGATGTCCAGAGATCTACAAGTCTTCGACTCGAGATCTACATCTAGTGACTACACCTATGCCTCGGGATACTGCATACGATGAGTACCATCAGTATGTTTACTTACTAGATTGTTTTACCTGGTTACATTTGCCTAAACTGCTTAACTACCTTGAATAATATATATATATATATATATATATATATATATATATATAGGAAAAACTACTAAAAAGTGGTAAGTTAAAAATGTAAAAAAAAAAAAATACATTTTTAACTTTTTAGTAGTGTTTCCTATATATATTAAGACAGTATACGTGGATTATCATTATGCTATATATATATATCTCCCTTTCTGGGACATATCAACTGTAAAAGAAAAAACAAATCAATTTACGTCTTTAGCCAAAGTTCTTAATATTCTTCATTTTCTTTTCTCTTTGATTACATTTGCAACATCAACATTTTCATATATCTTTTCTGGTCAGTCCACTGTTCTTACTTGAGATTCTGTTTTTTCTTTCGAGGATATATCATATGACCTATGGTAGTTTTTTTTTATATATCTAAAACTAAAAAAAAAAAAAAATCAATAACTTTAATATAATTCATATTTAATTCCAATGTGAACAACCCTAATAAATTCTTACACCTCCATTTATGTTCTTGGGAATATTTTGAATAAAAGATGATACACTTTCATCATATAGTTCATTTTGTTTTTATGGCATATTAGCTTCAGTGGGTTATTTAATGCAGACAAAATTTTTACAATAGATTCATATGAATAGACTATGTATTTGTAAGAAAATCAGTTTGTAGATCAGGTTGCACTGACATTTTTGTTAAGAGGGTTTTGTCGAGAGTCAGATGTATTACTGGTATAAATATATTGCGGCTGATTTTTATTTTTTTTTGTTGTTTCAAAAATGTATTGCTGGTAATATTTTCTCCTCCTGAAAAGTATTGCTGGAATTTTCACTATAAAAATATATTTTTATACTTACATAGCATTTTGACCCCAGTTTAGAGGTTAACTATTTGCCCACAGCAGACACACTAACCGTCCCCCCCATTCCTTGGTCTGGGTGGACCTGGGTCAGTCAGTTAAATGCCATACGTGATACATGCTTGGATGATCATGTCTCCAAGGAGAAATGACTGACTAGGCAGAAGATTATCCTGCAGTAGGTTGCCATTGCTTTTTGTGGTAGACTGGTTGTCAGCCAAGGCTATAAAACCCAATCTGTCCTGTTATTTAACCCATAATTGGAAGGAAGAGATGGATTAATAACTTTCCCAAGGGTATTTGTGTGTAAGTGAATGCAAGGAATTCAACTGGAATTCGAACTCGTCTCCCTGATTTCTTGTTTCGAGCTGATATCCACTGCACCACAACGCACGTCCCTGGTTACAACAGCAATCTTCTAAATTAGAAACCTTGCTGCCAGATGCAGTTTATCGTCAAATCCAGGATCTGGATGTAGTTTATTGCCATACCCAGGATGCCATCACATAGATAATCCTTAAAGTTTTATCAATGTTTCATACAATATATTTAATAATACATTTTAATGTAAAAACCTTGGTTTGCATGATAGTTTTTGGATTGTAAAACAAAATATGACAGTGTATTTAAAGCTTATCAATCTTCTATGATTAAGAAAAATTTCTATTTTTCTCTACAATGCCAGCATTTTCAGTGAGGATGTATATTATGACATTGAGCCTCTACTATAGCCTAACACAGTGAAGTCACACAATAGACCTGATGTAGACATCATTTGTTTTTGAGCCCCATGGATGACTTTCAGCTCAGTTATTGTTATGGTACCCTTCTACAAGGAATGAACTCTTCCTCTTGCTACATATATGATTATCTGCGTGACGTTACAAGCAGTCAAGTACAGCAGTTAATGACAGTTACTAGTCAGGCAGCGTAATAATACCTTCGGACTTACTTATTTCTATATTACTTATTATTAACACTTCTTTGAATATCTTGTTTCTGGTTATACTAATACACTGTTTTGAGCCTACCTACCTTATTCAGTGTCTTACTTCAGGCACAAACCGGTCATGATAACTTTGTCGCCACAACTCAACAACAAATTGGTGATGAAGATCCACAACAATTATGAAATTGTATTAATGTTATTCAAGGTAACTCAGCCTTTAACAATGTGAATTTTCACATCCTTTTAAATATAATTTACTAGCAGTATAGCCTAGCGTTGCTCAGGTGTAATGAAAGCTTTAAAACTAATCCATGGTCCTGGAGCTCAGACTCTTTGGACGTTGTCACGAAAGACTAAAAAGCAATAGTTTTTTCCAGTTAAAGTGAAACCATAGACTGAAAGAAAAATGAATGGGTGCAAGTCAAATTTTGATTTCCTGGTATCGATATCAAGTTTTCTGCACTATTGTAAGAACTGCAAACTTGAAACTTCTGAATATTGTTTCTTATGTCTTTGTCTATGAGTATATCAAATTTGATTAAAATCGGACCACTCCTTCTATAACCCGATTTTTTTTATTATCAATTTTCGATATTTATCGGGGGTACCTCGACACAGAACCTAGCTAAGAACACTCGCTGACACTTATAGTACAACTGTGTAAATTTTCAAGAAAATCGGTTCAGCCGTTTCGGAGTCTATAGGTAACGGACACACACAGACAAAGTTCCATTTATAAATAAGTTTAGGTTTTGCTTCTTAGGTATGTAAATGATTTTATAGATTTTATTGCTTTAGCTGAGAGTTTGCATTGGTCTTATGAGTTTAGTTAGTTTTAGAGGTATTGACATAGTCCAACATTGTTGGTAGCATTTTTGTACATTATGTACAACTGTAGGCCATTTCATGGTAAATAATTAAAGCTGAGATTCTTTTCAGCCACTACAGAAGTAGTGTTAATGTATGGTTCCACTGTTTGGACATAAATTAAAACCCTTGTTGAGTCTAAGCATGATGGAACCTACATTCGGATGCTTAGCGCTATACTTAACATCTCTTAGAATATCCAACTAAATCACAGCTCTGTGGACTCATTCCTGATATTTCTGTAGTGTTAAAAAAAAAAGATGAATGATGATGAGGAGAAGGGAACAAGCTTGCTGGCAGGCCAGCTTTTTTTTTATTTTCTTTTTGTCACCTCAAGGAAATGGATTTCAGGTTTCCTTTTCTCGAGCCCATTACACAGGGCAGTTGTGAAACAGACACCAACTAAGCCATTCTCCTTCCTCTTTGTCAGTTTGACTGTCAATCCGAAACTTAGACACACAGAAAAAATCCATTTTTTTTTCCAGCAGCACTGGCACCCGCTTTTTATACCATTCCAAGATGGCCAAAATTTGCATGTGTGCAAACATCATTTCGTTTTGGACGAGATAGGCACGCATAAATTGTGTCTTCAACAGCAGCCATCTTTCTTTTTTTGTTATTATCTTACAGGCAAGACATAGTCGTGCTTGCTTTGCATTCCGAGGTAAGTCATGTCTTTCATTACTATTTCTACAATCTTATGAGAATGCATTTTGCAGGACACTCTTGGAAAGCAAAACAAGAACTTGCGAGTGATCTACTGCTCTGGATACCTAGCCATGTCGTAAGACAGGGTAGTTGCCCAGCAACCGTCTACATTGACTAGCTATTGTATGACACAGAATGATACTTTACTTACCTTCCAACTTTGATGGACTATAATAGTTGACATGATATAGTCAACAATGTCTGAGCTAGTTTGACTGAATAAAAAAGAAGTGTTATTTGTACTTAAAATAAAAAAATTTAAAAAATTTAATTTCTAGTTAAAACAAAAAAAACGTAAAGAGTTTAGGTCTAGAAACTCCTGTCTGCAGTGAAGAGCTAAAACTCCTGAAAAGAGCTTAAATTTTGTCATTTGGTTTTGGGGAAATTTTCAGTTCAAAATGGATTCAGCATCCCTAAAAATGTAGGAATGGCAGTGTAAATCATGATTTTGTGATAGATACAAGGAAAGTGATGTCTAAAATTGACAGTCTGGTATATTACACAAAAAGCAAGTAATAATTGATATGTAAAGAACTACCTTTTTTTAAATCTCTTCCTAAGATTTTACATTTTGTACATTTAAATGGTTTTAATATTTGGAAAATTAACACTAAATGTAGAAAAACAATTAGTCTTGAACATTTTTTTTTGTTAGTGTTTTTGAAGTTGGGATGGGATCTGATAGGAAAGCAGGCTAAACATGGCAAAAAGTTGTGTTGACTTAATTGTTTTGTCGTGCTCTCATTTAAATTTGATAGCCATCATTTTTGTTACAGTTAAACAAGTTAAACCTGTCTGTCATTTATAACATTAATTTCAATAAGATTCCTGTCATTTTCCTCATAAAAAGAGGCAGAAAAAGCAACTCTTCAGAACTGACCATCTAAAAATATGATTAAATATGTAAAAATTTTCATTAAATTCAAATGATCCTAACTTGACAAATACCTGGAGTATATAAGACAAAGACCAGTTCTGAAATGCTGAGACAGTCTTCTTTCAGACTGAATATAGCACATGTCTCTTTAGAAATTTTCAAAGCTCAACAAATACCTGGGGGGTTGGGACAAAGTTAGACCAGTTCTGAAATGCTGAGACAGTCTAGTTCTTAACTAGATATAGCCTACATCACTTGAGAAACATTCCAAAAATGCTAAGTTTTTCTGCTTGCAAGACCATTGTGGCTTTTTGTCATTACTTCTTAGATATTGATATTTATCAATATGTTGCTGCAAGCAAATTTATGCATGTCTTGTTTGATCTGTGTAAATTTATAATTTAAATTTATTAAATCTTTTGTGATACATGCATATTTGTTTCAAAATATTTGTATTTCAGCAGCTGCGCAAATATTAGTAACAAATTAAATCTTAAAACTTGTGGAAGTAACCTTAAAAGAAAACAGAATTAATTAGAATGGCTTTGTTTGTACATTTAAAAGCCATAATTCTTGCAAAACATTAATTCATGTGTTTATATAGTCAAACCCTAAAAAGAAATTATGTAAGCACACTAAGACATTTTTATGTAAGTGTATACTTATATAAGTCAATATTTTCACATTAAAATTGGTACTTACCAACAAATGATAGTAAAATTTTCAGGATATGCTTTGATGATAAATTTATATGAATTTCAGCTCAAAATCTGTTTTTACAAGAAATATTTACGATAATTTATTTGGTCATGTGAGATTTTATTGTCCAAAATGAAGATCGTTCATCATACTGTAAATAATATTTTCGTTATTGATACTTTGTTTTTAATTTCATATATATATATATATATATATATATATATATATGTGTGTGTGTGTATACACCGCATGTATAATACGTTAAAATCTCTCTCAGCTGTGTGCCGATAGCTTAGAGGTGGAATCTCTGACTGATGCCAAATTGGTTGAGTTTTGATCCAGATGGAAGCAATTGAAAGTTTAGCTGCCTTGATGAGCTGTGATAAGTGAAACAGGCTTCTGTGTGGATGACACACACACACACACACACGTGTGCATGTATATATATATATATATATATGAAAATGGCATGTAGTTAGAATTCTAAAACAGATCCTATTAATATTAATCTTATTGATATTAAAATGATTCTGGTAGAGGGCTCTATATGTATATGTTTGAATTAAACTTTAAAAATGACCTATGTTGTATGGCCATTTCAGCAAGAAAAAAACCTCACTTCTTCAGAAACAATTTCAAAGAACTTTGTTTCTGAAGAAGTGAGGTTTTTTTCTTGCTGAAATGGCCATACAACATAGGTAATTTTCATAGTTTTATTTGAAAATATATGCATAAGTTAGAAAGTAGAGCGTTACAGAGTAAGAAGCACACGTTTTTGCAGATATGTGGGGAAGATAATGGTTGACACTAGACTTGAACAGGTTAAGATTGTAGTGATCAGGGAAGTACTGTACATGAGGCTTAAGAAACACCTCTTCCGGATGGATTTATGTAATAAGTTGAAGAAATATGTAAAATCATTATCAGCTTAATTGGAATATTTTCTTCCATCATCCAAAAGAGATATTAAAAATAAAAACTTTTTATTTCTCTAAATAATCTGACTTGTTTTTTTTTACCAAACTTTTTTAATGTCTAAGAGATTATTGCCTCTTCATAGATTTTTTTTTTTACTGTGCTAATTGAGACTTCCAAGTCATCTCTGTATCTGGCATATCTATTTTTTAATGTACTGGTTGAGGCTCCCATGTAATTTGGTATATTTTTATATTTGTATATCTATATTTGTCAAGTCTGGCCCATCTCTGTACCTGTCAAGTCTGGCCCATCTCTGTACCTGTCAAGTCTGGCCCATCTCTGTACCTGTCATATTTTTTTTTTTTTTTTTTTTTTTTTTTTTTTTTTTTTAGTGTGCTTATTGAAGCTTCCAAGCCATTTCTATGTCTGGTTTTAGAAATGACACATGTCACTTGAAATTCGTACAGGAGATAGAAAACTGATTAAGTATTTCTTTTTTAGAGATTCTTGATATTTGTAATAAAAAAAAAACAAACTGTCATATTGATATTATTAATCTTATAATGATGATAATTTTTCACACATTTTAAAAATAAATATTCCATGTTTTTAATTAGTAAATATGATGAAATTTGCACCTTTTTTTCAATTTTGTGATGATAAAGCATCCATTGCAATAAATTAGCAATTTTTTCTAAATTGCTTCAGTGCATGATATTGTTATCAATGTATCTGTGTAAAATTAGCCTGCAGCATTTTAATTAAATGTTGAGTGAATCAGCTGCAGTAATAGCCCAAGTCTATTTAAATGAAATATGTTTATAGATTGTATTTACCAGTACCTGTTTATGACAATGTTTTGCTTGCAATATCTACTAAGACATATTAAAGCCTTTTTAAAACCAAGGAGTGAGTACAGACGAAGCCTAATCAGGAGGACAGTAGTTGACGTTGCATTTAAATTTTCGAAGATTAAAGTTGGCTCGAAAGTATGAAGCTAGAAGGAAGTTCCACAAGCGGGAAGTGTGAAAAAAGAAATTGTTAGCATATAATTTACAATTACATATAACCAGATCAACTGTATATTGGTGAGGTTTTGTTGCTAGTCTAGAACTGCGCTTATATTCATAAAGTCTACGTACCATAGAAAAGAGCTTATTTGAACAATTTCCATGAAAGTATTTATAAAAACAAAAATAAGCACCGGGAGGCAACTTTATGGCAGTGGGAAAGTCACTGAAGCTGAGATGCCAGGTCAGGACCAATGATATTGCTGATTTTTCTTTGGAGATTTTTTCCATCTTATTTTTTTTTAAATCTCTTGCATGTCAATTTTTATTCCTAATTCCTGAATAGCATGGAAACATGTCTGAGTAATAAATAGTTTTAAATAGGTTGACAAATTAATGCAAACTTTCATTTTCTCACCCCCCCCCCCAAATCTCTCCCTCTCTCGGGTTTAATTATAGATTTTTAGAAGTTTATTTTGTATTAATTCATATCTTTACTATTGCTGTTTTACCCCCCCAAAATACACAAAATGATGCATGGTAAGTTTTATTTTCCTCTAAATTGAAACGTTCTTAATTGCATAAACATCGATAGTGACTTTTATTTTATTTTGTTTCAGGGGTTTTAAATTTTGCATTAATTTTTAGTGGGATGAGAACAATATACCCTTTGTAATATAAGGAGTTTGTTTTGAAATTCCCTCTAGGTTATCCAAATCGGTCATACACCCGAGAAAGGCCGAAATATTGTGACAATAACCCGCATGCAAAGAATGTAAATAATAATTCTTTATCCCAGAAATCCAGAAAAATTATAATCAAAAGTTTAAATTTATTTTAACTCCTTACTACCAGCATTTGCTGTGTAGCTCTATTAATTATTAGGATATGTATTTTGGTGTATTTGTTTCATAAATTCTATGTGCCATGTCCCTTCAGGACGTAGGCGATCATGGCCTTCCACATCTCCATATCCCTTGCAGCTCTTAAAAATTAATTCTATCCATCCTAATTTGTAATTCATTTTTATAGTGAAATCATTTGCAATGCATTTCATATAGTATTGCTATATCACTATATACATACTCATATGACTGAATAATTTTGGTGTTTAAGAAATCCTATCCAGAAGTGGTTATAAAAAGAATTAGTATTAAAATAGTTTTTAATAAATTTCTATCTTTTAATATTTGCTTTGTCACTCTATAATGTAATAATTAGATTGAATGAAATTTTTAATATATTTGTTTATTAGAACCTACTCATGATATCATGTGTTACATGAACTTCCCATTGAGTAAATTTCAAAGTAGTTAATTATATACATAAGATTACAATGGAACCTTGTGTGTTCATTTCCTGTTAAAAATGTCTATTATGTCTCTTTAAATTTTCCTCTTATTTTTGCTTTTGACCGATTAATTATGAACTGAACTTTTTTTTCTCATTGGTGTTCATCTATTTATTAACATGGTTTGTTTTTCCTTTCATATCTACTAAGATTGCAATTAACCTTTTTTACTCTCTGGAATTGAAAGTAATTCAAAGAAGAGTTGCATTTGAATAGGCCATTATCTCAGTTTATGGGCAGAATAAGTACTGTAAAGGCTATGACACTTATATGAAGATAGACACAGATACATGCACACATGCACGTTTATTGGTAACCAAATTTTTTTTTTTTTTTTTTTTCAGAATAGAATTAATATTTTATTCTTTTATTGATGTTAAATATCCATTTATGCTTTTTATATAAAGAAGTGATAATTGAAATATTCTTTTTACACACACATTGTTGGGACTTTAAAAGGTTAATGTGAGTAATCACCGAAACGGAGGTTTGGGATAATAGTATATCACAAATACAAGACTTGAACGCTGTATGAGCTAGATACACTGTTAGTAACTGCTAGTCAGTATAATCACATTATATATATATATATATATATATATATAATGTGTGTGTGTGTGTGTATATATATATATATATGTATATATATATATATACATATATATATATGTGTAATTTTCTAAACATATACTGTTAAATATAAGAATGAATGTCTATTACGTTTAATTATGACCTGTTCTAAACATCGTATTTTGGCTTTAATTTCAGTTGAAAATAAAGACAAAAATTCTCCAACATTTGGATAATTTTTTAAGTTGGCTCACATGAGTTTAGAACTAACTTAATAAAAATTATCCAAATGTTGGAGAATTTTTGTCTTTATTTTCAACTGAAATTAAAGCCAAAATACAATGTTTAGAACAGGTCATAATTAAACGTAATAGATATTCATTCTTATATTTAACAGTATATGTTTAGAAAATTATCTGCTGTCTCGATACACTATATATATATATATATATATATATATATATATATAAAATGTGGCACCAGGCCAGAAATGGGGATTGTTGAAGGCGGGTCTTCATCTGTCTTAAATTTACTTAACCAGCCTTATTTGCTACCCCAAGCAGACTATAAAATATCCCTTGCCCCAAAACATCACATTTTTACTACAAACACCATAATGCCTCAAAGACTCTGAAAATTTAATTCTATATGTACAATTTGTCTGTGGGGAGTGGAGAATAACAAAATTCAAATTGAAAACCCCAATGAATATTTATGCAATGAATAATAATACTATTTACAAAAACTAAACAAAATTGTTATTAGTAATACCTTCCCACCCCATCCTTAATAGTGACAGAAACATTAGTTAGCTGGGTGAAATTTTAGTGGGGCATGTAAAAATCAAACAGTCATTCATTTAATCATACACACAGTCATGCACTCAGCGAACACAACAAATATGAAACAAACACACTTTATAACACCTACCAGGGAATTAACATATCTAAAGAAAATTGGGACAAAAAAAAAAAAAACATAAAAGTGAGGCCAATGACCATAGATACCCTAGCTAAGTTTAAACCTGGTGAAACAAAAAAAAAAAAAATAACAAACAAACCTAAACTATCTTACTTTTGGGTAGGGTTGACAATGTTTACTACAGGATCCCCAATATTGTAATGCCTAACTGGCATCAAAATGCCATTCGAAGTCATCTCCTTTTACTCAACAGATGATTGCAAAATTCACTTACCTTTTTGCCGAATTCTGATGTAGGGAGTCGTCAACTTTCCATCCTGATCTTGACTTTAAGCTGATGCTTACAGAACAAGCTCTTTTGGTCAGCGGAAAACTTCTTGTCCCTCCCTAATTTCTTCTATTGCGTTGTCCATATCATGAATTGCATAACATCTAGTAAGCATACAAATACATAATGCTCAGCCTTAGTCAATTATGGCACCACATTGCTACAAACAGAAGCGATCTATCTCAAGGACGAAGAACTTTTTGAATGAAGTCTTCAAGCCACTTACATGATGGTACTACTGTAGGAAAAAAAATATATATATGATGAGAGGGGGTGGTCAAAAAGTGCAGTGCAATGCTTGCTGTTTTTCTTTTTTTTTTTTTTTCTTCTTTCTTTGGTCCTGCAAGGAAATGGATTTCAGGTTTCCCTTTCTCGGGCCAGTACAGGGCAGTTGTGAAACAGACATCAACTAAGCCACTCCTACTCCCTCTTAGTCAGTCTGGCTGTCAATCTGCAACTTTGACCCACACAATCTGCTGAAAAATACTCAGAACTCCCACAGCAGCGCTGGCACATGCTTTTTATGCCATTCCAAGACAGCCATGTCTGTAAATATTGTCTAGTTTTGGACGAGATAGGCACATGTAAATAGTGTCTTCAATAGCAACCATCTTTCTATTTTGCTATTATCTTGCGGGCAAGATACGTTCGCGCTTGTTTTGAATTCTGAGGTAAGTCATGTCTTTAGTTACAACTAGGACCTTGCAGTAGAAGGAGGCATGAGTTTGTTTTGACCACCAATTCACTGCAGCAGATGTTGTTAAGCAAACTAGCCAAACCTGTTGAAGAAATCCAGAAAGTCTTTTGCATCACCAGCCCAGTGAGTGATGCCTCGTTATTAGTGAGGCATATCATCTAAGTCCATATAGAGGTAGCCTCCTGCTTTGTCAGACTGAGCTCATTGTTCAGATCATCTTGAACAACCCCACCTGAAGCACCTGAAGAGACAATGCCTGGATGTTGGAGAGGCCATTTGTCACCCGTAAAAGGTACTTAGGGGCTAATTGGCATTCACAATAGAAGTAAATGGTTAACCTCCTCCTCACATAAGTGCACACTTCTTAGAGACAGGAAGTTGTTGTGGGCATTTTTCATTCCAATCCACTTGTGAACACATTCAGTCTAGGAATGCAATGCGTAGGGTATGCTGACAAATCTCAAAGCTAGGCATGCCCAGACTGCCTTTAGACGAGTGGAAGTAAGATCTCTCAACACTGCTTAGGAGCCTTGTCTTTTACCCACAAGTAGAACAAGACCCTGACCAATTTCATTTATATAGCATGTGGAAACACAGTCGGTAAAGGAGAATTGGGTAGGTGTGCAAAACATATTTCCACCCTCCCCTTTAAGGAAAGATTCCTCTAAGACCACAAATGATCTGCAGCCTTGGCATTCTCTTATACTTCTAACCAATTCATTTCTAACTGGAGATCAGGACTGCGTCAAATGCTGAGTATCTTGACTGGCCCGTCTGTCCAGAAGAAAAACCTGGGAAGAGAAACTCCCTTCCTTTTTATCGGGGCTAACACCTAATTTGCATATTTCTTGAATCATTTCGAATTATCTAGAATCTTCCAAATGTTCTATTTCTAATTTCCCTATTTTTACGACTATTTCATGAATTAAAACTTGTAATAACAAGTAGGACTCAGTAGAATCCCTTACTATAGATTTTAACTTTCTTGTTGACTTTATTAATATTTTTCATATGTAAATGCATCCTCATAACAAGTACCAAATAAAGGTTATCCTGAATAGTCGTACTCTTCACAACATGACTGCTTGGAGCCAAACAGACTAGGGTGGACAACCTGCAAACGGCTGGCTAAGACCTTGGCTAAAATCTTCAACTCTGTATTTAACATCGTCAAAGGCCTGAAGTTATCTACCCCATCGCTGCCAACTTTTTTTGTGCAGCAACTTGATCACGCCCCTGGTGAAGTGTTGGGGGTATAGATCCTTGCTTCTTCCAGTTGTTGAAAATCAATGCCAGCAAGGGAACAAGAATGGGTGACTGCCTCAAGTACAGTTTGTAAGGAAGACCATCTAATCCCAGAGTTTTTTTTCCGGCCAACCAGCTTAAGAGCATCTTGGATCTCAGACTGTCACATGGCCCTCACACCCAGCCATCTCAGGGCAGGGGAAATTGGCCAAATAAGCATTGAACTGAGTAGTGCTCAGACAGGGCTCCCTGGTGAATAGTTCCTGAAACAAGTCATGAAAAGCATCAATTATGCCCATGTTTGTAGTCACGGTCTGCTTATCCAGCAATATGGCAAATGCAATATGCTTTTTGTGAGGTTAGAAATAAAGACACAAAGAAGGAATAAACAAATATATTTAACAAGACAGTATTACAAACATATACCAATGAGAGATTATTAGCGTGACTGTTAGTTCAGCTGTCAATTCCGCTTTCGCTCTCTGCTCTTTACAAGGCAGAACTGCTGCCTATATATAGGTTGGGAGAGTTCATGTGTCGTATGTGTAAGTCACCCTAATGTATATGCATTATGATTTTTTTTTTCTTTTGATGTGGCTTCTTTAATTATAGTGGTATCACTACCAGTGTCTAGTTGCATTTTCATTATAAATTTTCATATTCCCAAATTGTCTTTTGTTTTCCGTGATTATTTTTTCCGTCACAATGCTGTCTACAGATATTTTCTTGTGAGAAGTTTTTCTTGGTTTAGTTTTACAGTGGCATTTTATTTTCCACACTTGTAGCATTTTGAATTCTTAAAAGTGCAGTTGTCTCTGAAATGCAATCTTCCACATCTGAAACATTCATTTTTCTTTTTCCAGATTTTTTTTTCACTTGTATGCACATTATTCTCTTCAGCTTGTGTCTCAGATTTAGGATTTTTTGACATTCATTTGATATTTCCTGTCGTGCAAGTTTACTATTTTGTTCAACTATCATTCCTTTTTGAATTATATCTGTTTACTTTTGTTGTTGTTTCTATGGTTCTAACAGCTGTTGCTTTTCTAAATTTACATCACAGAAGCCAATATTTCCTCCATATTTGAAAGTTCTTTTTTTTTTTCTACCCACAAACAGAAAAATTTGAACCACTGTGATTTAAATTCTCATTGTCAGTGGTATTCTGTTTGCCAAAGTAACGAGTAATTTTTTCCTATTAACTCTGAGTTTTGATATTCTCATTATTTCTGATTTTGTGCCGCTCCTGTCTGAGATGGCGTGAGCTCTGACTTCTCGCCGCTCCCGTCTGAGCCCGCGTGAGCCCTGACTTCTCGCTGTCTTCGTCCGAGCTCGTATTTTTAGATCCATTTAGATTTCTTTAAGTGTTTAGATTTGTTCATTTTATCAACCAGGTTTGTGTTATTTACTCCACAACAGTAAAGAAGGTCTCTGTGTCTATTAGGTGGTCAGAATGAGTATAATAATGATAAAAATTAATGAAAATTATAAATGTAGAAGGATAATTTTATTGCTAATAAAGAAATATCTATATGTAGGCATAAAAAAAAATAAAAGTAACCCAGTTGTTTCTGTTTTTATATTTGTAAAAAATATAGTCATTGAAAATGCACTGGTCTTTGTTTAATCCTAAATTGTGGGTATTAAGTTTGAGAAAGAAATTGCTTTCAGCTTTTCTAATGTTGTTGTAAGAAGTAAAGAAAGCGGCTAGAAGGATGCATATAATATTGTCTGTACTATGATTAGGTAAATTGTAATGTTTGCTATAGTAGAGTAATTAGAATTGTCTCTAATTGCCTCTTTATGATTGTTGAATTGGAGATACTGTCTGTCTCACTAACATAATTGCCTCTCTCATAGACAATATTTGAGCTGTCACAAGTAACGTAAAAGAAAAAATGGCCATCAGTAAACAGAAAGTATATACACACACACACACGATATAGGAATCAATATTGCATGGGGCCGGATGTGCATTGTGGTGCAGTGAATATCGACTCGGAATGAGAAATCGGGGAGCCGAGTTCAAATTCCAGTTGAATTCATTACATTCACTTACGCGCAAATACCCTTGGGAAAGGTATTAATCCGTTTCTTCCTTCCAGTTATGGGTTAAATAACAGGACAGATTGGGTTCTATAGCCTTGGCTGGTAACCAATCTACCGCAGAAAGCAATGGCAACCTACTGCGGGATAATCTTCTGCCCAGTCAGTCATGCCTCTTTCGAGACATGATCGCCCAAGTGTGTTTCACATATGGCACTTAACTGACTGACTTTATTGTAATCAATAGGTCAGGAGATCACATTGGGCTTAGAGCCACGTCAAGTTTAGACATCAGTTCCTGTATGATCACTGAAGTTAAGCAATGTACTTAGATGGGTAACCACTTGGGAATACCATGTACTGTAAGCTTGGATATGAGTATGGGGTAATAGATAACAGCTCACAATCGTTACTTAGAGAGCGTAAATACCATTGCAAAAGCTATGAATTTAGTGCTTCTTCCCCAGCTATGTGTTAAGACTTGACTATTATATTCCCCTTCCGATCGGTTTTCTATTGTTATGAAGTAATAAACTGATCCCCCACTAATTACTAATACAATCCGTCTCTCCTCCCTTCAGCTATAGTTTAAATAGCAGGATAGAATATCTTCTGCCCAGTCAGTCAGTCAGTCAAGTCTCTTTTGAGACATGATCGCCCAAAGCATGTATCATGTATAGTACTTAACTGACTGAATGATATCTTTAGAGGTTATATGGAATTAAATAAAGATTAAGATGAAGGGATGGGTTGATTTGCCTCAAAGTTTATAAATTTATCTCTTCCGTAAATGAATGAGTACTGAGACATTCTATTAAAATCTGATAGACTTTTGGTAGATTTTAAAAATCTGTGTGGTTTAGTAAAAAAAAAAAATTCTAATGGAGGTTAATTCATCTCATTGGTAGCACAGTATAAACAATTTGTAAAGACAATACTCTCTGCTTTTGTACCTTTGTCCAAATAAGTTTCTTATGACTTGTATAATGGTTATTACAACAGAATTAACAGATTTACAAGTTTTGGCTGGTTTTTATTGACCTGTGACACTTTGTCTACTTTCCTTCTTCAACGTGGATCTTCAAACCCATGCAGGTCTTGGTCTGAATATTGTGTTAAAGCATGAAACTTTCAGTAGCTATGTCGTGTCGATTCCTATGTCCCTACTGTTATCTATATCTATAAATGCTCTCTCTAATGTTGTGCACTCTTTCTTTGTAAAAGTATTGTTTAAAAGTTACTAAAAATACTATATATATATATATATATATATATATATATATACACACACACACACACACACTTATATAATTTTCTTTTCCTTACTTAGTTGGATGCAGAACACAATTGTCAGGTTTAGATTGTGTAGTCCCTGGAACTCAGTTGTGCAACCACTAAGGGAAAAAAATGTTTATTTGTTGTTAATATAAATTATAGCTCTCTTATTATACATTGTACTCTATTTTATTAACATCAGATCTGAATGTGCATATTTTTTGTTAGTGGATTTAATGGGGGAAATTAGTTATTTGTTATTGATATTGTGGTTATTCTTTTCTAATTGATTTTTGTTTAATATTAGTAGTGGTAAGGTGTTAAGTGTGATGAATTGAGTTTGTTATAGAATTGTGTTTTATATTGCATTTGTTTTGTTTGTATTAGCATTTAAGTGTCTGCATCTTCCCATTATTTCATTTTTCTTGTTTAGTAGTTTTTGTTTTTCTGAAGGAGATGATTGCTAACTTTTCCTCCAAACAGTTTGTAATTTCTGCTATTGCTCTTGTGTGGAATCACTCTTTTTGCTGATTTTCTATTTAATTTTGGTGGTGATATTTCCTTTTTAAATCCATATATATATATATATATATATATATATATATTATATAATTTTGATAAAGTTGTTATTTATGTATCTTTCTGTTTTGAATGACATTTTGTGATTGTTATTTCTTTCTTTAAAGGTTGTTTCTGTGACTTCTATGTAAATTTTTTCTTTGTTAATAAAAAGTGTGGTCAACAAAAGGAGGATAAAGTAGAGTTTAAAATTCCTCAAAGATGACCAACCGTAATAGGCACCTGAAAAAATGTAGAAAGATCAGTGGTTGATACTTTGTAAATATAACGATAAGGAGGAAGTTACTAGTTTGTGGATATCAGTGTATAATATTAATTTCTCATCTTAAAAAAAAAATTGAACATAATTTGTATACCTGCCCTGCCCCAACTAACTTTCATATCATCATTTATCTCCTCGCTGTCTCAATATTAGGCAATTTTAAAATCATGACATTAACTTTTGTTTTGTACAAGTTTAATATATTTAAACATTAAAGCAATTTATTTCCTATTATTGTTGTATTTTATGGTGCATAATAAGAAATTTTGAATGAAGATTAAAGGTCAATTTATATCCGCAAGTAGACATTTTTGGAAATTTTTACTTAGCTTAAAAACCTCTTAATAGAAACAGCAGAATTGCAAGTACACACAGTCAGGACAATAGATAATAAAATACCAATTAGGCAGGTGTTGATGACAATTGTTTTCAAAAGGTATTTGATATGTTGGCAATATTTGCTTCTCTCTTCATTCTGAATGAAAGGAAATATTATTTCTATTGTTTATTAATATATAGAAATATAATAAAGTCATGTTAAACAGAAAAGTATGATAGATTTATTTACACCTTAAAATGTATTACCGCTCATGCCTAGTTAGTACTGTTACCTGAAAATTAAAAAATAAATTGTGAAATGGAACTTGACAATGGCTAAACATCTGCTTCATTTCTATTCTTTAATATTGTGAAAAATTAAATATTTTATGGAAATATATGTACAAAATTGAAATTTTAATCCGTAGCCCTCTCTATTATAATAAAGACTATTGTGTGTGTGTGTCTAGAGAGAGAGAGGCCATCTACGTTAAATGAAAACAACCCACACTTAATAAAATCAGGTTTAAATCTGGTCATAACACATTACGTTGCATTTAAATATATGGTTCTCTTAACATTTCTAGCTCCCACGTGGCATGATGTCATAGAACCACATTACAAATTTATGAACTGCGTTTGCTATTTGGTAACTTATCATTGTTTAGCAAAGTTTTATGTTAACACAAGATAAAATAGTCTTTGATGGTGGATGTTTTTATATTAACATCCCTGTAATCTCTCTGAAGATGGCTCATGTGAGTCGAAAGCTTAGAACCAACTTTATAAAAAATATCCAAATGTTGGAGTCTTTATTTTCACCTGAATTAAAGCCAAAATGCGATGCTTAGAACGGCTCATTATTAAACATAATAGACATTCATTGTCTCTTATATTTATCAGTATATATTTAGAAAATATATAAAGAAATTCAACACGTCATTTAAATTGGTTATAAATTATAATTCATTTCAATGAGCTTGATTAGCTCATTTCATCAGACCACACAATATTCCTTCCATTTGGTACAAAAAATTTTGCTGGAATAAGCATTTTCTTGAACTGAAGGGAAAGATTAAAAAAAATAAGGAGAAAAAGGAAAAGAGTCAGGACATCGGCATTGGCATCAGATCAGCTGGGGGTATTCAGACCAGTTGTGAAGATGTTGACTGCTAAGCAATTAACCGTTTATTTCTAATTCTGTGTATGTAACTCCATAAATTAACTCACCCATGTGCACTAACTTATATGTGGGAACGTGTGCATATGTGTATATGGATATATCTACAAATGTGACTTTGTTTATGCTTATACATACTTACCGACCTACACTTTTCATGTCTACATATGGATCTTGTGTTCGTATACTCACATATACACATTTCATTAAGATGGAATTTCCATGCGTATAAATAGTATTTTATATATATATATATATATATATATATATATATATATATATATATATATGCTATTAATTCTCCCACATACTTCCACACTTTGGAAGTTAAAAGTAGATGCATAAGTGTACACAGGCGTACATTGTCTTTATGTATAGGGGAATATAAAAAGTTACTTGTGTACTTATATATATTATATATATGGTGTGTATACATGTAGGTGTAGTTCTGCTACTCTTAGAACTAAGAGTGCGTGAACACAATAATTGTATGCGGAGATAAATAGATGAATGTATGTATGAAGAACACATTTATGAGTATATAAATGTGAGGATGTATATAAGTATGAAAATATATGCGTAGTTTGTGAGTATGTGTGAGAATTAATAGCATATATATATATGTATATAAAACACTATTTATACGCACGGAAATCCTGTCTTTACGAAATATGTATATGTGAGTATACGAATGCAAGATCTGTATGTAGACATGAAAAAGTGTAGGTCAGTAAGTATGTATAAGCATATATATATATAAAACATATTTTGAGGTACACAATTGGTATACTATTAAAAAAAAAAAGGAATTTATTATTAGTCCCCAAGGCCCTTTTGTCCAACATCTCATCAGGAGAAAAATGTTGGAAAATGAATTAAATGCAAAGAACAGTAACTACGAAAATGAATAGCAAAAAAAGAGGGAAATACAATAAAACACGTATAAATATATGTACTTATAACGATGGGAGAATTCCCATGTAAATGTGAGGGGCAATTAAAATATTTCCCAACAAATTCAGGGACTTTACAAAATCCTTCTGCTGGCAGAAAGGTTTCCATAACGATATAGAGACCGATTCCAAAATCTTTAAATATTCTATTATATTGATTAGTATAAAAGTAAAGCATTTCTTTTGATAATTACACATCAGAGCATACTTCCAGATGTGTACAATATTTCTTCATAAAATTTACTTCATTTCCAATCATAATGTTTACCTTTTTATTTTAAATCTCCAAAGATTGACCCATGCTAGATATTAGAGAGTAGGGTGAGAACGAAGATGGCAACTAACGTTACACTTAAATACTTGGAGATTATAGTTTTCAGATAAGCAAGTATACAGAAGGGAGTTCCAAAGGCAGGAAGTGCGAGAAAAGAAACTGCTTAGTTGAAGTGGCAGTTACATTTGACTCTTTTGACTGTGAAAGGGTGAGACCTAGTTCCTAATCTAGTAGCTTCAGTATATTTGTTTAGGAGGAGCACTAGAAAGATAAGCTTGTCAGAACAAATGCCATGAAAATATGTGGAAAAGACAGACGGAAGCCACATTCTGTTGGTGAGAAAGTGACTGAAGTCAAGCTGCCAAATTAGGATTGATTACATTGCTGACCCTCCTTGGAATTCTGTCTAGAACCTTGAGATGAATATCATGATCGGCTGACCAGATATGGCTACAGTATTTAATACACAGATAAATGATAGATTTGTATATGTGCAAGATGGATTCTGACGGGAAGAACTTCTTGGCTTGACACGGTGACCTAACCTTCCTAATAGTATTTTAGCTTTTGGTTTGATTTGGTTGTTTTATTGTTGCTGTTGCATTAAGTATATTTACAATAACCCAGTGTTAAACCTGTTTAGAAATATCTAAATTCTCAGTTGTAGACAACTCTTTTCTAAGATCAATAATTCAAAAAGGCTTTGCGCAAATGATGTCTTAGGCTTTCGGCAAAGACCATCCTTCTTTAAACCTTGTAAACTGGTACTTTCATGATGTTCCTTCATGATGTAAGTAATCATGGCTCTCCACATTTTCTTATTTTTTATAGCACTTAATAAGTTTTTCCTTTTTGTTATTTCTCCGAAACCCTGTTCTGCCATTTATCTGCTCATCAAGTATGAGCAGATAAATGACACCTATCAAGTATGTTACACATGGCTTTTCTTTGTTTCTCTTTTCCTCAATCTGTCCCATGATTATCAGCTTTTCCAAGCCCTCCTTCGTTGTTATGTGCCCCAGAAATTTCAACTGCCTCTTTTTGATGTCAAGTGTAAGTTTCCTTTTTGTTTCTATTTTTTTCCAAAACCTCATTGTTGCTATCCTCAGAAACTTTCAGTAAAACGGCATTTCTGTTGCTTCAAGTCTCTTCCTCATCTTTGAGGAGATTGTCCTTTATTTGCTGCCATACAAGAGGACATATCACGTAACAGTGAAGTACTCTTTGTTTCGAACAAAATTTTTCTGTTTCTTAATACTCTACTTAGGTTTTGGAATGCTCTTTGGCCATCCCAATATGTCTTCAGATCTCAGTATTTCTCTTTCCATCCTCTGTTAGAACATTTTCCAGATTTCAATTTTGGTAGCTGCTCAATTTTTGTATTCCCAACCTGTAATTTGTCTTTTGGGCTCATCTTTTAGCTGATAACCATGCATGCTGTCTTCTTGTAGTTTATGTTTAGTCCTTTTTTCTCGCTTTCCTTCGCTACTTTTATGTTTAGTCCTTTTTTCTCGCTTTCCTTCACTACTTTTATGTTTAGTCCTTTTTTCTCGCTTTCCTTCACTACTTTTAGTTAGGTTTTATAATTTCCTTGTCTGCTATCAGCACTGTGCCATCTGACCATGCCATAGTTTCTGTCAACATCTTGTTCCACTCCACCCCTACCCAAGAAACCCAGACCAACAGAATATCCTACTGCTATCAAAGAGCATACTGGGATTCGTTCCGTGATTTCCTCTGCGACGTCCCTTGGAACAATGTTTTTAGTCTTCCCATCGAAGACTGCATCAGAGGTCTCCTCCTGGGTTAAGGCTGGCATCGATGCTTTCATCCCTGCCAGGAAATTTCAGCTTAAATCTCATTCATCTCCCTGGTTCTCGCCTGCTTGCTTGGCCGCCATTGCCCGCCAGAATCATTTCTTCCGGCTTTATCGTAGCCACGCATCGGATCAAAACAGGCGCCTTTTTGCCTCAGCTCGAAATAAGTGTAAAAAGATACTTAACAAAGCTAAGATGCTGTTTGGTGCCAGAATGAAGCAGCGCATAGCATCCTCTAAGTTCGGTACCAAAGACTACTGGTGCCTCTGTAAAAGCATGCTTAACAAGAGTAAGTCCTCAATACCCCCACTAATCAACGAATTTGAGGTCCTCACCTCCTCAGCGGACAAGGCTGAATGCTTTGCCCGTAGATTCTCGACCAATTCAAGTCTGGATTCGTCCGGAATCCATACACCCGATTTCCCATCTAGAACTGAGGTCCAATTGAATGACGTCCACATCATGCCCTCGCTGAATTCTAGCATAATCTCAAAACTGGACCCTCACAAAGCGAGTGGTGGGGATGGAATCCCACTCATAGTCTTGAAGAATTGTGCCCCTGAACTCTCCTCTATCCTTTCTAAGCTCTACAACCTCTGCCTATCTTCCTCCTGCTTTCCTGCCTGTTGGAAGTCTTCTTCTGTGGTTCCAATATTCAAGAACACTGGTGAGCCCTCAGACCCCGTAAATTACTGATCCATCAGCCTTCTTCCGTTCTTCGGCAAAAGTGTTCGAAGCCATTATCAATGCCGAGGTCGTTCAGCATCTCACAGCCCACGGGCTCCTCTTGGACAAACAGTATGGCTTCTGCGTCACCAGGTCTACTGCTGATATGCTAACGACCATCACCGAGTATATATACCAGGCTCTCGACAAGAATGGTGAAGCCTGAACCCTCGCCTTGGATATCTCTAAGCATTCGACAGAGTATGGCATGCCGGCCTTCTACAGAAACTGTGAAGCTATGGCATAACTGAACTTTTGTTGGACTTAATCCAATCATTCCTCTCTAACTGCACACTGAAGGTGGTATTAAACGGACATGCCTCCCAGAACTACCCTACAAACGCGGGTGTCCCCCAAAGCTCTATCCTAGGTCCCAGGCTCTTTCTAATCTATGTCAATGATCTCCTTGATGCCATAAGATCACAAGTAGGCATGTATGCCGATGATACCACAGTTTACTCTCGCCTCGATGAAAAATCTGGTGTTGGTGACAAGGCGAACCTCACTGCCGAGCTTGAAAAGGACCTCCAATCTGTGGTGGATTGGGGTAAGAAATGGCTCGTAAAATTCAATTCTGCTGTCAATTAACCACCACAGACAACGGCACCTCCCTCCCATTAGCATGGAACAGGCTTGCCTCCCACTGCTTGGCTTGACACTCTCAGCGGACCTCAAGTGGAATGACTACGTCGAATTCATTGTTAAATCCGCAGCTATGAAAGTCGGCTCTCTGTGCATGGCCTGGAAATTCTTTCCGCCTGAATCTATCCTGCACATATATAAATCTACCATCCACCTGTGTATTGAGTACTGCTGCCACATCTGGTCGGGTGCCCCTTCTATTCTCCTTGGGGTTCTTGACAAAATACAGTGAAGAATCTATGTGATTGATACCGACTTGGCTGACCGCCTGCAGTCTCTCTCTCACTGGTGTGACGTGGCTTCCCTGTACCTCTTCTATAAATACTTTCATGGCTTCTGCTCAGATGAACTTAAATCACTGGTGCCCCTAGATGTGAATTTGCACGAGATACTAGATTGGCAACTAGGTCCCACTCTTTTACAGTGAAACCGATGAAATGTAACCGCAATTTCTACTCCAACAGCTTCTTTCCTCACACTTCCCGCCTGTGGAATTCACTACCACATGCTTGCTTCCCTGACGGCTACAACCTCCAGGAGTTTAAATGTAGGGTCAATAGACACCTCCTAACGCACTAACTCACACCCACTCTCTCCAACTCTCTCCCTATGTACATCCTAAGTTGTCTATCATCCTCCTTCTGACATTTCATATACCCAATCGCTCTATGTAATCCCCTGCGCTATAGTGGCAGTGGAATGCCTTGCTTGGGGTGACACGATTAAAAAGAAAAAAAAAATCTACATATATTAAGATTACGGCTGCCAATAATGAATCCTGGTAGGACTTTTAATTCTCTCAGAATTACCTTGCTGTACAGATTGAATAAATCTGGTGAGAAGACACATTCCTTGCCTTACATCCCTTACTATTTTTGTATATCTGCTGAACTCATTTTCTGTCTGTATGCAAGCAGTTTGCTTCCAGTATAGGTTCTTGATGGCTTTCCCAAATATGTCAATGTTCCTGAGCAGCTCTAACAGATCATTGTGGTGTACTTGGTTGAACACCTTTGCATTGTGATAAAGCACAGTTATATGTGCATTTGTATTACTCTTTCTGATAACATTCTGAGCATAAATATTGAGTTGCTTGTTCTGGTGTCTTTGATGAATTTGCACTGTTCTTGTTCTATCTCTGACTTGATTATGCTGCGTGCCCTATGTTGTCAGAATTCGAATGATGAGTTTTGTTATGTGGCTCATTAGACTGATTGTCCAGTGGAGTTCTTATTTGTTTGCACCTAGTTTCTTAAGCAGTGCTATAATAATAGATCTTCTTAGGTCTTCTGCTATGCCACCATTGTCATAGATTTTGTTTATTTCTGTAATTTTTGTCTATGCCGAAATTTTCTAAAGCTGCCAGCATCTTTATTACAATTCCACCTGGCTCTGAGACTTTGTTTCTGTTCAGTTTGGCCATTGCATCTTCCACTTAGATTTTTAATATATCTGGTCCATCAATATTTCTGTGTATTGCAGCTTGTTTTCTTTTGTCGTGGAAAATTCTTTGATGTATTCATTTCATCTATGAAGTATTTTTCTCTAATATCAGTGAAAAAATGAGTTCAGCAGATATGCAAAAATAGAAAGGAGTGTAAGACAAGGATGTGTCTTCTCACCAGATCTATTTAACTTATACAGTGAGACAATTCTAAGAAAGTGAAGTCCTACCAGGATTCGTTATTATGGCCACAGTTATACAGATGGCAGTCAGTTTTTCAATATGGCAGTGAATGCTGAACAATATCATCAAAAATGAAGGAAAAACTTGAAGCAACTGACATGTGGTTCTACAGAAGGATGATGCAAATATCATGGATTAAGCATGTGAGCAATGATGAGGCTTTGGAAATGATGGAAACTAAAAGGAAATTAATACTGAGCATCAGGAAGAGACAGCTGAAGTTCCTGGGACATGCAATGAGGAATGAGGGCTTGGAGGACCTGATACTTACAGGCCAGATAGAGGGGAAAAAGAGACAGGTAAGCAGTGGATAACATATTTGAAGGACCTAATCAATTGGATGATGGAACAAGGGTTGCATGGTGTAACAAGAGAAAGCGTGCTAAGAGCTACCAGGGATAGGGAGACGTGGAAAGTCATAATCACCTACATTCCGAAGGGACAGGGCTCATAGAAGAAGATATATGCCAACTGTTTATAAGAAATTATGTGGATATAAAGTGAGGGATCAAATCTATATTATAATCAATATAGAAACTGGTCCCTCATTTTGTGGCCATGCTAGTTTCTATGCATTTATATTCTAGATTTATGGGGTTGAGCTAGTGGATGGCAGAGCGGGATTTGAATGGTGTAACAGGAGAATGTGTGCTAAGAGCCACCAGGGATAGGGAGACGTGGAAAGTCATGATCACCTATGTCGTGAAGGGACAGGGAAGCTAGAAGAAAGTGCTGATAGCAGACAAAGAATCTACAAAACCTCTTCCAGAAGGTTGTGAAGGAAAGCAAGAAAAAGGATTTTACGCAGCCTGTTGATGAGCATATCTTTTGTCCCAGTCCCTTATTTTTTTTTTTTATGTATATCTTCTTTATCTGTGATACTCATTCTTTTTATTTCTGCACATTTTTTCATTGACTCATTCTTCTTAAGCCTGACTGCATTTGGTCCTTATTTCTTTATAGTTTTCTGTATTCCATTCCATGTCTTGGCATGATTTTCTGTCTCCTTTGCATCATGTTGAGAATCTCATTAGTCTTTTTCGTTCATTTTCCTTTGAGATGATTTCTTTTGCTAATGTCACTAAATTTTCTCTTAGTGTGTATCGTTTCAAATTTCTGTTTAGTTCCTCATATAATCTTTCCCACACTGTCAACATATTTTTCCTTCAGGCTTAGGTTGTTCAGGAGCCTGTATTGCAATTTGGGTCCTGCGCTAGGCGTCTTCATTTCCCTTAGTTTTGTTCTTCAGTCAGTCAGTTAAGTGCCACACGTGATACCTGCTCGGGCGATCATATCTTGAAAGTGACAGGGCAGAAGATTATCACACAGTAGGTTGCCATTGCTTTTTGTGGTAGACTAGTTGCCAGCCAAGGCTATAGAACTGTTATGTCGCCAAGTATAAATAACTCAACAGCAGAATCAGAATATAAGTTGTATTCCGCGGAAAGACGGTTAGTATGTACAGAAGTGATTAGTAATATTTACAATAGAAAAGATACAAGAGTCCAATCCGTCATAAGACGTGTGTATACGTGATTACTTTCCGGTACGCCACCGGAAGTGTGACTAACTCTTTACTGACTCGCACTGACTCTTCAGTAACTCATTAGAGACTCTCAAGTGACTCTCTACGACTGTATTTACTAGCCTTCCCACGTAGGCTGGATGTGACACATGGTCATTTTATAGTGGGTATTCCCGGCCATATAGCCGGGCCAAAAAATGTCTGTCTATTTTTCCCCAGTCGTGGTTCTACCCTTCGGCGGAACCACGACTGGGTTATTGCTCTCTGCTCGGAAGCAGAGAGCGCCCTCTGCCCGAAGGCAGAGTGCTGACAGTGTCGTAGAGTCGTCAGTCTAGTGACTCTCTACGACTCTATTGTAGAGAATCCACCATTGCTATATACAGCGATGGGAACAGTCCATTTGTAGTCAAATAGGAGCGGCGCCCTAACAAGAACCCAGTCTGTCCTGTTATTTAAAACCTATAACTGGAGAGAAGAGACAGATTGATACCTTTTCTGAGGGTATTTGCACGTAAGTGAATGCAAGGAATTCAACTGGAATTCGAACTCGGCTACCCGATTTCTTGTTCCAAGTCGATATCCACTGCACTACAATGCACATCCAGTTTTGTTCTTAGTTTACTTATAACAGGGAGGTAATTGCTTCTGCAGTTGGCACTTGGATAGGTTTTGCAGTGTACAACTGCATTACTGGATCTCTTGTTGATGATTATGTAGTAAATTTTGTTTTTTCATTTCTCCTCCTGGGTTTCTCAATGTTTGTAATCATCTTAGATCTTCTTGGAACCAGGTGTTTGCTACAGAATCATAAACAACTGTACCAAATAAGAGAAATCTTTAGGACTTTAAACAGTAGCAACAACTAAAATGGATAGCACATGTAACTCAAAAGAAAATGACATAATGAAGATGTTAGCATTTCACAGTACTTCAAATAAAAAGGTAAGGAAGTGAACCTTCATTAATAGTGGAAAGAACAGCAGCAGCTACTGGACTTGAGAAACCTATTTTCACAAAAAAATAAAAAATGTTTCAAGAAAAGGATTACATAAATTCCGGCTGAAAGCAGTATCAGCTGCTCAGTTGATAAATGCTAAATGTTTCCTTTTTAGGAAACAACTAATATTACCATTACTTACTGGCCTGTTTTTGGGGTATTGTTATAGGTAGAAACCTATAATTAATGCTGAATTTTTATAAACCTATAAGTATTACCAGATTTTTATTCTAAGTTTTATAATTAATACTGGATTTTATGGTGCGCTTTAATGTGTTAGTTAAATTCTTGAAAAATAGTCTTTTTTTTAATTCTAGTAGATCTTGACCTGATAACCTTCTTTCTAAAGTGTCTCTATTTTGTTACAAATTCCGTAATCTAATCTTCCATCTGAAGAATTGTTTCAGGAAAATGGTAATAGATTTTGTGACTCTTGACAACATTTGCTTTTCTGTCTGTAGTCTTTTATTTTATGTCTTTTGCCAGTGCCATTTTCATATTGTATATCAGATTTTTTTTTTTTTTTTGTCTGGAGACTTGCCAAAAATATGATAATGGTATAATTTGTGATTTATAACTCACAAGATGCTTTTTTGAAAGTGAAAAAGTAGTTTCAGTGTTTACTTTGTATTTGATTTGAAACCCTCTCTGACTCAGATGTTTTGGATGGGTGATGTTTATCACATCTCAATTCCTACTTTTTAGAGATGCAACACTTTCCTCAGAACATGAGCTGTTCCAATTAATGCTGGTACCTCTGCACTCCAAATGGTATCAGTAATCCAAAAAATTTTTTGTGAAACAGAATCATTGTCTCTTTTATTTCTGGTCCTTTTATTTTCCTCTCTCCTTAGAAGTATATTTTTCTTGTATTTTTTAACATTCAGTAATCCCTTGTATCAGTGGCTTTATAGCCTTGCTTGGGGTGAGATGATAAAGTGTTTTACGAAATTAAAATTAGTTGAAATATTATGATTTATATGGTTTATTTATTTTTATAATCTCGGAATGTATGCATGTGTGTTGAGTTTAAGAAGTAATTGAAGAATTTTATTTGCCAGGCTGTAAGATGCATTGTTCCAAAACAAAATATCTAAATATTGGTATTACGAGTAGGTGGCTGGCTTATTTGAGAGATCAGGATGAGTTGCAATAGGCATGTAGTCTTAGTCCTTCAACAGTCATCCTCTCTTTAAATGTACAAGAAAAATACGAACAGAATGCACACAAGCCAAGTTACGTGAGACAAAATCCTTTTCACCCTTGCGCTCCTTTACTACTGCCTTTTATGCCGACTCACTGGGGAACCCCTTAAAACCTACCTCATCTCATGAGACGAGATGAGAATCTAAATGTATAAACTCGTGACGTGGCCATTTTGAACCTTTTCACTCAGTCTCTCCTTTCTTATCTCTCAGTAACTGGATTACAAACATCAAAGATGCTTTGAGGTTGGTCTTTTTTTTTTTTTTTTTTTTTTTTTTTACCACAAGGCATGAATTAAAAAAAAAAATTCCCCTAAAACTTCTCTTAAATTAAAGAAGCTGTAAAAACCAATTGGCATGATAGTAGGGATGCTCTCAATCACAGTTTGCAAGTTTTCTTATTCTTTATATATTTAATTTAGAAAAATTCTATAATTTTTAAGAAGGAAAAAAAGAAAATTGTCTGCTCGGTCAAGCCAAACCTTATTGTTCATGGTTTAAATTGGAATATTTTCATTGATACACTGTACGTAATTGATATCAGCCTTAATAGTTACGACTATGAAAATATTGTTTTTTTTTTTGTTTATTTTATTTATTTTTTTAACCAAATAATTATAAGTTATCCCTTTATCTTTACCAGTGTACTGTAGTAATTGTAGGTTTTTGTGAATATTATATCATCATGGCTGTGTTGTAGTCTTTGCAATATCTCTAATATAATTAAAAGGATTTCAGCACAAGGCTGCTAGACACTTGGGTTAATATTTTTTGAATAGTTGTTGCTTTTAACCTTAGGGAGGAAGAAACTAATTGATGATTTGCTTTGGTCTTCATTATGGAATGCAGAAATTGAATGACCAATTTGCTTTTGTACTTCTTTATGTATGCTAAAAAAAACATCTTCAAAAGATTATGATAGAATGTAATATGATTGTTTCCAAAAGATTGCTTTTTTAAGTTAGTAAATATTAAAATTCTTGGTTTTACTAAATTTCCGTTATGAGTAACAGTTGTACTCTCAGTGAGATTCTTTGCCTTGAACATTTATTGAGACTAAAGTACACCCTAAGTGGAATTCCTAATGATGCTGGAAAAAATTCAGGTTCTTGTTTTGTTCCAGAAAGTACCTGACTCCTGATTTGTTCTATCTTTACAAGACCAAAAATAGTATTGCTGCCACAGTTGGGCTGGAGGGTCCCACTCCTCAATTTCTAGCCTTGACAGAGTTTAAAAGCATCTATATTGCCATGTAGGTGATGAATTATTTTTCATAAAAACCTCTACTTTATTTCAATGGCAAATGTTCTGACAAATTATATTTCTAAGTTCCACCAGTTCATTTCTCATGATAGCAGGGCTTCAGAATATGTTGATGCTTGAGAATAGGATCATGGTGGTTGAAAGTTTTAGGAGTTTGATTGTACATATACTCCTAAACTCCAACATACCACTTTGGCCCCTACTTGAGCTAGAGAAGTGGTTGAAGAGACTCAATTTGATCAAGGAGCTGGTCATGTTAAGCTCTGAGTCAGACTAACAAAACAAACAAAATATGCTCACAGTTACCATATCAAACATTAAACTGTAGGGTCAATCAGACTGGAAAGAAAGGAATTTGAGATGGTTACTTCAACCTCTGAGGAAAACCCATACTTGGTTGGACAATCCTGAATATAACAGGTGCTTGGAACCCTCCCCACATTTGATTATACCAGCCATGTAGCCCTGGAGGAATTAAGCAAATAGGATTTTCTCCCTCATCCTCTCCCCTGCATAGGGCTCTGAAGTGGGTGGGGAGCATGGCTTCTGAATAATAATAATAATAATAGTGTGAGCACAAAAATTGTGACTACACATTGATGGAGACACAGACAACCAAAGGAAATGCTTTGAAATTCATACTAATAAGAAAACCAATAGAAGACAAACTAATAATGACATTTTAACATTTTGTAATAAAAATATCTTTGTATGTTGAATAACTCCAAAAACAGTTTTAAAAAACAATTACTAGATAGAAGTCAAAGAAAAAAGTGACAATCAAACTCTACAAAGGACAACCAAATTTCATAAGGGTCTACTAACACGAATTTTTAATCTTTCAGAGATGTGGTGAGAAGTACTGAATTATCACTGTCCACACTGGAGAAAATTAAGAACAATAATTCTATAAGAAAACATATTACAGACATAAAAAGAATATCTATTAAAAAAAAAATGATAGAAGTATATATACCAACATTTATATTACTTTTGGTGCACTTGAAATACCACAGGAAATAGAAATTGTTTATACACTTTTCAAAATAGAAACCTACGTGACAAACCCATTAAGTTACTTCAACTACTAAAGATATAGATAGTAAAAATAAATATACAACAGGTCAGTATGTGGGGAAATTGATCCTAACCACACATAGATCACATACTCAAATGAAACCAAATACCCTAATTGTAAAAAAAAAAAATTATCGAGCAACTTCCCAGAGACTGTGAAACCTGGAAAAAAGATATATTAAAAATTAAGCACACCAAAAAAAATTCCTTACTCAGAATCAAAGAAAAGCATGAAAACAAACTCAATACACCATCATATATGAAAACTACCCAAGCAACATCAAGCTTGGGTAGTTTTCATAGGTATCTCTGAAAATCTTCTTTCAAACAAATTACATGCAACACAAGAATGAAGATTTTCAATTCAATAATTAAAAACATATTGAAAACATTAAAATTAAGCATAAACTTGGAAACAGTCCATACCGCTGAACCAAAACTATCCATAAAGAATGTAAATTTGACACAAAATTCACTAACAACCTCTCAACTATAAAATACTCGAAACTCCTCAAATGGAAAATTCCATGAACAGAAAACTGAGAGTAAATAAAAACCAATCAAACCACAATACAAAAAAAATATCAAAATCCAAAAACAGAAGAAACAATTAAAAGCAAATAAACAGGATGACAACCCACATAAAAATAATAAAAAAAATAAAAATTAAATGAACCCAAATAATCAAGAACATACAAATACTCTCAAACAAGGAAAACCAACAGTATAGAAGTATGGAATATATGGAAATAGATAATCAAAAACCTAGTCTTCTTTAAGATTCACCCACTAAAATAAAATAATTATCACTCATACAGATTACAATCCAAACAAAGACTGCTTGCAGGAAGCATTTCTCAAAGAAACTGACATCAACTTTAAAGGATATGAAACTTATAACAAAATACATGTATCAACAATAGAGAATAGGCCAAGTGGGGATTATTCAATATTCATTAAAAAAATCAATGCCTCATTAAAAACTACATTTAAGTACAAATCTACAAACCCTGGCAATAAGTTTCATTTCATCAAAGAATAATCATATATTTTGTTTATATTCGTCCAAAACTCAGACTAAATAAGACTGAAATAGACAAAATGGCCAACTTCCCACTTGCTTTCTCCTAATTAGATTTAAATGCACACAGCAAAATGTGGGTCTGTTGGAACCCCAACCAAACTAGTAAAGTTATAGAATCTCTTTCAGATCTATGTATCTTTAATAACCAAATGCACACATAACTACAGCTAGGTACTGGATCAACATCAGCTATAACCCTAACTCATCAATTTTTATGAACTTTCACTGATGACCAATGTAGTAGTGACCATTCACCTATTTTCTCAAATGTAAGCTATCCTATGCCAGAAGAAAGAAATCCAAAATGGCAACTACACAAAGTTATACTCCTTTGCTCATCCTAAATCAAACATGTAAATTCTCAATGAATCAGAACCAATAGTCTCCTTTACAAACGAAAAAAATGCAGAAGGACATGTACCTGTGTTTCATTGATTACGCAAAGGCATTCAACAAAGTACACCACAAGCAACCTTGACATATTTGGGAAAAATTTTAAAGTAATAAAGAACCTGTACTGGGACCCAACTGTCTGCATACGAACAGGAAACGAGTTCAGTAGATATACAAGGATCGAAAGAGGTGTAAGACAGGAATGTGTATTCTCACCATATCTGTTTAATCTATACAATGAGACAACTCTGAGTGCTCTGGAGTTCATGCCAGGATTTGTCATTGGTGGTCGCAATCTGTACAATATAAGACACGCAGATGATAGTGCTGATAGAAGATACAGGTAAGAAACTTCAAGACCTCCTACAGGAAGTAATTAAAGAAACCGAAAAGAAAAGCCTACATATAAATGAGAGGAAAACTGAATGCATGCTAATCAGTAATGAATAAGTGGTTTGACAGTGTCAGTGACAATTGTTGAAAAAGCCCCCAGAAAGAGACTTGAGACTATTTATTGCAGAATAGGCCAGTCCATTGACCAGAGTGACTAGATGTTTGATAAAAGAGGTTATCCAGGTCTAACTCTTTTACCAACATGAGGAGGCCATGACACCCACCACTGTAAGGAGGCTATGATAGTTTACAAAGCTGCCATAATGTTCCTAGTAAGTTACCTTGACTTCTACAATCAGTAAAAGGAGGAGCCCAAAATGCAAACTACAAATTGGTGATACTAAAATCAAACAGGTGTAGAAATTTAAATACCTGGGAAGCGTTTTAACGGAAGACGTACAGTGCAATAAGGAGATCCGAAGGCGTATTGGGATGGCCAAGGATGCATTCAGAAGCTGAGTAGAATATTAAGAGACAGGAAAATCTTGGTAGAAACAAAGAAGGGAGTACTAGATTGTCATGTGATGTCTTGTTCAATTTGGCAACAAATACTAGACAATCTCCTCAAAGATGAAAGAAAGACTTGAAGCAACCGAAATGGAGGGATGCTGAGGCTAACATGGATGGAATATGTGAGCAACGATGGGGTTTTAGGGAGGTTAGGCACAATAAGGAAACTGATGCTTAACATCAGAAAAAGACAGCTGATGTTTCTAGGACATCTAATAAGAAAGGTGGACTTGGAGAACTTGATGCTCACAGGACAGATAGAGAAGATAGAAAAGGGAAAGTAATGTATGATATACATGATGGAATTGAATGTGATAACAGAAGGGGGGTATTAAAAGCGACAAGGGATAAGATGTGCAAGGCCATGATCGCCTACGTCCTGAAGGGACACGGCATATAGAATACAAATATCAATGAAAGAAATACTTCCTTTAAACCACATACTAAATCAAAACCCTGGTTTACAGCAGAATGCAGATAAACAGTTAAAACCAGGAAAAAGTGCTGAAGATGTTCTTATGCAGCCCAACTGCAATGAATATAAAAAGCAATAAGCAAGCTCAATCAGAAGCCCACTATATAATTAATGTACTGGAAATTTAGAAATGTCCACTGTTGCTATATCTGTTAGAGTGCTCCTGCTATCCACCTAGGGGTCCCTGACAAAATCTAACATATTTACTGTTTTCCTAATTGTTGTGGAGTAGTTTTTGCACTGAAGGCTATAATCCTGCTATGTCGGTTGCTAATTGACTTAACGTACCCAAAAATGTTGGGAACTTGGTAATCTTCCACTGAAAGCTGACTCCTTAGTATTCGGCTAACTGCCGACTAATATCAACTACCTAGTAGTTCCACTGAATTCCTATGAACTTCTCAAGAACTTTAACTCTTATTAATATAGGAGGGAGAGTTCATTATCTGAGGAGTAGGTGTTTTTCCCCATAACACTAATGTATTAACTTGAAGGATTTAATCCTCACCAATACCAATAAAATATATTTACTCATCTTAGTTTGACACAAGACCAAATGCAGGAAGATTGTGTTTGTAGCATGGGAAGAAGAGATTTTTGAAAAACATTTAACATGTAAAAGTATGGCAGTGAATGCTGGACAATCTCCTCATAGATGAAGAAGACACTTGAAGCAACAGTGATGTGATTCTACAGTAGGATGCTGAGAATACCATGGACTGAATATATAAATAAGAGCAAAGTCAGTCATGGATCAAAAGAGACATGTGTGACACTAACTGACTGAATTTGAATACTGCTGCCATATCTGGTTGGGTGCTCCTGCTATCCTCCTAGGGGTCCTTGATAAAATCCAACGGAGAATCTGTAGTGTGATCAATCCCGACTTGGCAGATCAGATACAGTCACTTTCTCATCGGTGCAATGTGGCTTCCCTGTGTCTCTTCTAAAAATACTTTCACGGCTTCTGCTTTGATGAACTTAGCTCACTGGTGCCCTCTATACATGAATTTACTTGAGCCACAAGATTAGCAACTAGGTGCCACCTTTTTACTGTGAAACCAATAAATTGTAAATGCAAGTTCTACTCCACCAGCTTCTTTTCTCACACTTCCTGCCTGTGGAATTCTCTTTCATTTACTTGCTTTTCTGGCAGCTACAATCTTCAAGAATTCTAATGTAAAGTCAATAGTCATCTCCTATCTCACTAATTTGCATCCTCTCTCTCTTTCCCATGCTCCTTTCTTCATCCACTCCACTCTCATCAGTATTCTCATCCTTCTGCTATCCTCTTTCTGACACCTCCTGTAACCTGTTACTTTTTTCTCATAACGTACCTCCTATGTAACCCCCCTGCTCAATGGTGGCAGTAAAATGCCGTGCTTGGGGTGACACATTTTATAAAAAAAACAACCTAATAGCAATAGAATTAAAAAAAGAAAGAAAAAAAAAAAACTCCTTAACAAATCACTACATTCCTTAATTTCAAAAATATACAAACTTATGTTTGAAATACTCACAAACTATACAACTTTTGATATTTTGAAAACAATTAAAAAAAAAAAAAAAAACCCTTCCAAACACTTGAAATCTTTTGAAACATTCTTGAATAAAAAAAAAAAATCCAGTTTCAGCATTAAATGATTCATAGGGGTTGATATGCTGGTAAACAAATAAACAACTAATCAATCAATTAACCCACTAGTTCAGACCATCACATCTAAGACCTATCATACCACTTTTCAAGGGTTCATATTCCATTGATAAGAGGAAAGTTCCATTCTGACCACTTCTTCTCAAGAAATGCTATTTTGTGGAGCAGACTCTCTTGTGAGTTCTTCTGCGATCACCACAATTTTAACTGTTTCAAGTCTAGGATCAGATTTATTCAGCAACACACTACCTTGAGTGGCTCTTTTTTGTCTTGTATTGGGTGAAACAGTGTAAACAAAAAAGACAAAGATATTTCTTCTTTTTTTTTTTTCTCTAAAATTGCTGTCAAACTGTGGAGTTAAAAATAGATTGGGTGGGTGGATGCTTTTACAGTTCATTCTCCTTGAACTTTGTCACATTTATTGATTTCTTTATCATTCAATTTTACCTATAAATAATATATATAAATATATTATTAAAGTTTAATTTAAATTTAATTCTGGATTTCATGTTTGACTAGTGCAGTACTGTTTCCAACCAAGAAAATATTTTATCTGATTGTTTATCTACCAAGAATATATTTTCATAGATGCACAAAAACAAACAGTTACAAAAAAAGTGTGTGCATTGGGGGGGGGGGGGTTAAGTAGGGAAGGAGAAAATATAAAATAAAAGTTTATCAGTTATGAAACCTCTCTCTATGCTGAGTAATGGATTGCAACTTGGATTGAGAAAGCTGGGGGTTGAGTTTGAATTCCTTTCTAGTTTATTGCATTTCCTTATGTGCAAATTCCTTTGGGAAAGGTATATATCCATTTCTTCTCCCCATCCCAGTTGTGGGTGAAATAGCAGGACAAACTGGGTCCTAGAACCTTGGGTGGCAACTAGTTTGGAAGGACAACTCTGAATACAAAAACTTGAGATGGTCCTGTTTGTGGACCTTGTGACATGCTGTGCTCCAGTGTTTGGCTCTTCCAAAAATTTATGGTTGGTTTTGCACAAGCCTTCACCACTATAATCAAATGATATTTGCAAGTTGTGTGGCTGTTGGCTCTAAGAACTGAGCTGCTTGACACTCATGTATTGAAATACATTTGGCTCTTCCAAAAAGTGTGGTTGGTTTTGCACAAGCGTTCACCACTATAATCAATTCATACAAGCAGGTAATCTGGTTGTTTATTTTTAAGAACTGAACTGATGGGCCTGAATATATTGTAAAATGACTGGGGAGTCCTCTACACACACACACACACACACACACACTAATAATTTATATATTGTTCTTTGCTGTTTAGTGCAACTAAGAATTTTTCAATTTATGCCTGATAATTGCCACATGACTGAAACTCAGGCATGCAACAAATGGTGAGGAACAAATAGATCCATAATATTGTGCTATGGTCTATGTATGTAAAATGTAGATGACAACTTTCAACGCAAATTTATTAATTAAAATGCATGCTGTTATTAAAATTATAAAAAAAAAAACAGTGAATAACTAACAAGTAAACACCAGTATTTGAGGTTTTTAATTTTTTTTTTTTTTTTTTTAATCATCTCATCCCAAGCAAGGCATTCCACTGCCACTATTGCGCATGGGGCTACATAGGGGAAGGTAAAGAGAAGGAGTGGATAGACATAGGGAATGTCAGGAGAAAAGTGACAGATGAGTAAGGATAGCGAGGATGAGGGTCGGTCAGATGGGAAGAGTGCTTGATAGAATGGGAGCAGGTTAGTGTGTTAGGAGGTGTCTATTGACCTTACATTTAAACTCCTGGAGATTGTAGCCGTCGGGGAAGCAATCGTTTGGAAGAGAATTCCACAGTCGGGAAGTGCGAGGAAAGAAACTGTTGGAGTAGAAGTTACGGCTGCATTTTATCGGTTTCACTGTAAAAGGGTGGGATATAGTTGCTAATCTAGTATCTCGTGCAAATTCGTATTTAGGGGGCACCAGTGATCTAAGTTCATCGGAGCAGAAGCCGTGAAAGTATTTATAGAAGAGACACAGGGAAGCCACGTCTCACTGGTGGGAGAGAGACTGCAGGCGGTCTGCCAAGTCGGTATCTATCACATTACAGACCCTCCTCTGAACCTTATCGAGAAGCCCGAGGAGAACAGCAGGGGCACCCGACCAGATCTGGCAGCAGTATTCAATGCACGGGCGGATGGTAGATTTGTAAATGTGCAGGATAGATTTAGACAGAAAAAACTTCCGGGCCCTACACAGAGAACCGACTTTCATAGCAGCGGATTTAGCAATGGATTCGATATAGTCATTCCATGAGGTCCGCTGAAAGTGTGAGACCAAGGAGGCGTAGTGTTTTACTATCTGGGAGACAAGCCTGGTCCATGCTAATGGGAGGTAGGTGAGATTGTCGATGATGGTTAATTGACAGTAGCTTCGTTTTAGAAGCATTAAAATTTACTAGCCATTTCTTACCCCAGTCCAATATGGATTGGAGGTCTTTTTCAATCTCGGCTGCGAGTTTAGCTTTGACGCCTACACCAAATTTTTGTTGGAGGCGAGAGTAAACTGTGGTGTCATCGGCGTACAAACCTATTTGGGTTCTTATGGAATCAGGGAGATCATTAATATATATCAGGAAGAGTGTAGGACCTAAGATGGAGCCTTGGGGGACACCTGCGTTTGTATGGTAGTTCTGAGAGGCATGTCCGTTTAATACCACTTTCATTGTGCGGTTAGAGAGGAATGACTCGATTAGGTCAAACAAATGTCCAGTTATACCATAGCTCCGCAGTTTACATAGAAGGCCAGCATGCCAAACTCTGTCGAACACCTTAGATATATCCAATGCAACGGTTCGAGCTTCGCCATTCCTGTCGAGTGCCTGGTATATGTACTCGAAATTATTTAAATATGAAGTCCTATTTATTTTATCTAATTGTTATGGTGCCTTCCTACAAGGAATTGACTCGTTCTCTTATTATATAATTACGTGCAGGAAGGCAGTTAGAGACGTAGTTAAGTACTACAGTTACTAGTCAGGTAACTACTGCTCAAAATTACTTATTTTTGTTTACTAACACTTTACTTTGTATCTATGTTATTGTTATACTAATACACTGTTTTGAACCTTTTTATTTTTTTTTATAAGCGTTTCACCCTGAGCAAGGTATGTCACTGCCACTACTGTGCAGGGGGCTATGTAGAGTGGAGAAAGGCTGATTAAATATAGGAAATGACAGAGGGTGGGTGATAGGCGGGTGAGGATACCGAGAATGAGGGTTGGGTAGATGAGTGTTGTGAGAATAGTTGGGAGTTAGTGTGATAGGAGGTGTCTATTGACCCTACATTTAAACACCTGGAGATTGTAACTGTCGGGAAAGCAGACTTGTGGAAGGGAGTTCCACAGGCGGGAAGCGCGAGAAAAGAAGCTGTTGGAGTAGAATTTACGGTTACATCTTATTTGTTTAACTGTAAAAGGGTGGGACCTAGTTGCTAATCTAGTATCTCGTGTAAATTCGTGCTTAGGCGGCACCAGTGATCTAAGCTCATCGGAGCAGAAGCCATGAAAGTACTTGTAGAAGAGGCACAGGGAAGCCACATCACGCCGGTGTGAGAGCGGCTGCAGCCGGTCTGCCAAGTCAGTATCAACCACGTTACAGATCCTCCTTTGTATTTTGTCAAGAAGCCCAAGGAGAGCAGCAGGGGCACCCGACCAGATATGGCAGCAATATTCAATACACGGGCGGATGGTAGATTTGTATATGTGCAGAATAGTTTCAGGTGGGAAAAATTTCCGGGCCCTGCACAGGGAGCCCACTTTCATAGCAGCAGATTTGGCAATGGATTCAATATAGTCATTCCATTTGAGGTCCGCCGAGAGTGTAAGGCCAAGGAGGCGTAGTATTTTACTCTCTGGGAGGCTAGCCTGTCCCATGCTAATGGGAGGTAGATGCGATTGTCTATGGTGGTTAGTTGATAACAGCTTTGTTTTGGAGGCATTGAAATTTGCCAACCATTCCCTACCCCAGGTCACTACGGATTGGAGGTCCCTTTCAAGTACGGCAGCGAGGTTCACTTTGTCGTCCAGACCTGGTTTCTGATCGATGCGGGAGTAGATTGTTGTGTCGTCGGCATACATGCCAACTTGGGATCTAATGGTGTCGGGGAGATCATTAATGTAGATCAGAAAGAGCGTGGGACCTAGGATAGAACCTTGAGGGACGCCCGCGTTCGTCTGGTAGTTTTGGGAGGCATGCCCATTTAATACCACCTTTAATGTGCGGTTAGAGAGGAAGGACTGGATGAGGTCAAACAGATGTCCAGTTATCTCATAGCTCCGCAGTTTGCACAAGAGGCCAGCATGCCAGACCCTGTCGAATGCTTTGGAGATATCCAAGGCAATGGTTCGGGCTTCACCATTATTGTCGAGTGCCTGGTATATGTACTCGGTAATGGTCGTTAGCATATCAGCAGTAGACCTGGTGAAGCGAAACCCATACTGTTTGTCAGAGAGAAGCCCGTTGGTCATGAGATGCTGAATCACCTCGGCGTTGATAATGGCTTCGAAAACTTTGCCAAAGATTGGAAGGAGACTAATAGGACGGTAATTGGCGGGGTCTGAGGGTTCGCCAGAATTCTTAAATATAGGTACTATGCAGGAGGACTTCCAACAGGCAGGAAAGCAGGAAGCAGATAGGCAGAGGTTATAGAGTTTAGAGAGGACAGAGGAGAGTTCTGGGGCACATTTCTTCAGTACTATGACTGGGATTCCGTCACTGCCGCTTGCTTTGTGTGGGTCAAGTTGCGCAATTATCTTGGCGACCAGCGAGGGTGAAATGTGGACGTTATTTAGTTGAGCCTTAGTTCTGGGTGGGAAGTCTGGTGTAGGTATTCCTAACAAGTCCAGTGTCGAATTGGTTGAGAATCTACGGGCAAAGCATTCAGCCTTGTCGGCTGGGAAGGTGAGAACTTCAAATTCATTGATTAGTGGGGGTATTGAAGTCTTGTTCCTGCTGAGCACGCTTTTGCAGAGACGCCAGTAATCTTTGGAGCCAAACTTAGAGGATGCTATGCGTTGCCTAATTCTGGTAGCAAACGCCCTCTTGGCTTCGTTCAGTACTTTTTTACACTTGTTCCGTGCTGAGGTGAAAAGGCGCCTGTTTTGGTTCGACGAGCAGCTTTGATAGAGCCGGAAGAAATGGTTCCGGTGGGCAATAGCGGCCGAGCAAGCGGGTGAGAACCAGGGGGAGGAATTTGGTTTTAGTTGGAATTTTCTGGCAGGGATAAAAGCATCGATGCCAGCCTTAACCCAAGAGGAGACTTCGGAGGCACAGTCTTCGACAGGAAGATCAAAGACGTTGTTCCAGGGGACGTCGCAGAGGAAGTCCCTGAACGAGTCCCAGTCGGCTCTTTGGTAGCAGTATGATATTCTGCTGGTCTGGTTTTCTTGGGTAGAGTTAGTGCGGATTGATATGTTTACGGAGACTACGGCATGGTCAGAGTTTCCAAGGGGGCAGATTTGCCTGGTAGTGCAGGAGTCTGGGATGGAGGTAAAACAAAGGTCGAGTAAAGAGTCCCTTCCGTTAGGGTTTTTAGAGAAACGCGTGGGGAAGTCTACCACTTGCGTTAGAGCTTGGGCTATTGAAAAGTGCATGGTGCGGATCCAAGCAAGGTCGGTGGCTGAGTTTTCAAGCCACTTGGTGTGGTGGGCGTTAAAATCGCCAAACACAAATATATGGGCAGATGGGTGAGAAGAAATGGCCCTGTCGATGTTAGTTGAGATGCAATCAAGTAACGTACAGTCAGAGGAGGAGGGGGAGCGGTAGAGGAAGAAGAGATAGCTAACCGAGCTTAGAAGTGAGAGACGGAAGCACATGAAGGAATGATCAAGGGATTCAAGAGATGTGACCCTGGCTAGTGGGAGTTGTTCGCTGACATATACACCAAGCCCATGCATATGGACATTGGAGTCCTTCCTGAAGAGAGGAAGGTAACCAGGAACGAACAGCTCTGAAGAGGGGATAGAAGGGTCAAGGTTAGTCTCACATATAGCTAGGATATCGGGTGAGTTAGTTAGAAGGAAAGGCTCTACACTATTAAAGTTACTGCGAATACCGCGTATATTTGTGAAGGTAATGTAGATAGGTTTGGGCGATTTACGACTAGCTGGTTTAGGCTTGCTATTTTGTTTGTTTAATTTCATGCTGGTTATAGTTGTGGATAGAGAGAGGTCTAGAGTAGGGTCAGATGGTCGTTGATTGCAGCAGGTGAAGGATGGAGAATGGCGCCGCCTGCAGCATAATGTGGCCTCGGGGTTGCCCATCGGAAATTCATGCAGGGACGCCCGTCCATGTGCGAAATGGCACTACAGGAACCCCGATATTATTCAACTGTTGATCAGAGCAGCCTCTCGAGACGCTACGCAAGAGTTCGGGCTCCTAACTACCAGTCGGAAGCAGCAACCAGGAAACTGCCAACCCGGTACCCTCAGAATGAAGAGACATTGCCACCATACTCACCAACTGCAAAAGGCTTCCAGCCGAACCGACATAAAGACCGAAAAAGAGAGAGATGAACCGGGAACCCCTTCCTAAACAAGAAACAAGGCGATCACCTCTACTCCTGTCCAAAAGAAGGGGGTGGAGTGTGAGACCGGGCGATAGAAGGTACTATCTACTCCAATTAAAAAAAAGAACAAATGTGTGACTGAAGTTAATTAAGTTTTAACTTAGTATAAGTCAAACCTAAATTTGATAATTAAGAACAATTTACACAAAAATTAGGCAGAAAAGATAAGAACCGAAAAAAAATAAAATAAAATAAAAAATACAAATAAAAATAAATAAATAAATAATTCAAAAAATAATAAAAAATAAGATCACACTGGCTAAACTCACCAAGTTGCAGGCTGGCTGACAGAAAAAAGTTAAGAAAATTTCAAAAATTATCTACCTTGTGTTTTCGGTGCCTTACTTCTGGCACAAACCGGTCAGTAAAATTTTGCGGCAAAGTTTTGCCACAACAGCTCCACAACAAATTGGTGATGAAGATCCACACCACTAATTAAACATTGGCTTTATTCGGCAGAATCTTTGAATATGAACTATATTGTTTGTGTACATTTTTTTGCCACAAACTTTAAAAAACACCCTTCTCAAGGATTTCTTCATGTAAAGTCAGGGATTATCGGATACTAGGAACTCCAAACTAGAAAATATATTGAATATGTAATTGTAGCAGTATTAGACTGATTTTAGAGGTAGACAAATGCCTGGGGGATTGATTTACTATGAATTACTATTCCAGACAGAGCAGAAGCCTAAACTCTTGAAATGCCTAACTGTAAATAGACGATTCTCTGTAATTTTTCAGTATGATTTTGAAACTTCATTCCGTTGCTGTTCATAACAAGAGTGCTTTTTATTAAACTAGCAGTATAGCCCGGCGTTGCTCGGGTGTAATGAAAGCTTTAAAACTAATCCATGTTTCTGGAGCTCAGACTCTATGGACGTTGGCACGAAAGACTAAAAAGCAATAGTTGTTTCCAGTTAAAGTGAAACCGTAGACTGAAAGAAAAAGGAATGGATGCAAGTCAAATTTTGATTTCCTGGTATCGATATCAAATAAGTTTTTCGTTGTAAACTGAATTTTGAAGGCTAAATAAGTCCTCTGAGTAAATGGTATCATGGCTGAGACTAAGAACTATAATTATACCTACTTAGAGCCAAACCTGAAGCAAAAACTAAAATAAAAGGGTTGAAAAAAAAATACAGACATACAGGCAGATAAACACACACACACACACACACACACACACATCTTGCCTTATATAATTGATTATTTTCTACACTATTGTAAGAATTGCAACCTTGAAACTTCTGAATATTGTTTCTTATGTCTTTGTCTGAGGGTATCAGATTTGATTAAAATCAGACCACTCCTTCTATAACCTGATTTTTAAAAAATTTTTTTTTTTTATTATTATCGAGTTTTGATATTTATCAAGGATACCCCAACACAAAACCTAGCTAAGAACACTCACAGACGCTTTTAGTACAACTGTGTAAATTTTCAAGAAAACTGGTTTAGCCGTTTTGGAGTCTATAGGTAACGGACACACACCCACACACACACACACACACAGGCAAAGTTCCATTTATAAATAAGTTTAGATAAATGTTTGAAGAAACAACAAAAATGAGAAATTTAATATTATTTTCTAGTGTGAACTTTTTTTTCAAGCACCTATTACATTTTGTTATGGATGTACAAAAAGGCTATAATTCTGATATCTCACTTTGACTATTGTTCATTTTCGGAAGAGTATTGGAAATTAATCTCTTGTTTAGTCAGTTTTTGTCTCTTGAAAGCAATGTTTTCTGGTTTATTGTTAAAATTTTTTTTTTTTTGCGTATTTGTTTTTCTGCACTTATTTACAGGTTCTTGCATACAAGAATAAGTTGGTACCACCATGGACTTTTAAAAAAACAAATCCCTAGAAAACCACCTTTAAATAATTTTGATGCCTAAATTTCAGTTCTTAAAGATAATGGCCTAAAACTAATCCGAATTAAAAGAAAAATTAATTTTCTAGTATAAATTTTTAGTCATCTTTAAATCATTGGTATTTTTTTTTTATAACACAAGGACTTATTGAATCAGCATTGTATATGAAAAATGTAAACAACAAATTTAAAACTCTTTAAAATTGAATATTTGTCCTAGAGATGTTTCAAAGTCTGTTGTGAATTTGGATCAGCCCAAAATAAAGAAAAATGCAAAAAGGTGTTTAAATATAATTTTTTTTTTTTTTTTTTTTTTAACAACTAAATTTTTCTTTGTGTTAAATTTCTTATATTTGTAAGGATACAATTTTTTCCTTGTAGTGGTTTTTCAAGATGAAAAGAAATAAGAAACGTGATTTCTTTGTGTGAGAAAGAAGTTAGGAAGAAAGTGAGGTGGAAAGTCTGTGTCCAGTAGCCTGGTGATGACATGTGTGAATGTGTAAGATTTTGCTTCAGTTGAGTGTTGAAACCTGTTGCTATCTATTGCGAGCCTCCTTCTGGTTTGTTTGGAAACTTTGCTTAAATACCTTTCAAAGGGATCACAAAGCATGATTTTTTATTGTCGTTGTAAATGTGATGCATTTTGAAGTCTATTAGTAAGTCTTCATGATTAACTGGATTTTCTAAAAGTAATCCTTTCCTTTTAATTAAAACAGAATGAAAATAATGTTTTTATGCATATGCTGTGAATATCATAGATCGAGCATATGAGGAGCAATGATGGTCTTAGAAATGATGGAAACAAAAAAAAATTAATACAGAACATCAGGAAGAGACAGAAGTTCCTGGGACATGCAGTAAGGAAGGAGGGTTTGGAGAACCTGATACTAACAGGCCAGATAGAGGGAAAAAGAGACAGGGGAAAGCAATGGATAACATATTTGAAAGACCTAATCAAGTGGATGATGGAACGAGGGTTGCATGGTGTAACAGGAGAAGGCGTGCTAAGAGCCACCGGGGATAGGGAGACGTGGAAAGCCATGATCACCTACGTCCTGAAGGGACAGGGCACATAGCAAAAGAAGAAAGTCAAAGAGCAAAATAGAAATATTGTAATTCAACTTCTGTCTAATGAAGAACAGTATTTACATTATTTGGACTATTGTCCTCATCTTTGTTGCCATTTGTATGACATTTCAGCAGTCGTACATTCTGGTCTTCTTCAGGTGCTAGTAATTTCAAACTGAGCATTTTGTTACAATCACTGGGGTATATGAACTTCATTCCTTGTGTAGTAGTGTCTCTTCTGGTAGTCATGAGTTATCTCCTTCTAATACCCATTCATATACCCAAGTGATTGTAATAATGGTTCAAAATTCCTAGCACCTGAAGAAAGCTGGAGTGTACAATGGTCGAAACATTGTACAAATGGCAAAGACTCAGACAATGGTCCGAATAATGTAAATACTGTAAATACTACCTCATCTCAGAAATAGTTTAATAAAGAAATATGGAAGACCAGCAGTGCAATAATGAGGAATGTGTTTATATGTTTAAAAATGTATTTTCTTTAATCAATAGTGTAAGAATGAGTTTTTTATTCTATATGCTTTTATTAAACTTAGGATAATGAATAAATTTCAATGCATTAACGCACTACCAAAATAAAAATATAGCATAAATGAAAATTGGTTGTGTTTCACCAATAATATGAAAGAGAAACATTTGTTCTAAATAAAATTTAGAAGAATTGCACTAAAGTATTCTTTTACATGGATGAAATAGTTTCATCGTAATTGTGAGAATTTTCTTTGTGGTGAGGGGAACAAATTATGCTGGATAATGGCTAAAAGAATAGCTGAAAGTGCTCAGATATAGTAAGCATTCAATTTCTACATACTTTATATCAATCAGTCAGTTAAGTGCCATGCGTGATACATGCTTGGGCGATTATGTCTCGAAAGAGACCTGACTGACTGGGCAGAAGAGATTATCTCACAGTAGGTTGCCATTATTTTCTGCAGTAGACTGGTTGCCAGCCAAGGCTATAGAACCCAATTTGTTCTGTTATTTAACCCATAACTAGAGGGAAGTTATGGATTTATATCTTTCCCAAGGGTATTTGCGCATAAGTGAATGCAAGGAATTCAACTGGAATTTGAACTTGGCTCCTTGATTTCTTGTTCTGAGCCGATATCCACTGCACCACAATGTGCATTCAACATACTTTATATACAGAAAAGAAAAAACATTTGTAAGAACACAAGAAAAATTAAATAAAAACTTGCTGTTTTTAATGAAACTTGTATAAAAGAGGGATTGCTGCCCAACTGTACAATTATCTATTTATTTCAAAGTTGTTAATTTTAAGGAAAGAAAAAGAATTTGATTTCTGCATGAAGTTTTGGAATGAGGAAGTATCATTATTTATGTTCTTACTAATGTCCTCATTGTTGTTATCATTTTAGTGGCATAGTAGTTGTACGTTTACTCCCCAGGCTGGAATGTTCAGAATCAAACTCTGTAAAAAATAAAATTAAGCAATAACTAAAAACAGCAAGAGGAAATATCATTACACATGGGCAGTGGAATGAGAACAATCTAACTCTGTAGATAAAATAAAGGCTTCATTTTGAAATCTTTTTGAGAATTTCTCTGAAGAAAGCCAGAGGTGGGGAGGTATTGTGATAATGACAGCGAAGATGAGGATTTTAATGTAAAAATAGTTTGGCTTATGGAATTATCAGCTTCTGAATGAGCCGAGTTGTGGGAACAATTCTTCTATATGCTGTGTCCCTTCATAACATGGATGATCATAGCTCTCCACAACTTCTTATCTCTTGCAGCCCTTAGCCCCATTTGTTCCTTTGACAAGCCTCCTCCACCCCACTGTAGGATGTTAAATACTATGGACAGAAAGTGTAAGCAATGTACAAGTCTTAAGGAAAATGGAAATGTCTATTGTTAGAATTATAGACAGCTAAAATTACTTGAAATGATGAAGGGTTTTGAAAATTTGACACTAATTGAACATATCAAGGGCAAAAGGTTCAGAGAAAGACAGTTGGTGACCTAACTATTAATAACTAGAATTTGATGACTTGAACTTAATCATTTAAAATTTTATGCTTTTTCATTTTGCTTAACATATTTTAAAATCAGCATAGAATAAAAACTTCTATGCCAAAAGTTTTTCTTTATAAATGCTTAAATTAAAAAGAAAAAAAAGTTGATACTTATGCTAGAAGAAATGTTTGAGCTATTTAAGTTGATCTTTTCCTAAAAAAAAAAAATATATATATATATATATATATATAGAGCTATCTTTTAAAGGAACACAAAATAAAACATTGTATATCTTTTTATTGATTAAATAAGCAAGCAAAATGAAAAGCAAAAATCATGCCTTTCGTATATATAAAACAGTTTGTGCATAATATATATAATGTATATAATATATATAATATATATAATGTGCTCAGATTTTCTGTCTCTTTACTCTCGTGCTTACTTCTTGAAGTCAATATGTGCATCGATTGTCATTTTATTCAGTTTTATACTATCTTTCCCTCCAGGTTATAAGTAGGGTTATAATTGTTTCAGTGAAAGATTTTATTGTACAGGTTTTTGTGATTCTCTCTCTTAGCCCATTGGGTCCTGGGCATGAAGGTAAACTGCATCCGGCAGCAAGGCCTCTGATTGGGAGGTTGTGAGGAGCATGGAACTATTCCTTAATTGTTGTTCTCAGGTCCAGCCTGACCTACTGGAAAATCGCAGGTGCGATCATGATCCCAAAGGGTAATCTATTGAACTTGTACAGTCCTCTATGGGTATTAATACACAGGAGTCTTGAGCTCTCCTCTTCCACTTGGATCTAGAGGTAGGCGTCAGTTTAGTCAATTTTAGAGAACGTCTTCCCACCATTGAGCTTAGTGAATATCTCCTCAGGGCTAGGTAGAGGGTAGTGGTGGTCTTTTAGTGCTGCGTTCAACCTGGTAGAAAAATCTGTGCAAACCCGTATTTCACTCAATTTCTTAACATATACAGTAGGAGCTGCCCATTTGCTGAACTCGATTTTAGATAGAATACCAGTGTTAACTAGTCTATCCAGTTCCTCATCGATCTTGTTCAGTGTAGCAAATGGTACACTTCTTTTCTTAAAAATAGGTTGTATATTTTCCTTTACTTTGAATTTTGCTTGTATCTTAGCACACTTACCTAAGCCAGCCGAGAAGACTTCAGGAATGGTCTGTTTTGAGTTTCACTTTAAGTTCCTCAGCTTCTGATGTAATATTCTCAATTTTTTTGGCAAAATGTGTTGATAGGGCAGTCCCAAAAATTAAAGTGGTTCAACAAGTCAGTGCCAAATAAATTTTCAGAGTTTTTTTTTTAGTACAAATGCCTTTACTTTTTTGGTCGTACTGTTTAATGTAACTGACAGGTACAACTCACCAATGAAATTTGTCCTACTTCCAGTAACCGTGCGGGCTGATTTACTACTTTTTTGTAATGCTGGCTTGTTTAGTCTCCTCCAAGTCTGTAGGTTTATAATAGAGAGGTCTGATCCAGAATCTGTCTTATTTAATATCTTGACGGTGTTGTATTTTCACAAACTTTCATCTGGTTTCTTGCTTGCCTAGCATATCTGACTGTTTTTGTACTTCTACAATGGGAGTCTTGATGGCCAACTTTGTCGCACTTTTTGCATTTTTTATTGAGGAAGGGGTAGAATTTTGCCCAATGCAATTGACCGCAGCAATAGCATGGACTGGGGGGGGGTAATTTTCTTAATTTTTGTGTGATTTTTCCATTTTGTGAGTGGCCTTTGTTCTTTTTGTTCGAGGCGTAATATTTTTTGTTTTATTTTACTTTGTTGTTGTGAGCTATACCTGATTCCTCTATATTTCTCTAGTCATTCTTTATGCTTTTCACTCTTTGACAGTCTTCTGCCAATTTCTGAAGTGTTAAAGTTAGAGAGTGAACCAAATTTGAGTACCATACGCCTAATTTTGGTGTTTTTTACTGATGTTAATCCCTGGGCAAAAATGAGGCGTTTGAAATTGTCTGCCGTCAGATCTGCCAGCCTGAAATTGTTGCAGTGTTTGTTTACGAATGTAATCTTGCTTTGTCAAATTAAAGCATTTCCATCTCTTATGAAAAAGAGACATGTTAGGGCTAAAAAGTTCTGATAACAATCTTACTGCTTCTGTAAATTCTAGTTCCATGGTTTTCTTAGGTAGAATGTAATCCACAAATCTACTGTGTTCAGTAGTACCAAGCTTTCGCAGAAGTAACCTAACCTTTTTTGAATTATGCCAGCTTTCACCTTGAAGAGATCTTCGTATCTTCTAAAGTATGCATCGAATGTCTTATCTTCTTCCGTCATATATGTGAAAATTTCCATTGTACTCCAGATGGTACTTTGTGAGAATGCTGCATGGGGGTTGTAATTTAGAGCTTTGAGAAGCAACTCCTCAACTTGTTTTTGTATGTTTTTGTTTGCTTGAGGTGCTTCTAAATGTCTGTTTTCACTTTTTTCTAGTGTTTTCCTGTGTCTGTCTTCATTTTTCTGTAATGTTTTGATATGTTTGTCTTCATTTTTTTTTTAATATCTCTCACAAGAGCTGTTGTTGTTGTTGCTGTTGTTGTTGCTGCTGTTGTTGTTGCTGCTGTTGTTGCTGCTGCTGTTGTTGTTGCTGCTGTTGTTGTTGTTGCTGCTGTTTTTGTTGCTGTTGTTTTTGTTGTTTTTGCTGTTGCTATTGTTGTTTTTGTTTTTGTTGTTGTTGCTGTTGTTCTTTTTGTTGTTGTTGCTGTTGTTCTTTTTGTTGTTGTTGCTGTTGTTCTTTTTGTTGTTGTTGCTGTTGTTCTTTTTGTTGTAGTAGTAGTAGTAGAAGATGTTTTTCTGTTTTCTGTTGGTGGTCCAGTTGAGCTTTCATCATCTGGACGATGATGGCTTTAAAATCCCCCATTATGGACTTAAAATGAGAAAGAAACAATTCTTACTACTTGTAAATTCTCTTTTAAACAAGAAGAAAAAATGGAATTTTTTTCCTTCGTGAGTGGGGGTAAACTTCCTTATTTTTCCCTGGTTACTGTAACTCTTAAACGATTTACAGACTGTATGAGAACAATAATTTACTTTTTTTTCTTGGGTGGGGAGGGATTATTAGCTAGAAGAAAATCTACTTACAGTATGTTTTGGGACACAGTTTACATACAGTTTGTTAATTATTTACTGGTGTCCAATAATAATTTTCGCTTTGAATGTTGTAGGCTTTACTGTCGATTGTTTCCTTTGAGTTATGGGACGGTTTGTTAGTGCCGCAGTTAAGGTTTCACGTGGGCTTGAACAACTTGTCAGCCGCTTATTTACAAGTTCTTTTTAGGCAATTTTTAAGCTTTGTGGCTTTGAAATTCTTGTCGGCAGTTTTTGGGGTGAAGAATTGTTCGAATTCTTCGTCGCTAATTGATGTGGACGATAATTTGTTGAGAGTCCTAGGTAGTTTAAATTTCTTTGTCACCTAAGGATGTGGCCCTGAGAAAAAGGTCATAAGAAAGACTCGGACACGGTATACGGTTGGAAATAATATTATATTACAAAAGAGGAACAGTGTACATAGAAAATAGAGTATAATAGTACTTAACGCTGGAATGGCGTACTAATAAATGAGTATCATAGCTGCTGCTACTTACTACTATCCTCGAGAGTAGATAACTATTGGTATTTATGTAGTCCGATATAGTTCATAATAGTGTATAGGTAATTCCCTACAACATTCTTCTAGACTGGTTTCCACCCAGTCTGTCTTTTTATTTATCCATTGGAGGGTAGAAAAGACGAATTTAAACCTTTCTCAAGGGTATTAGCATGTAAATGAATGTAATTTATGAAAAATGATAGTTATTGATGTTGCATTCAAAGTTTTGTAGATTGTAGGTGTCAGTGAAGCACAAAACTTGAATAGTTTCAAAGGCAAGACTTGTGAGGAAAAAATATTATTTCCACTGCTTACATTCAGACCATTATCTTCATTTTTCTGGTTATCACAACATTTTAGCTGTTGTGCTTTCTGGCCTTCCTCGGGGGTATATTGATTTGGGTAACCTACAGAGAATTATGAACTGAACCCTTCATATCATCTGCAGCTGTTTCCTCTGTTTGAGTACAGGAATTGAACTCATAATTAGAATATTACCAAATTCATGAACCAATGCTTCATTTCGTACAGGACAAACAAAACGTTGGTTCATGAATTTGGTGACATAGTAATTGTGAGTTTAATCCCTGGGTGGGTCAGTGTATACTTGTCCTCAGTGGAAACAGGGCAAGCCATAAGTGAGCAGTATGAAAAAGCTAGATCAGATATCTCTAGACATAGGCAGTGGAATGAGAACAGTCTACCTCAGTAGATTAAATAAAGGGTTCAGTTTGGAATTCCCAGTTGGTTACCTGGATTGATATGCACCTTATAAAGGCCAGAGGGCACAATGGCTGAAATGTTTGATGATAATAACAAAGATGAGTACAATAGTCTGAATGTAAATAATGTAGATGATAACTCTCTATCCCAAAAATTCAAACAGAAAAGAAACTATTAGAAATTATGGTCACATTTAGCTATTTCAACAGTAAAACAGTGAGACCTACCAGCCAGTCTAGTAGTATGTTTCAATTCAAATGGTTGAGACCTCAAGCAGGAGAGCTCATGAGAACAACTGCCCTGAAAATATTTATAGAAAAGACAGTGCAAACCATGTCATGATGATGGGAAAGGGACAGAAGTCAAGATGCCAGGTCAGGATTGATAACATTACAGATCATTCTCTGAATTTTGTTAAGAATATATATCTGGCACACCGGTTCAGATATGACAGCAGTATTCAATGCAGTGATAAATATTAGATTTATAGATGTGCAAGATGGATTCTGATAGAAAAATTGTCTCGCATAACAAGTTATTTAAATTTTTAAAAATTTATTTTGAATTAGAGTTGAAAAAATATTTATCAGTTCCATTGTTCACCATATTCTTTTTTTTTTTTTTTTTTTTTTTTAAAGAATAATGAATATACTTCTTGATACATTTGGAAATTGCACTTTCATTGAACATATATTCCATGACATTTTTATTATTATTATTTTTTTTCATAATCATTTTCACCCTAAGCAAAGCAGGGGGTTACAGTGAGAGAAATACAGGGTACAGGGTGTGTCAAAGAAAGGATTAAGGTGGAAGGTATTAAAGGAGATAGAAGATGGCAACTGTTGTTGCATTTAAGTTTTTGGAGATTGTAGCTATTGGAGAAGTAAGTAAATTGAAGGGCATTCCACAGACAGAGCAAGAAAAGAAACTGTTAAAGTAGAAGAGACAGTTACATTTTACTATTTCAACAGTAAAAGGATGGAATCTGGATGTTAATCTGGTTGTATGCACAAATTCACATGGTTGGAACGCCGGGATAAAAAAAAAAGCTTGTCGGAGCAGTTGTATGAAAATATTTGTAGAAAAAGCAGAACTTTGTTTTAAATTTTTTTTGGCATCTCATGTATGAAGTAGTCATCAATCTTATCTAAAAATGTTATATATGAATAATGACCATCATTATTTTATTTACTCCATGACTTGTATCTGCCAAGAATTTTTTTATTTAGTTATAAAAATCTTTCAGGTCCAAATCAAGAAATTTTTATTTTCCAGAACTGTTTTTTTTAATTTTTATTACTAGCAGTATAGCATGGCGTTGCTCGGGTGTAATGAAAGCTTTAAAACTAATTCATGGTCCTGGAGCTCAGACTCTTTGGACGTTGGCATGAAAGACTAAAAAGCAATAGTTGTTTCCAGTTAAAGCGAAACTGTAGACTGGAAGAAAAATGAATGGATGCAAATCAAATTTTGATTTCCTGGTATCAATATCAAATAAGTTTTTTTTGTCGTAAATTGAATTTTGAAGGCTAAATAAGTCCTCTGAGTAAATGATATCATGGGTGAGACTAAGAACTACAATTATACCTACTTAGAGCCAAACCCAAAGCAAAAACTAAAATAAAAGGGCTGAAAAAAATACAGGCATACAGGCAGATAAACACACACATATACAAACATTTTGCCTTTTATACATATATATATATTATCAGTTTTCTGCACTATTGTAAGAACTGAAACCTTGAATCTTCTGAATATTGTTTCTTATGTCTTTGTCTATGAGTGTATGAAATTTGATTAAAATCGGACCACTCCTTCTATAACCCAGTTTTTTTTATTATCAGTTTTCGATATTTATCAAGGGTACTTTGACACAAAACCTAGCTAAGAACACGCTTGTAGTACAACTGTAAATTTTCAAGAAACTCTGTTCAGCCATTTCTGAGTCTATAGGTAATACACACACACAGTTCCATTTATAAATAAGTTTAGATTTGTGTGTTGTACCGTTTGAAATGGCAAGATTTAAGATAATATTTGAGATGCTACAACATAGAATAGAGGAAAGCATGGAGAACAATTTCATGAAAACATTGGGTAAAAATAATGAAAAAGGAGAATACTTATTTTAATAATAAATGGAATGATATTGTTTCTTGTAAGAATTTTAGACAACTAGAATTTTTTTGTAACATGCTGACATGTGAAATCCTCACGGTATTTAGTATAGTTGATTAAATTGGTTTTAGAATAAGTTATCAGTATTTGTAATAAGGATATAAACTGAAACTCTTGTTTATATTGTTTACATTAAGTACACATGGCTCAGTGGATATAGATGTTAGTTAGTTCCTGACTTGACTCTTAGACTTCTGAGTTCAATACCAGGCTACAGCATTGGTGAACAAGTAACTTGCAGGATTAGGAGATAACTCATGATTTCCAATTGAGGCTTCTCGCAAGGAATGGCATTCATATTGTAGTGATTGTAATAAAGGGTTTGGTTCGAAATTCCTAGCACCTTAAGAAGGCTGAAGCATACAATGGATGAAACGTTGTACAAATGGCAACAGAGATGAGGACAATAATCTGAATAACGTAAATTCTATCTCATCTCAGAAATATACACAAATGCTAAATATTATGAGTATATCTTAAAAAATTTATCAACATCAGTTGGTTAAGACCAATTTTTGTGTGAAACGATGCATAATAAAATAACAAGTTGTTACAATTCTTCCCAAGTTTTACCAGGAATTTTTTTTTTTTTTTGAGTTGTAGTCAGTGCATGGTCATCAGCAAAAGATACAACCCAAAATGCCAAATACAGGTGGGGGATAACAGAATCAAACAAGTCCAAGAATTTAAGTACCTAGGAAGTGTTCTAACAGGAGATGGAAAGTGCAACACGGAGATCCGAAGGCGAATTGGCATGGCAAAGGACGCGTTCCAGAAGATGAGCAAAATACTAACACACAGGAAAATCTCAATAGAAACGAAGAAAAGAGTGCTAGACTGCTACGTGATGTCAGTTCTTCAGTACAGCTGTGAATGCTGGACAATATCATCGAAAATGAGGAAAAAACTGGAAGCGGCCGAAATGTGGTTCTACAGAAGGATGCTACGGATATCGTGGACTGAGCATACAAGCAACGACGAAGTGTTAGGAAGAATGGCAACAAAAAGGAAATTGATGCTGAGCATCAGGAAGAGACAACTGAAGTTTCCTGGGACATGCAATGAGGAAGGAGAGCCTGGAGAACCTGATACTGACTGGTCAGATAGAAGGAAGGAGAGACAGAGGAAGGCAGCGGATAACATATCTGCAGAGTCTGATCAGGTGGATGACGGAATGGGGGTTGCCAGGAGCAACAGAAGCAAACATACTAAGAGTCACAAGGGATAGGGAGACGTGGAGATCCATGATCGCCTACGTCCTGAAGGGACAGGGCACATAGAAGAAGAAGAAGTCATTGATCACTGGGCAAATCATTCTTTCTCCACTGCAAAATTTGAAAGAAATGAATTAGTTTGAGTTAACTGTAATTGTAATATTTTATTTTATTCCAAAATGGTCAAATGTAGTCTTTCCCTAAATCATCCTTTGGCTTGAGAAAAGGTGGGATGATTATGATAATCAACATTATATTTTCAATGACTGCTTCTAATTACATGGCAAATTCTGCTTAAGTAAATAAGAAAACTGCTGCATGTCAATTTCAGAGTTTTATTTTTTTTATCTCTGTTATTCAGGATTTTTTTTTAATCTATTATTCAGGGGTTGCTATTAGCTGTCATCTCAGATTAGTCAAAATACATTTCTTTTATCTTTGTTTACTGACTACCTACAGATTAACTGAACTACAACTTTTCTAGCAGCATGTGATACTTTTTGTAAGAATAATTTCAAGAGTTTGATTATTATCTTTTCCTTCTAATAAAATGGTTCCTCTGGATTTCTCTTGTCTTGTGAATTTGAAAGGGGCAGACTGTTTGCTACCAGATTAAAAGATTTTACTCTTAATATCTATTATCATTTTCAGGTTGCAGCATTTCATAAATTTGGAGAATAAAATGTTGCTGAACAGGGTACTGACCTTGTTCAAATGATTAATAGTATTAATAGTAATCAGTTAGATGGTATCTGGGCTTAAAGAGGAAAAAGTGAGAAAATGCAGTGGGAAGGAGACAATAGAAATGGCAAAGAAATAGAAATTTCAAACTTTGGAAGTGAATTGCAAATATACACATTCATTACATTTTAGTTTCAAACTAAATCCTTTGACTTAAAAAAAAAAAAAATGAAATCACAAAATTCAATTGATGTTTGATTTTTCAATGGAAGCTCTGGATTCTGCAGAGTCTTCAGATTTATTTGGATTATTTCTTATTTACAACCTCACGGTATATAAAGACATTACTTTAAATAATATGGGACTTTATAGAGATGATGGACTCATGATAATAAATAAACCTATTGGTGGTAGGGTTGATAGACTTAGAAAATTAATCCATAGTTTTTAAATCTTTTGGCCTTGTAATCTTGTAGTTATGAATTTTAATATAAAACAAGTTGACTTTTTAGACATAATGCTAGATTTAATTTCTAATTATTTCCTACCTTACATGAAAAATAATGCTAACCCAATTTATATAAACCTTAGCTTTAATCCTCAATAGGTGTTTACTCGTGCAACCAGACTGGCAACTGGGTCCTACCCATTCACACTCTAGCCAAATGCAGACGACAATTCTACTCCTGCAACTTCTTCTCTAGCACTTCCCGCCTGTGGAACTCGCTCCCGTATTCTTGCTTTCCTGACAGCTACAACCTCCAGAAATTTAAATGCAAAGTCAATACTCATCTACTAACCTAACTCTAGCTCTCTCCCCACCCCTGTATAACCTTCCCTTTCTCTCCACCTATGTATCTGTCATCGCACCTGCTTTATCAGCTTTCTATTGTTCCTTTCTAACTAGTTTGTACTCCTCACTCTTTTCTAATTAATCTTTTTACATTTATGTAGCCCCCTGCACATCAGTGGCATTTCCGCCTTGCTCGGGGTGAAATGATTAAAAAAAAAAAAATCATCCACCATCTATTATCAAACATATTCCATCATTGGTTGAATGTTGCATCAACATACACTTCTCTAGGAAATAAATATTTGAAAGACATAAAACAATTTATAAGATTCTTAAGGATAGTGGTTATGAATCTTCTGGGATCAATTTTGTGGAAAAATATTGGTGCTCCAGAAAGAAAAATAGAAGCAGAAAAATCATATGGTATAATCCTCAATTTAATTAGTTAATTTTAAACTGGGACATATATTTCTTAAATTAATTGATAAGCATGTTTCCAAAAATAACCCTTTAAGCAAAATTTTCAATAGGAATATGCTAAAACTCAGCTATAGTTGCTCTAACAATTTAATACAATAACAATAGTAATTCTGCTACTCATTTTAATTTGCCCATACTAGCTGGTTAGGGTTTCTACAATTTTTGTAATTGTAGAAACTCTAACCAATACCCCTTATCTAATAAGTGTTTAACCAAATCCCTGGTCTACATGTGCTCTATCTTGTCTGTAGAAAATCTTAGGGTTACTAAAGTTTATATTGGTGATTCAATGAACTTTTTTCAAAAGCATTTTTACAATCATCTCTCATCTTTTATTAAGAATAAACAAAATATGACATCACTTTCTAAATATTCTTGGAAGTTAAAAGAAAACAAAACACCTAAAGTTAAATGGAAAATTCTCAAACAAGCCAGAATAATCTAGATCGGTAAATGAACCATGTTTCTTTTAACTACAAGAAAAAATGAAAATTATAAAGTACATGATGAGTGACATATTACTGAATTAGAGGCCTGAAACTACAGTAAACTGTAAAAATATTAAAAAATTAAACTTACAATCCTGCTAGAATTAAAAAAATGTAAAGTACGAAATTCCAGCAATTATGAACTTTTTTACACTATTAATCTGGATAATTTAATTTAACTATATGATCTCTGTTTTTATTTTATTTTTAACTTTATTTTCTATTACAAATTGAGATGTTTATTGCTTTAGTTTTAATATTAATTTTAATTTATTCCCTTGAATTTTTATTTCTATTTTTATTTTATTTAATTTTAATTTCATTCTTAAATTTTAATTTTTAAGTTTGATTTTTATTTAATATTTTTTTTATTTCTCCAAGTTATTATATTAGAACTAATGAATTAATATGTTCTTGATATGTTTTTAAATATCCTCTAATTTACATTTTATGAATAATTCCTCTGTGTATGTGATTTCTTTTTTTTTTTTTTTTTAAATGCCAAAGAATTTAGTTTGAAACGATGCAATGAACAGCTATATCTATGTGCAATTCATTTCCAAAATTTGAAATTTCTATTTCATTACCGGTTTCTGTTGTCTCCCCACCCCTTTCTTCCCTCTATCCATTTTTTTCACATTTTCCTCTAAGCCCAGATACCATGTAACCAATATCAATATCTTTCTATAATTTTCTTCCTGCCTAAATTTTTAATTTCTCTCTCTTAGTCATTTCCATTGGCTCTTTTCTCTCAGTTCTTTCTTTCTTGTTTTCCTCTTTGCTTTTTTGTTTCTTCTATATCCTTCTCTTTCCTCTTTCTTTTCCATTTCTTGATTTCTTTTTTTGCTTTCTCATCTTTTCTGTCCCTTTTCTTTTTTAATATCCTCTTACCTTGTACAAAAAGATTTGCAAAAATGTTTTATTTTTTCAATTTTCTTTTCAAAAAAACATTTATTACCATTATTATTAACTACCTGATGAAACATTGTTCTTTCAATGTCAAAATAAAAAGTCCAATTTTGTAGAAGCTTGTAGTTTGTACATGTTTTAAAGTATAATTAAATAATTAATTTTATATATATATATATATAATTAATAGTATAATTAAATAAATATTAATTGCTCTATTTTTATATTGAGCATTTTTAAATTCATGTTTTGAACATTGCAATTATTTCCTTATTCATTTGGAGAAATATAATTTTTTTCTCACGTTTTTTCTTTAAACCAGATGTTGCATGATATCTGTATCTGTCTATATTTTATTTCCTGCCTAAATTTGGGTTTATTTTCTCTTAGCCATTTCCATTGGCTCTCTCTTCTTGCTTTTTTTCTCTCTTGTTTTCCTCTTTGCTTTTTGTTTCTCCTGTGTCTTTCTCCTACCTCTTTTTTTCCCTTATTTTGATTTCTCCGTCTTTTTTACCCTCTTTCTTTTTCCCCTCTTTTTTTAATATCCTCTCACTTCATAGGAAAAGATTTCAAAAAATAAAAGGAAATAGTTTTTTAAATTAAAAAAAAAAATGTTTATTACCTTCATTATTAACTACCTGATGAGACATTCTTTCAATGTCAAAACAAAATGTACAGCCTTGTAGTAGATTGTACATGTTCTAAAGTATAATTTATAATGAATATATACACACACACACACACACACTAACCAAATAGTAGCTGGTTGGACCAGCAGATGGTAGTTGCCTGAAGAGACCTGAGTGGTCAAAATCTGGGTACCCAGTAAGTGGTGTGTTCTGTTCTTTAACATATATATATGCACAAAACTCCAAGTCATGCTCGAGATGTAGGATATGTATATTTATTAATGTATATTTATAGCTCTGTTATATTACACCGAGCACTGTTTTATTCACCCCAGCAATATATTCATATATGTATATCCATCCAAATATATATATATATATATATATAGGAAAAACTACTAAAAAGTTGTAAGTTAAAAATGTATTTTTTTTTCTGACAGTATTTATTTATTTCTATTATTATATATATATATATATATATATATATATATATTTGATATTTCAGACCGGTGGCCTTTCATCAGAAACCAATTATGCTATATTAAATCTGTTGGTAGTGTTGCCAGCAGTTTTGTTCATTTATTGAAAGTTCATATTCTAGCCTTGATGTTGTCCTAGATATAAACAAAAATTACCGCTGATATAGATAGCAATTATGCAATCTCTTTGATGGTACACAATGTACACTATACTTCGTCATCAGTCTCAATATTCTCACATTTTGGTAAACCTGAATTAAGTCTGTTGAGATAACACAACGGGGGCCCCAATCAAAGAAGTAAATCAAAAGCTGGATGACCTGTAAAGTCGGTCTTACTCAACAAAGCTAGTGGCTGAGGAAAAGAGTGTAAGAAGGGGTGAGGGTTACATTGAAACATTTGGTTTGTTGTTGGCTGGAATTGTCCAAGAGTACTGATTTTACAAATCAGTAATTCTACACTTCCTACTGATCTGTAGAGTGATGAGAGCACTAGGGTTGGACTGCAGCTGCACCCAATATCTAGTTTTTTTATCTTTTTCTATTACTAGAATAATGGAGCCATTCAAGTAGCAAAGTTTAAAGTGATTTGTATAATATTCCTGTTTGATTATGACTCATTCTTAATGATCTATTTTGAGTTTTTTGTGATTTATATTTACCTAAGAAATGTTGCCAAATTCATTGGATATTTGGAATGCAATCTGATTTAAGTTCTGTGAAATTAATTCTTTGGCCCCAAATACTATTGTCAACTTACACCTTAAGCTGTGGAGGTGGCTTGAATGAACAAATGTTACACTGTTTTAATGATTTTTCTTTTATATTACTGAATTCAAAACCAACAAATTGCAAATGCTTGCATTACTTCAGGATCATAAGAAACCAGTAATCCCTTGGGGTCATAGAGGTGCCACTTGTACTGCAGAAGAAATGGTGTTTCCTGACAGTGTCCAGTCATCTCAAGGCTGGTTTTGTATTCAGAATTTTTCTTTCTCCTAAACTGGTTACCACCAAAGGCTATAGGATGCAGTCATTTCTGCAAATTACTTATATCCGTGGTGGTGGGAAAGCAGAGATGAATTAATAACTTTTCAAAGATTATCAGCAAAACATTTTTGAATACAAAACTAGAAGACATTTCCAGTTTTTTAAAATAAAAAAAAAACACAATAAGAACAAAACATTTTCATTTAAATCTTGACTAAATCAACCTTCTCACTATAACTGAAGTAAGTTTGTGAGTGTCTTTGTGTGTGTATATTGTGGGGTCTGATGAAATGACCTAATTTAGCTCATTGAAATGAATTATAATTTATAACCAATTTAAATGACTTGTTGAGCTTTCCTTTATAAATATCATATTGCTCTGGATAACATCCATTGAGCTCTCTATATAGATATAACAGTTAATATTTTATATTAAGTTGATCTTGTTGGATTATCCTCGCTGTTTATGGACTGGACACCTATTCCTATATATATATATATATATATATATATATATATGTGTGTGTGTATGTAATGAATATGCATACACCTTGGTTCCCCCTCACAGTAATATGATTGGCTGGTGTCAGCCATGAATACAAACGACGGCAAGGATGCATAGAGGTCTGTCAATACATCTATATGACTAGAGGTCTATGTCTATTGACTATGCTTAAATCTCAGGATACTGCATACGACGAGTACTGTCCCTTATGTCCATGTACTAAATTATCCAACCAGTTACATTTTCCTAAACCGCTTAACTACCTTGAATGATATATTCATTTAACACTTATTCTAACTTGATTTTACCTATCTTCACCAAACCTGTGATAGCTTCTACGTCTCATTATTAACTTCACACTTTCTGCAACCCTTTTCCTTGATATACCTATGTCATTAGCTAACTGATCTTTCAGAACAAATAATGTGCATTCTGATGCTAACAAAGATTTGAATGTTTCAAGTGGCCGATTTTGAGCATTAAAAGAAGTTGGTGTTCTGGGAAAGAAATCTTTAATAATCTTGAAATTAATCTACCCTCATGGATAATCTGCTTTATTGACTTGTCAGATCTCTTGTTCTGAGCCGGCATCATTTTATTTAAATTAGTGCAGAATTTCATATAGAAGCCTGCATCATTTTGATGTCTAGTCAAATGGACTTGTCTATTTCTGGTTGTATATTGAAATGGAATTGGTTATTTCTGGTGTTTTATAAGCTGTTGGTTTTGTTCTGTTTTATTTTTACTGCTTCTTGAAATATAAATATGTAAAGAAAGACTTGCAACTCATTTACCCAAATGCATATTTTCTTTGGTTTTGATTAAAATAATTTGGATAAACAAGTCACTCACTTTGACATTGGCTCCTCAAATTGTGCACTTCTGACTGTTACACTGTTATCATTCACTTGCTGAATATTTATGCACACTAATCTTCAGGCAAATGAATATCGCAGGAGGTTATATCACACTAACAATAAGAGTAGTTTTTCATTAAATTGTTCAATAATTTATGTATCATTTTATTTATTACAAGTTGTTACTGAATTCTGATTGAAATGTTCACTAGTTGAACTGCAACTTTTTCTGTCTCAATCTTAATGACCAATTCTAGTGCAAGGAAAATAATTCAGAGGAGTAAAGTTTTCCTCTGTGATATTTGGCATTAGACTGATAAAACTGAAATAAAAGGGTGGGGGTGGGGGGTGGATGTAAATTTTGATGTGTTCAATATTCATCACTGAATTAATGCATTATTAAGAAAAATAAGTTATTTTTTTTATCATCATGAGGTTGCATACTTATGAAACATGTATTTAACCAAAAATTCTCTTGCTTTACTTTGCTTTATATTGCACAATTTAACAGTTGATACATTCTCCACTCCATAGTTAAATTTTGTGAATTCAGGGCAAAGGTTTTAATTCACAAAAAGAAAAAAAGTTTTTTTTCTTACACTTTAAAATATTTTGCTTTTGGTTTTAAACAACTGTCAAAGGGTTCAGACAAAAAATTAAATTAATCAATCAAAAACATGAATAAGTAAACATCACTTTATGTAAAGAAAGAAAAATATTTTTGCTAACAAAATATTCAAGTAGATTTATAACTAAAACTAGTCAGGTTTCTATATTTTGCTTGTTTTAAGATAATATAGAAATTAACAAATATTATAATTTAAGTTAATGTTCTTGATGATAATCCTTTCTACTATAATAAAGACTTTTTTATTTTGATATCAGAAAAGGCATAGCATGGACTGCTTGTAACAAAATGGATAAGATCTGGAAATCCGATCATAAGATCAAAATCCAAGTTTTTCACGCACTTATTGAACCAATCTTACTCTATAGATCTGAAACGTGAACTCTTCCAGTAAAACAACGTTTAGATGGATGTTATACTCGTCTTCTCAGAAGAGTACTTGATCTTTCATGGCGAAACAACCCAACTTTAGAAATGATATATGGAGCCCTACCAAGAGTATCAACCTTAGTTAAAACAGACGTGTCCAGTTTGCTGGGCATTGTGCACGTGCCACAGATGAACTTGTTTCATAGTTTGTATTATGGAGGCACCCATCATCTCACAATTGGTAAATTAACTTTTCCAGACAGGATACACAGAGATACATCTATTGCCAAGGAAGACCTGACAGGAGATATGACAAATAGGGAATACTGGAAGGGTGTAGATGATGATGATGATGATGATGATGATTATAATTATTCCAAGAAGGGAATGCTGAAAAATTCATCGTCTCAGCCACTCCCTAAAACCTGAGGAAAATGTCAATTGAGATTTGAAAGTTTTCTTAGTTGGGCTGAGAACTTTTCAATTGTATTTACTTATTTATATTCTTTTGATTAAATATGGTAGTTTGTGTTCTTTTAGTCGTTTCTTCTACAACTACTGTTGAAATTTGGATTATGGATCAAATAATCATTCTTTGGTGGTCTGCCAATGCTTGTTTTATCAACAGGAATAAATGGACTGAACATGTCAGATGCAAGAACTTGGAAAAAAAATCTATAATGTTCTTTAAAAATCTGCCTAGCAACAAACATTAGGAACCAAGATATTTAGATCATTATAAACACATTCAGACTAATACCGTCTGAAATAAATGTATATCCCACCCTATAATTTGATATAATTAGTGAATAAATCGGTCTTTGTAGATACATCTACCAGTTCACAAGTCTACTATTAAGTTGGACTCTGCTTTATTGTGACTATTTCTAAATTCAATCTGGAATTCTGTCTGCATATTCAGCCACCTAACAATGTGGAATAAATTAGTTATTTTCTTTTATATGATTATAGTTAGTTAATTCTGTTTACAATGTTCAGACGGTTTTCCTCATCTTTATTGTCACATGCACAACATTTTGGACGTTTTTTGGACGTTTTTTGGACGTTGTATGCTTTAGCCTTCTTCAGGTGATATTTGCTTGAAGGAAGCTGGAACATACAATGGCTGAAACATTGTCAATATGACAATAAAGATAAGGACAACAGTCTGGACACTGTAAATTGTGTAAATACAGTGGAACCTGGTGTATATGACCCCCATCGTCAGCAACCACCTGTTATTAACAACCGTTTTTCTATGCAAGAAAAACTAGTGAGCACCTCTTCCAACCGACCAGCATGAAAAAATAAAAATCACAGCTCAAGTGATCACTTTAACAAAAATTCATTTTGGCAGTACAGTCCTAATTTCTAAATTAGGAGAATTTAAGTTAGCAATCTATTTCATTTTTCTTTAATCTAAGCCAGAAATACTTTCTCATTGTTTTATTATTGTAGTGAAGTGTCAAATTTTTCTTATTTGTTGAAATGGGGTGGGGTGGTCAACCGGTGTACTTATTACATTTGACAAGTTCAAGAGATTTGTCTGTTTCTGTTCCAACTTGGATAAATTTGGGCATAGGAGAAAAAATCACATCTATGTGAAATTTAAATTTTCAATGTTTATCTCTTTCATTATCTTTGTTTTTTCTCAATGGTTTCTCTCCTCCCACCACCACTGATGTTGTCATTTTTTTTCTTGTATGTTTGTTTATTTTTCCATATATCATGTAGATTCTTCTTTATTATCACTCTTAAGAAAAAATTGAAAACATATACGTCACAAACATTTCCAACATACATATTTTATAAAAAAATAAGTTCAACATCAATTAGAATGAAAGTGGTCACATTACAAAAAAAAAACAAAAAAAAAACACCACACCAACTGCAATATCTGTTTTTTTATTTTTTATTTTTTTTAAGCCTACACCAGTGTGAATAAATAAATTTTATTTCTTTTGTTAAACTTTGTAAATATGTTTTTCATGTTAAAAAAAATAATTATGCTGAATAAATTTTTTCAAAGTTAGTCCATCTTATGTTCTCATTTATTTCTTACCAGATTACATGGTAAAATACTAAAATATGTCCATTCTGGAGAGTGAAATATACTAGTGAGCAACAACCTACTGTATGTGACCAGTTTTTGATGGGAGTACGGATGGGATGTGTTGCATACAACAGGTTTTACTGTAGTTACAATGCAATCTCAGAAATATAGACAGATATATGATAATTCCAGTTCGAATTCCAGCTGAATTCATTGCATTCACTTATGCGCAAATACCCTTGGGAAAGGTATTAATCCGTCTATTCCTTCCAGTTATGGGTTAAATAACAGGACAGATTGGGTTCTATAGCCTTGATTGGCAACCAGTCTACCGCAGAAAGCAATGGCAACCTACTGTGGGATAATCTTCTGTCCAGTCAGTCATGTCTCTTTCGAGACATGATCGCCCAAGCGTGTATCACGCATGGCACTTAACTGACTGACTGAATATAATAGTTGAACACATGATTAAGGCCTCTACTGGGCATAAAGTGGGGGATCAGTTTTATATAGTTATGAAGTAATAAACTGATCACCCACTAATTACTACTTAATAATATAATACATATCTTCCCTTTCTAGCTATGAGTCAAATAACAGGACAGATTGGGTTCTATAGCCTTGGTTGGCAACCAGTCTACCGCAGAAAGCAATGGCAACTGCGGGATAATCTTCTGCCCAGTCAGTCTTGTCTCTTTCGAGGCATGATCGCCCAAGCGTGTATCACATATGGCACTTAACTGACTGTATGGTAATACTGTTTTTAATGAAGGATTTGCGTAAGAGAAACAATAGTAATTGACCAGTTTTAATTTTTTGCATTTTCATTCTTTCTCTTCCTTAAAAATATTTATTTTTAAATTTGAAACTTTTAGATTTTCCATGTTAAAAAAAATTGAAACTCTTAGAATTTCTAAATTTAAACATTTGCTGTCTATTAATTTCTAAAAAAAATCTATTTATAAAAGTAAATGTAATTAACAATAAAAAAGTAAATATTTGAAGCTTATTTTATTCAATAATTGTTGGAATCTTTATTCCCTGTTAGTGTCTCTCAATAAAAATGGTTTTACGGTGTATTTTGAACTGGAAGATTTTAGCTTAACACCATCAATAAAAAATTTGACAGTTAAAAACAATGTGAATTTTGAATAAATGAAAAAAACCAATTGAAAACATTTTTAGGAAAGCAGAAACTTATTCCTTTGGCTTTCCTAGTTAAATTTGATCCTTCCATCAGTTGGATCTATATCTGGTGATCTGATGGAATCTGTTTACAGACATTTTTGCTTTCCGTAGATGTTTTATGTCTCTATAGCAACTGATTGGTCAGGGCTATGTGATTAAATGCTTCAGTTTTGTTGACCTCTGGTCATATCTGGGGAACATATGGAAATGTTGATGTCATTGTCTCTTGTTTACGCCTACACTGATATAAATAAATGGCTAAGCCAGACGTGCAAGTTTTACCCTTCATTACTCTCCTCTTCATATCAGAATCAGTCTTTGAATACACAATCACATCAGAATATATTCTTTCCTTACATGTGTATTTGTTCATAAATAATACAAAATACCTTCTCTGTGTATGCCTGCACGTTTGCACACACACACACACACACACAGTGTGGTGGATAAATTTTTGTTTAAATTATACAAAAATGAAAATAACACTGGCATCTCATTTTTACAGATATATTTAACAAAATTACACAAAAGTATCTTGAAATATTAAATAGTAAATTTATTCAATAAAATTGGCATTAGCTTCAACCACAGCCTTGAGACGACTTTGGAATCTCCTGTATCTCTTCGGGATGGTCTCCTTGTTTAAGTTGGTAAATGCTGCCATAATCCTTTCCTTCAGTTCATCAATGTTATGAGGAGTTTTTTGGTCAACTGCTTGTCATTCATCATAATCAAGGTGGTTTCACTCTGGGGGGTTAGGTGGCCATATGTAAAGGATGATATGGTTGCAGAAATTGTCTAACAATCATGATTGGGTCCTCCTGATTGTGTGGCATGGTGCAGAGTCCTGTTGCCAGACATATGGTCTTCCAGCAGCCACCCTCTTGACCCAGAGCAGCACTACTTCTTCAAGACACTTGATGTAAACCTTCATGTTGATTCTGAGGTCCTGTGTTAAGATGAATGGAGGCATAACATCATCACTAGTGATCACTTCAAACTCCTTTGTAATCACCATTAGATTCCTTAGCTTCTTTCGGAATCCTCTGCACTTTTTTTTTTTTTTTTTTTTTTTAGATTGGTACCCAAACACTCCAAAATCCAAATTTTTGGCAAAGTGAATTCTGTAATGTTGCTTTTTCTCACAGACGATGCTCAACTGTCCCTACTATACTGTGCTGTCACCAAAATCGAAAACAATGTGTTTTTTTTTTTTTTTTTTTTAGTCGTATCACCTATGGTCAAGGCAGTAACGCCACTGATGTGCAGGGGGCTACGTAATAGTGCAAAGATTGGAAAAGAGAAAGCCGGAAACCACATCCTAAACAGGGAACAAGGGATGAGCCTCTACACCTGTTCAATAGACGTGGGTGGAGTGTGAACTGGGTGATAGATGTGCATGCACAAAATTAAAAATATAAAATGGCAACAATTTACCCCTCGCACTATCTATGTAAATGGATATGTGGCTTACATAAGTTATTGGCACAGGAAATAGAGGCCAATTTCAATTACAGCTGATATTTGTGTTCACTTTGCACTAATAACCTTAGAAATGGCATGAATCTCTCATAGATATAATTGAAATAATAGGATAGCATTGAGTTTACAAACATTCACAACTATGGAGAAGACAATGGAAAAATAACTCCTATCTTTTACTTGATAGCGTCCCTATTATAAAAACTGCTTATGAGATGTAGACGTACTTGCATTTTTTTTTTTAGTATCTACCTCTATTTATGCTCAGACTTATTTGATGAAAAGTTTTTGTCTCTTGAGTAGTTAGTTTTACTAGGCTGCATAATTTAGAACAATAAAATTTCAGGCATGATTCTGCAGGAATTACTACATGTTTCCATTGCAGAAAATGGCGGCAGGATAAGTTGGACAATATTGTAATGTGGTATTCTATGCCATGATGCGATTGTTGGAACCATGTGTTGCAGGTGACTACATTCGTCTAATCTAAACTTATTTATAAATGGAACTTTGTGTGTGTCCGTTACCTATAGACTCCGAAACGGCTGAACCGATTTTCTTGAAAATTTACACAGTTGTACTTTAAGTGTCTGTGAGTGTTCTTAGCTAGGTTTTGTGTCGAGGTACCTCTGATAAATATTGAAAATCAATAATCGAAAAAATCGGGTTATAGAAGGAGTGGTCCGATTTTAATCAAATTTGATACACTCATAGACAAAGACATAAATGATATTCAGAAGTTTCAAGGTTGCAGTTCTTATAATAGTGCAATATAAATAAAAGGCAAGATGTTTGTGTGTGTGTGTGTCTGTTTATCTGTCTGTATGTCCTTTATACAAAAAATTTGACTTACATCCATTCATTTTTCTTTCAGTCTACAGTTTTGCTTTAACTGGAAACAACTATTGCTTTTTAGTCTTTCGTGCCAACGTCCAAAGAGTCTGAGCTCCAGGACCATGGTTTAGTTTTAAAGCTTTCATTACACCCGAGCAAGGCCGGGCTATACTGCTAGTACTCCAATAACTGTAACTTGCATGAAGACAGAAACTAATATCATCACTAAATAGTGTCTGTCTGTTAAAGTAGATGCTTTTTAGCTTCCTTGAAGAAAAATTGAGTGGTTTATCTGTGGCCTCCCCAGCCGCCCTCAAATCACAGGCTTGTATATCTGTGTGTTGCATGCATCAACTGGCTGTAAGTTAACTGCACCTGAGACCACAGCCAGTTGACTTCCGTTCTGTCCTTGTGTGATCAAAGATGTTGGTGATCTGTCGATCCCTCACTCCCCCTGCCATGTTGTGATTTTTGATCTCAAGGTGAGTTGAGGGCTTGGAGGAAGGTAATCTTTTGTTGAACTTGGTGACCATTGCAAATAAAAAGGGTGAATGCACAATTCAGGAATAGGGAAAAGCAGACAAAAACAAAAAAAAAAAAATAAAGACTACAGCAAAAGCTAGTCTGTGAACTAATGATTATATTCATAACTTTTTGTACTGCAGTAAAAGAAAAAAAAAGAATTAATAAAAAAAGACATAACACAACTTTTTCTCAAAGTACAAAAATTACTGCCTGCTGCTTTGTTGTCACTAGAGGTTAGACAGTCACTATTCCCTTATGCTACCCTTTCCTTTTTTCTCTGATTAGCAGTGGTGGACGTGCCTATTAGCGCGGGGAGAGGATTTTTGCATCTTAATGTTCTGGGCTGAATTTTTTCTCCACTGTGTCTCAAGCAGGTCTCTGTTCTTTCAAATCCACTCTGTCTTTTTGTTAAGTCATTTGATTTGGCACTGGGCTGGTTGGCAATCAGGGTGTCTTTCCCCAAAAGTCTAATGTCAATTTTGTGTATCTGGCTTTGATTACCCATTACGATTTCTCACTGATGTCGGCCAACCTGAAGCCTTGGAGACAAGGGTTGTTGACTTTGCTTATTCACATACCAGCATTAATTATAATTCCTCTCATCACGTGGGTGGTTCTTTTCGAAGTCAGCTGATAAGTTAAACTAAGTTGGTCTTCATCACTTTTCTGAGGAGAAAGAGAGAAAAGAAAAACAAACAAACAAGAAAGAAAGAGGTGGAGTTCTTTCCCTTTGGCAAGGCAGATTTTTCACCTGGTTTGTGTTCATTTGCTGTCATATAAATCAATGTCATTTCGTGAGTGCCTTGTCTCGCTTCTCTCTCAGCCAGCCACTCCCCAGAACCTGTTCCTCCCTCTTTTTCCCACTTCTTCCCAAGAAATAGAAAAAAAGTTCACGCATCAAGTCATTCTTCAACCATCTATGTCAGGGTTTGAATCCATACTATTTTAATGTGGGTGCATAAGGAACACTTACAGTGTTACATATCTCAAATAGATCAAAAGTTATGTTATTTTGAAAGTTGACAAACTTTAAACAATTTTCTTGTTTTTATTTTTCTGGCGGAAAGTACCTTCTAATTCCAAATGCCTCGAATATACATTTGTTAGTTACTATTTGGTATAACTCTCTTTCTTGCATGCTGCAGTCATCAGGAACAATTTGAAAACTACCCACTGTAAAATTTTTTACCTCCAGGTGACTCTCTTGCAGAACAATTGGTGATGGTGCTCTAGTGGAAGTCTGGATAGAGGCAGGTGTGTCTGTAGTTCTGTTGCGTGGAAACAATTCCCAACATTCTTAATGTTAGATTTATACTCATCTGATTGGCTATTCCTGCCATTATAATATATCAATCTTGCTCAGTGGCTTTACTTATGTGGCAATCCAGAATCTAGTTTGTGGATGCAGGGATATTCTTTGACCAATGTTGCCAGCATCAATGCACTAGAGACAATTCAAGTTCAACAGGTGTACAAATTCTGAAATGACCATCCAATCATTCAAAGGTTCACAATCTGACCTTTTTCAAATGACGAACTTATGTGCAGCCGTAATATGACAATTGTTTTTACTGGACACATTTAACACACTGAAACTTACCCAGATAGTTCCGCTGGTTGGTGAAAATTTAGACTTTTATCAAAATATCAAGCCCCCCCCCCCCACTCCCAATGTATATCCAAGTTGAAATTGGCACCCTCCTTAATAGTTTTGCAATTTTTATTTTTTGTTTTATTTATTCATTTCACCCTAAACAAGGCAATAAAGCCACTATGACGCAAGAGGTTATTTAGTGTAAAAGAATATGAGGAAAAGAAAAATATTAAAGAGAGAGAGAGCAATTAAAGAAAGGAATTAAGAAGAAAGAAAAATGACATTGCATTTAAACTTTTGAAAATCAAAGTTGACCGGAAAACAAAAAGCTGGAAGAAAATTTCACTAGCTAGCATAGAATTTATGGTTACATATAAACATTTCAAATTTAAAGGGATCCGACCCTCACCAGATGAAAAATTTAAAAAGTAATGCAACTCAAAAGCAATGGAAAAGTTTAAAAAGCAAAACATCTTCCAAAATTCTGTAAAAATAATATAACCTTACCCAAAATCATTTGTTATGACCTTAAATGATCCCATAAGAATTGATAAGTTGTTAAACCTCAAAACTAACATACAATAAACACATTTAAAGGGATGTCTAACTACCAACTGCATTTAAATTCATAAAATCTTGGTACCAAAGAGAAAAGCACATTAGAACAATTGCCATGAAAGTATTGATAGAAAAGGTACAGGTAAGCTACATTATCGTGGTAGGGAATGACTGAAGCTGAGATGCCAGGTCAAGACTGATAACATTGTAGATTCTTCTTTGGATTTTATCAAGAATCTTTAAGTATATAGCAGAAACACCAGACTAGATTTCATCTGCATGTGTGCAATGAGTCTGCAGTAACCTTATTTTTTGTAATTTTCTTTACTGATTTTCACCCACTACAAAGTCCAAAATCCACGAAAGATAGAGGCTTACTGTGTGAACTAAAATTAGTATTGGAAAGAACAAGTGTTAGGTGTATAGAGCTGTCACAAACTTTAGAAGGAACTCAAAGCCCAATCCTAAACAGGAAACAAAGGAAAAACCTCTACTTTTGTTCAAACCCTGGCAGGAGTGTGAATTTTGATCTGAAATTTTCACTGTATAATGTTTGATCTATGTGTTAAATTAATTATGAAAATTGTTGTGAAGCCATTGGGAGATAGTTAATATTTCTTTAAGTTGGCCTTGTGTCATACTTAACCAAACTTCCTACAACTTACAAGTTTTATTCAGATTTATCAGAAGGTTGGTCGTCAGCAGGTTGAAATTGTGTGGAATAGTGTAAGAATAAAAACAAATTTTTCATGTTAAAATAGAAAAATTATTAAAACAATAAAATAACAAGAATAGGTAGTAGTTAAAAGTTCTATGAGAAAGTTAAGGGTATCATGAGTTCATACAAATGTTTGTAGTTGTAATTTGTAAAGAGTATACGTATGTATGTATTTGTGTTTGTTTGATAGAAATGTCTTTGAATGGAGAAGTAAAATGGGTCAGCACACTAGAAAAAAGAAAGACAATGTGCGATGTGACCTTATTTTTGGGTCGACTTGAAGTTACATTTTAGTTGTCTCTCTCGCTGCTCCCATCTAACTGACTGACTGACTGACTGGTGCTGATTGGAGCCTTTTATTGTAATTAGATTTCTAAGTCCCTTTATTGCTCCCATTGGTCAGCAAATCAGTTTAACATCTTGTAAAATCTGGTTTTGACTTTTTCTTTAAGCTCATGGTCAATCCTTCTGTTTGGGAAAAACCAGGATTTCACACGTCATTGTGAAGTTTTGTAAAAGTGAAGAAGGTTGATTTTAATTCTTAATTTCCTATCCCACAGTTTTACTTACATGTGGGTTTTTGGGAAAAAATCCCTTTACTTTAACTGATTTTGCTTTTAGCTTTTCAGAAAGTTTATAAGATTGTTACATGTAGGCTCTTACATCTGGAATATATTAATTATATATACATAAGTGATATAAATTAATGGATATATATTCCACAGTTGAGTAATTTTTGTAACACCCTTTAAGACAAAAATATTACTGTTTTAATTTACAATCTTGTAGCATTTCAAATATTGACAGTGTCGAGTTAGTAGAGAATCTGTGAGTGAAACACTCAGCTCTTGTCTGTTGAAGAGGTGAGGACCTCAAATTCGTTGATTAGAGGTGGGATTGAGCGCTTACTTCTGTCCAGCACGCTTTTACAGAGCCTCCAGTAGTCTTTGGAGCTGAACTTACAGGATGCTATGTGCTGCTTCATTCTAGCTGCAAACATCAGCTTAGCTCCTTTAAGTACCTTCTTGCACTCATTGCAAGCCAAGGCAAAAAGGCGCCTGTTATGGTTTGATGCCGAAAGAAGTGATTTCGGTGGGCAATGACAGCTGAGCGGACAAAAGAGAACCAGTGGGATGAGTGTGATTTAAATCTCAACTTCCTGGCAGGAATGAAAGCATCAATGCCAGCCTTAACCCAAGAGAACTCAGCTGCACAGTCTTCAACAGGAAGGCTGAATACTTTGTTCCAAGTGATGTCACTCAGGAAGTCACATAACTAGTCCCAATCAACTCTTTGGTAGCAGTAAGATATTCTGCTGGTCACAGGTTCTTGGGTGGAGTGGAGGCGGAAGGAGATGCTGATGAAAACTACCGCATGGTCAGAGTTTCTTGACATTGCAAGAGTCGGGGTTGGAGGTAAAACAGACATCTAGTAGTGAGTCGTGTCCATTAGGGTTATTACAGAAATGCATGGGGAACTCCACCACCTGCGTAAGTGACAGTGATTGAAAAATTCATGGTGAGTACACCAGCAAGATCTGTGACGGAGTTCTCCAGCCACTCAGCATGATGGGTGTTAAAGTCACCAGACACAGATATATGGGCAAAAGGATGAGAGGAAACCCTTTTTTGTCCCTTTTCCCTCTTTTTTATCCCTTTCCCCCTTTTTCACCGTTTGTCCTTTCCCCCTTTTTTTGTCCCTTTTCCCCCCCTTTTTGTCCCTTTTTTGTATTTTTTTTTCTTTTTTTTGTACTATTCACCTTTTTTGTCCTTTTCTCTTTCTCTCTCTCTCTCTCTCTCTCTCATCATTTCACCCTAAGCAAGAGAGTAATGCTACTGGTGCATAGGGAGCTGCATAAGAGGAGGAGAAAGAGGAACTGGTTACAGAAGATGTCAGAGAATGAGTAAGAGAAGAATGGGAATTTTGGTGTGAAGAGAGTTGCATGAGGGTAGAGTGAAAACAGAAGAACAAGATATAGGGGGTGTTGGGAAAGGATAAGAGAAGGATGGGAGTCAAGGGGATAAGAGATGGCAATTGACATTGCATTTAAACTCTTGGAGATTGTAGCTATCAGGGAAACAAGTATGGGTAAGGGATTTTCACTAGTAAGAAGTGCAAGAAAAGAAGCTGAAGTAGTAGAAGTGGCTGCTACATTTAGTTGTTTGGACTGTAAAAGGGTGGTACGTTGTTGCCAGTCTGGTTGCTTGAGTAAAATTTTTATGGGGGGGGGCACCAAGGAGCTAAGCTTGTCAGAGCAGAAGCCATGCAAATATTTGTAGAAACAGAGGGAAGCCACACCCCTTTGGTAAGAAAGTAGCTGGAGTCAAGCTGCCAGGTTGGGATTGATTACATTGCAGATTCCCCTCTAGATCCTGTCGAGAACCCCTAGCTGAATAGCAGGGGCAACTAACCACATATGACAACAGTATTCAATGCATAGGTGGATGGTTAATTTGTATATGTGCAAGATGGACATCAAGAAAAATCTTTCGGGACCAACACAGTGACCCAAAAATCCCAGTAGTAGATTTAGCTATTGATTCAATGAAATCATTCCACTTGAGGTTGGCTGAGAGGGTGAGGCCAATGAGGCACAGTGTATTGCTTTTTGAGAGACTGGCTTGTTTCATGCTGATGCAGGGTAGGAGGGACTGTCTATGGTGGTAGATGGATAGCAGCTTCATTTTAGAAGCATTAAAGTTTATGAGCCGTTTCTTATCCCAGTCTACCACAGATTGGAGGTCCCTCTCAAGAGCAGCAGTGAGGTTATCTTTGTCCACCTTGGCAGATTTCTTACAGAGGTGGGAGTAAATGGTAGTGTTGTCAGCATAAATACCTACTTTGGATTTGATTACATCAGGGAGTTTGTTGAAGATCAGAAAAAGCACTGGACATAGGATAGAGCACTGGGTGGGGGCACCCATGTTCGTGTGGTAGGATCTGAAGGCATGCTCATTCATTACTACTTTCATTATGTGGTTTGATAGGAATGGTTGGATCAAACCAAGCAAGTGTCCAGTGATACCATATCCTTGTATCTTGCGCAGAAGGTCAGTGTGTGAGACTCTGTCAAATGCCCTGAAAATACCTAGGGCAACAGCTAGTGTTTTGCCATTCTTATTGATGGCCTGGTATATGTACTTGGTGATATATTTATTTCTATATTTAAAAACACTGGAGAACCCTCTGACCCTGCAAATTACCACCCTATCAGCCTTCTTCCGATCTTTGGCAAAGAGTTCGAAGCCATTATCAACGCTGAGGTGGTTCAGCATCTCACAGCACACAGGCTCCTCTCGGACAAGCAATATGGTTTCCGCTTCACCAGGTCTACTGCTGATATGCTAATGACCATCACCGAGTACATATACCAGCCACTTGACAGGAATGGGGAAGCCCGAACCGTTGCATTGGATATATCTAAGGCGTTTGACAGAGTTTGGCATACTGGCCTTCTATGTAAACTGCGGAGCTATGGTATAACTGGACATTTGTTTGAACTAATCCAGTCATTCCTCTCTAACCGCACAATGAAGGTGATATTAAACGGACATGCCTCTCAGAACTACCATACAAACGCAGGTGTCCCCCAAGGCTCCATCTTAGCTCCTACATTCTTCCTGATATACATTAATGATCTCCCTGATTCCATAAGAGCCCAAATAGGTTTGTACGCCAATGACACCACAGTTTATTCTTGCCTCCTACAAAAATCTGGTGTAGGTGTCAAAGCTAACCTCGCAGCCGAGATTGAAAAAGACCTCCAATCCATCTGGGACTGGGGTAAGAAATGGTTAGTAAATTTTAATGCTTCTAAAACGAAGCTACTCTCAATTAACCATCATCGACAATCTCATCTACCTCCCATTAGCATGGACCAGGCTTGCCTCCCAGAGAGTAAAACACTGCGCCTCCTTGGTCTCACACTTTCAGCGGACCTCAAATGGAATGACTATATCGAATCTGCTGCTATGAAAGTCAGTTCTCTGTGTAGGGCCCGGAAGTTTTTTCCGTCTAAATCTATCCTGCACATATATAAATCTACCATGCATTGAATACTGCTGCCATATCTGGTCGGGTGCGCCTGCTATTCTCCTCGGGCTTCTCGATAAGGTTCAGAGGAGGGTCTGTAATGTGATAGATACCGACTTGGCTGACCGCCTGCAGTCTCTCTCCCACCGGCATGTCGTGGCTTCCCTGTGTCTCTTCTATAAATACTTTCATGGCTTCTGCTCCGATGAACTTAGATCACTGGTGCTCCCTAAATACGAATTTGCACGAGATACTAGATTAGCAACTAGATCCCACCCTTTTACAGTGAAACCGATAAAATGCAGCCGCAACTTCTACACCAACAGTTTCTTTCCTCGCCCTTCCCGACTGTGGAATTCTCTTCCAAACGATTGCTTCCCCGACGGATACAATCTCCAGGAGTTTAAATGTAAGGTCAATAGACACCTCCTAACACACTAACCTGCTCCCATTCTATCAAGCACTCTTCCCATCTGCCCAACCCTCATCCTCGGTATCCTTACTCATCTGTCACCTTCCTCCTGACATTCCCTATGTCTAACCACTCCTCCTCTTTACCTACCCCTATGTACCCCCATGCGCAATAGTGGCAGTGGAATGCCTTGCTTGGGGTGAGATGATTTAAAAAAAAAAAAAAAAAATGTAGGTGATTGTGCAACTCCTGCATACAAAATGGCTTAGTTTAAAAACAAAAAAAATAAAGAATCTTCTTTAGAAAATCTATTGTTATAAGTCAGCATTATCTTTTTCAGAATGTTTTCGTTGCATTCACTTACGCACAAATACCCTCAGGAAAGGTATTAATCCATCTCTTCCCTCCAGTTATGGGTTAAATAACAGGACAGATTGGGTTATATAGCCTTGGCTGGTAACCAGTCTACCACAGAAAGATGTATCACGTATGGCATTTAACTGTCTTAATTAACCTTAAGAGATTTAAAAATCTTCAATTTTAAACAACTCAATCTGAATATGGTAATATTAGCCACTTCCTTATAAGGAAACATTTGGCTTCCATTGATCAAACAGCCACTGCTTTCATTTGAAATTTATGAAATCCTTCTCTTAAACCAATTTTTTTACGAAAATGGGTTTCTCAAGTCTATTAGCTGCTATCATTCTTCCCACTATTGCCGGGGGTTTCCTTTTATTTGAAGCAGTGTAGAATGTGAGCATCTTCATTATATCATTAGTTTCTCTTTGAGTAGCATGTGTTATCCATTTTAGTTGTTGCTGCTGTTGGAAGTCCTGAGGTGATGTTTCTCTTATTTTGTACAGTTCTTTCTGATTCTGTAGCTTTAGTCGACAATGTTTGAAGAAGGATGGCTTTTGCCAATATCTTCAGGCTTAACTTGTGCAGACATTTTTAACCATTGATCTTGGAAAGCAGTTGTATATAGCTGCCAGTTTAGATATTTCTGAATGGGCTTGGTGCTGGGTTAAAGTAACTAAACTTAATGCAACAGCAGCATAAGTCCAGTAGCTCCTATAATTCCCTCTAATATTGATAGCAGATTCCTTACTAACCTTTTTTTTGAAGTTGTGTAGAATGTAAACTTCTTTATTATCTTATTTTCTCTTCAAGTTACACATGCTATACATTTTAGTTGTTGCTGCTGTTGATAGTTCTAAAGTAATTTTGTTTCTTTTATTTGGCACAGTTCTTTGTGATTCTACAATGTTCAAAGGATAGTCTTCAAGACCCAAACGCTTCACTCGCTCATAGCCATTTTTAATTATCGATTTAAAAAAACATCATTGTATATAGCAGAATATTTACATTTTTCGGAACAGGTTTGATGCCATGCAATCTTGAACTAATGTGGCAATTTAAAAACAGGATTCAAATTAATGTTTTGTTACTCTAGCAATTTGCAGCGTTGGGCAAAATTACTTCCCTTGTAACCTACTTATGTTTTCTAATTTATTATACTAAGTTTATTATACTAAAGTTTATTATACTAAGTTTATTATACTAAGTTTATTATACTAAGTTTATTATACTAAGTTTATTATACTAAGTTTATTATACTAAGTTTATTATACTAAGTTTATTATACTAAGTTTATTATACTAAGTTTATTATACTAAGTTTATTATACTAAGTTTATTATACTAAGTTTATTATACTAAGTTTATTATACTAAGTTTATTATACTAAGTTTATTATACTGTTTATTATAAGTTTATTATACTAAGTTTATTATACTAAGTTTATTATACTAAGTTTATTATACTAAGTTTATTATACTAAGTTTATTATACTAAGTTTATTATACTAAGTTTATTATACTAAGTTTATTATACTAAGTTTATTATACTAAGTTTATTATACTAAGTTTATTATACTAAGTTTATTATACTAAGTTTATTATACTAAGTTTATTATACTAAGTTTATTATACTAAGTTTATTATACTAAGTTTATTATACTAAGTTTATTATATAAGTTTATTATACTAAGTTTATTATACTAAGTTTATTATACTAAGTTTATTATACTAAGTTTATTATACTAAGTTTATTATACTAAGTTTATTATACAAGTTTTTATAAGTTTATTATACTAAGTTTATTATACTAAGTTTATTATACTAAGTTTATTATACTAAGTTTATTATACTAAGTTTATTATTTTATATGGAGGTATTTGAAGTGTTTAGTATTTACTTTCATATCTTGAATTTTTATGACGAATTCAGGGCATATGCGATCACTGATTTCATTCTGATTCAAGATCATAGTTTTCGAAAGGCTTATTTTTTTTATTTTTTTTAATCATATTACCCCTAGCAAGGTGGTTATGCCACTGATGTGCAGGGGGCTACATAAAAGTGAAAAGATTGGAAAAAAGAAATCCAGAAACCACATCCTAAACAGGGAACAAGGGATGAGCCTCTACACCTGTTCAATAGACATGGGTGGAGTGTGAACCGGGCGATTATATACTTATGTGATACTTATTTCTTGGAAAACTTGGTATGGGAAGAAGAATGTCTGCTTGCTTTCATATATTATTGAACCGCCAACTAGACATGACCGAGAAATCAAAGAAAGTGAAAACGTTGACGGATGCGAAAAAGACAGTGCATTGAAGGATGTAATGTATATTTTTTTTTATCCAGTCTTTTGCTACTTATTTTTCTTTTCATGTTATATAGCCTCAAAAAAAAAATCCTAAAGACATTGTTAATAGTAGCATTCAGAGATTCAATTGCTCTAATACATGAATACATGTGATTAATGAGAAGTTAAAAAATTTCTTTCCACGAATATTATAGGAAAGAATTCATCTTTCTCTCTACTACTTTAATGCAGATACATTTATAGAATTCTTTTCAGATTGCTTTTTGAACATTCGTATTCATGCCGATATGCCCTCCTCTTAAGCAACATATTCTCCATTTTCATTTTCTTTTTAATTACAGACTACAATTTTCTTTATTATTAGATCGAAAGCCAGCTACTATTATAGACTTCTGAGCACATTCTGTAAATGTCAAATTATTGAAATGCAAGCTTCGAATGTATGCAGTGTCCTTCATCAGTATTCTGCTGTTTTCTTCTTTTCCTTTCAATATTAAGAAACCAAAAATTAATATCTGAAGCTGATGTTTCTTTATCTAGAAATTCAGCCTGTCATTATTTTATTTTATTTTTTGTCTATAGTAAAAGAAATAAAAGAAGCATTATATTCCTTTTTTTTCTCTATAAATTTGAGTTGGGACAGTAAACATGCTTGATTTAAAAACAAAAAAGCAACCATAGGTCAAGAAGTGTGTGATCATAGCTCAAGAAGTCCTTTGAAATGTAGTACTGCATTTGGCATTGGTTCAAAGTACAATGTGCTCTTAAATTGGTTGGGGTATTATGTATCACTTAAGTTGTGTCTTGAGAACAAATATACTTACATTCAAGATTAGGTTTCTTTGTATTATATGTATTGATAGATGCGGTCTGATTTAAATGCAAATTTGTTAACTTGTCTCTACTTATACAGAATTGCATTTACTAATAAGGTGTGAATTATGATTTTGGTAAAATTTTACGATTGTGAAAATGCTATTCCACGAAACTCAGAGGAGAAATGAGTGAACAAATTTGATTTTAAATTTAAGTTTAATTTTACTAATTCTTATTATTAACATTATTATTAATGTTCTCTCTCTTAATATTGAATAATATAATCACAAATATTGTTTAATTTAAAAAGTTATCTTTCAGAAATGTCGTGATCAACCATTTTTTGAGGTACCTAATACCCAAATTAATTTAAGAGCACAATGTACCTTGAATCTCTGCCAAATACAGTACCAAATTTCAAAGAACTTCCTGAGCTATGGTTGCTTTTCCGTTTTTAAATTAAGCATATTTACCCTCCCTACCCAAATTTAGAGTAAAGGAATACAATCCTTTTTTTTTTTATTATTTCTGCCAGTGTGACATGGGAGCCTACAAAACTATTTGACATTGTGTGGGTGTATTTGAAAGGGTCCACCAGCCAATGATCTGATGAGTGTATGCATTTGTAGAAGCAGGTTGAGGACATTTTAAACGTTTGTTATAAGTTGTTTTTGTTCATATGAACATTTCACCTTGTTTCAGTGTCATGAACCCACTCCCAAATTTTGCAAAAGTATTTTTAGATTGTATCTTGGATTGTTCATTTAACTGCATCTACCTTTAAACTTAACTCAAAAACAAATGATTTACTAACATATGTTTATATGGACTTTTATCTTTGTTTTGGTGTGAGGAACCTGCCTCCAAATTTTGTAAAAGTATTTGATACATTCTCTCTCTGTCTCTCTCTCTATCTATCTATATATATATATATATATATATAGTCATCCGCAGACAGATCTGTTTCGCTGTATCACAGCTCATCAGTATGGCTTAGACTCCATTCGCTTCCTAACCCAGGATCGAAACCCGACCGAATCGGTGTCAGTCGGCGATTCTACTCCTTGGCCACAAGCGTCCAGTAGAAGAAGGCAGGCTTTTTAGCGCGTATAAACACGCCCAATAGCTAGAGTGCTCCAATTCATTATCGAATGAGCGATGCGTATATGCCGGAGTAGCTACTGTTTACAAAGTCCCCTACTCTTCTAGGGTGCTCAATCAGGGTGTGAGAGCATATATATATATATATATATATATATATATATATATATAAATAAAATATTTTTTCTCTTGGTTTCTGAGATTTGTTTTACGAATGTATTGGTATTGTAAAAAATAATTTTTCAAGTGTGTGACCATTTTCAGTAAAATAATTTTGTCACCATTGATCTATAAAAATCACACAAATATTTGCCTTTAGATTAAACCCTTTACCTAATTTTTGGCATGTAAACACTTTTCATGTATTTATCAATTTGTAGTGCTTGTGAAAGGATGTGCGTTGTGATACAGTGGATAACAGCTTGGAACGAGAAACCGGGGAGCCGAGTTCGAATTCCAGTTGAATTCCTTGCATTCACTTACGCGCAAATACCCTTGGGAAATGTATTAATCCGTCTCTTCATTCCAGTTATGGGTTAAATAGCAATACAGATTGGGTTTTATAGCTTTGGTCGGCAACCAGTCTACCGCAGAAAGCAATGGCAACCTACTGCGGGATAATCTTCTGCCCAGTCAGTCATGTCTCTTTCGAGACATAATTGCCCAAGCATGTATCACGTATGGCACTTAACTGACTGAATATAATAGTTGGAATCATGATTAAGGCTTCAACTGGTCATAAAGTGGGGGGTCGGTTTTATGTTGTTATGAAGTAATAAACTGATCCCCCACTAATTACTGTGTAATAATATAATACATCTTTTCCCGCTCTAGCTATGAGTCCAATAACAGGACAGATTGGGTTCTATAGCTTTGGTCGGCAACCAGTTTACCGCAGAAAGCAATGGCAAGCTACTGCGGGATAATCTTCTGCCCAGTCAGTCATGATCGCCCAAGAGTGTATCACGTATGGCACTTAACTGACTGACTGAGTGCTTGTGAAGAAAAAACCATAAAAACCTACATAAATTAAGATTTGGTAAAAATGAACAAATTAGCCAGATTCAAAATTGTGGATACGTTATTAGAACATGTTTTCTTAATCTGTTTCAGACAAAAGAAAATGGCTTTTTATTGAAAAATATCAACTTCAAATAAAATTTAATTAACTTATACCTCATGGAGAAAGATAAAATTTATGCAGCATTTCAAACACATATCAAATTATTAATCTGCAAAGTTTCAGCTTTTAATGGTGTACAGTTATTAAATTATAACTTTTATTCTCTTTAAGTAACACACATTCAAAAGGAGCTGAGCATTTTTCACTTAAATATTTTCAAATTTTTGTGTTCACTACTATGCTCGCACGCTGGATATAAATGTAAGAAGAATGTATCAAAAACTTAAATATCTGGGAAGATTTTAACAGAGGACGGAAAGTATGACACTGTCATATATGAATAAAGTGTTGCTGCCGCTGGGTATATCATTCTCATTCCTTGTGTGAAGCCTCTTTTGGTAGTCATGAGTTATCTCCCTCTAACCTGACTCTAAGTTATTGTAGCCAGGTATTGAACTCACAACTCTCTGGGTTAAGTCACTGGAACTAACCATTGTCTATATCCACTGGGATATGTGTTCTTAAGGACAGCAACTGAGTTTCTGGGACTTAATAAACCTAATGTTCAGTAATCATTTTTTACCAGAGTTAATATTGCAACTTTTTGATATTAATGGTTTTCTCTGGTATTTTTTACGAGTGCTCATATTGTAATTTTTTTTTTTGATACTATTGATTTTCTTTGGCACTCCGTATTACTGGTTCCCATATTGTATTCATCTCTATACTTAGGAAATTTTTGTAGCTTAGCACATGTGCCGATTCCTTAAGTTTATGTAGTTTCCAGTGGCATTCTCTATCTAATATTTTAACTTCATCCCATAGGGGGTGGTGATCCCCTTTCTCCCTTCAGAGTTGTTATCCTCATACACTCTCCCTTCCGTGTTTGGAGGGTGCATGAGGATAACAACTCCCAGAAAACAGCCTCGGTCTGTCTACCCTATGTGAAGGGGTTATTGGAGAAAATACAAAGGATCTGTGGTCCATATAACATCAGGACGATCTTCAGAAGTGGTTCTACACTTCGCAGGTACCTTTCTCAAGTAAGACCCCCAACAGAGGAGGACATGACTAAGGACTGTGTGTACACCATTCCATGTAGTTGTGGAAAGAAATATAAAAGAGAGACAGGCCGGCCCCTTAAGGTAAGGCTACAAGAATATCGCAATGCTGTAACACGAGGGGAGATAAAACAATCGGGCGTAGCAGACCATATATGGAAGGAGAAAAGGGATCACCTCCTCTCATGGGATGAAATTGAAATAATAGATAAAGAATGCCACTGGAAACTACATAAACTTAAGGACTCAGCATATATGCTAGACGACAAAAATCTCCTAAGCCAACCAAGCATAGAAATCCCTATGGGATGAAGTTGAAATAATAGAGAACGCCACTGGAAACTACGTAAACTTAAGGAATCAGCACATATACTAGGCTTCAAAAATTTCCTAAGCTGACTAAGCATAGATGAACACAATATGAGAATCAATAATACCAGAGAAAATCATTAATGTCCAAAAATTGCAATACAAACTATGGTAAAAAATATCAGAGAAAACTTAACATCAAATGAAGAAGAGACTTGATGTTTGCTTAGCAGTGAGTGATTTTAGTTGTTGAAACTTAGTAGACATTTGTATTTTTGATTTGTTGTGTGTGTCTGTGTTAGAAATAATTGTTAATTCTGTCTAGAGAAATATAGCAGGTGAAATGAAAGATTCACTTGGAAGCACATATTGGTTTGATAAAAGTTAGGTAAGAATTTGTAACCTGTTATTTCTTCTTTGTAGGATATACACCGAGTCTGTGATGCTATTACTGATAGATATCGCTCTTCGTTTTTAGTATCATAAATAGGTATTGGCTGTCATTCTTAATTGATATCTATCACACATAGATATGAGCCATCATTGGTAGATGTCAGCTCCTTCCTTAGTAGATATCATTGATATTACTCTTCATCTTTTAGCAGATATCTTTCAAAAGTATCACCCCTGGTCTTTAGCTGATATCTTTCACAGCTTTTGCCCAGGGTCTTTGGCAGGTATCCTTGGCGGCTGTCACTGTGGGTCTTTGGCAGGTACCCTTGGCGGCTGTCGCCATGGGTCTTTGGTAGGTAGCCTTGGCGGCTGTCACCGTGGGTCTTTGGCAGGTACCCTTGGCGGCTGTTGCCGTGGGTCTTTGGCAGATATCTTTGTTAGGTATTGGCCTTCATTTTTGTCTTAAATAACTGTCTTATTTATATTTATATTGATCCATACAATTAGTGTGATAATTTATCATTCATTGCTTTATTAATTTCATATGTTTTGTATTTGGGTGGAGTAATTTGGGCTTACTTGTCCTTAGTGTTATGCTTTTTTTGGTCAATTTTTGGAATTTTTCTATTGACAAATTAACTTGGCTAGCTTGCTATCAATTAGATGTTTTTTTTTCTTGTAGTTTATTTTTAATGTGAAGTTCTTCATCAAAGAGAATGATTTCAAATAACATATTTAAAGTGTTCTTTTGAAAAATAAATACTATTATCATAAAAGTTTTTTATCAGTCAGTTAATTCAGTTTGTATGAACTGATTTTGCAAAAACAGATACGATTAGAATCAACAAGTATGTTAAAGAATCGATTTTGTTGCTAATGCTTAAATATGACATTGCAGATAAATTTGCCGCTCGGGATGTATTAACTTGAAGGATTTAATCCTCACCAATGCCAATAAAATATATTTACTCATCTTAGTTTGACACAAGACCAAATGCAGGAAGATTGTATTTGTAGCATGGGAAGAAGAATTCTTTGAAAAAACATTTAACATGTCATTATGGCAGTGAATGCGGGACAATCTCCTCACAGATGAAGAAGAGACTTGAAGCAACAGTGATGTGATTCTACAGTAGGATGCTGAGAATACCATGGACTGAATATATAAATAAGAGCAAAGTCAGTCATGGATCAAAAGAGGCATGTATGACACTTAACTGACTGAAATTGAATACTGCTGCCATATCTGGTTGGGTGCTTCTGCTATCCACCTAGGGGTCCTTGACAAAATCCAACGGAGAATCTGTAATGTGATTGATCCTGACTTGGCAGCTCAGATACAGTCACTTTCTCATTGGTGCAATGTGGTTTCCCTGTGTCTCTTCTAAAAATACTTTCACAGCTTCTGCTCCAATGAACTTAGCTCACTGGTGACCCCTAAATATGAATTTACTCAAGCCCTAAGATTAGCAACTAGGTCACACCCTTGTATTGTGAAACCAATAAAATGTAAATGCAAATTCTACTCCAGCATCTTCTTTTCTCGAACTTCCCACCTGTGGAATTCCCTTCTGTTTACTTGCTTCCCCGACAGCTGCAATCTCCAAAAATTTAAATGTAAAGTCAATAGTCATTTCCTATCTCATTGACTTGCATCTTCTCTCTCATATGCTCCTTTCTCCGTCCACTCTCATCCATATTCTCATCCTTCTCTTACCCACTTCCTGACACCCCTTATAACCTGCCACTCTTTTTCCTCTTATGTAACCCCCTGCACAACAGTGGCAGTAAAATGCCTTGTTTGATGAGAGTGGGGTGGACGAAGAAAAAAGCATGAGAGAGATGTAAGTTAGTGAGACAGGAGATGACTATTGACTTTACATTTAAATTCTTGGAGATTATAGCTGTCGGGAAAGCAAGTATGCGGAAGGGAATTCCACAGGTGGGAAGTATGAGAAAAGAAGCTGCTGGAGTAGCCTCTTTACGTTAATATGCAAATATTTACTCTTTGAGTTACATTCATTTTAGTTGCTGCTATTGTTAAAAGCTCTCAAGTGATGTGGTTTCTGTTATTTGGTACAATTCTTTGTGATTGTGTAGCACCAGTTTACAGGGTTTGAAGAAGGATGGTCCTTGCTAAAGTCTCTACACTTAATTTGCTAGAAGCTATCTTTAACTATTGATCTGTGAAAGCACTTGTATACAGCTGACAGTTTAGATATTTTTGAACAAGTTTGGTGCCATGTATGGCATCCATTTGATTATCTTTAACTGATGAGTCATGTTCTTAAATGAACATGACATTAGTTTTTAGGTTGATGTTTTAGTTCTGTAGCAACTGGTGGTATTGGGGAAAAACTGCCCCCATCACCACCTATTTACAGTTGAAATTCCTTATCTGTTATGCTAAATTTCTTATAACTGATCCGTATACTGAAGTATTTGAAGTGTTTAGTATTTAAGAATTCCACATACTGAATTTATATGATGGGTTTAGAGTAGGTGCTATAAAAATGTTTTGATACAATTGAAATTTATTTTCTTCAAATAACTTTTTGTTGTATCCTGTCCTACCCAGGAATGGGTATGGCCCAGGTTATAAAAGACCGTGACTAGAATGAACTACAGAGGGATCGTGATTATACGAGAGTCTTCGTCATTATACGAGAGTTATACGTCAGTAGACGGAAGCATTCTTCACAAGACGGACGCATACGTCCTATACAGAGACATTGCCTTCTTGATTGTTATTCTTGTTAACTGTTCGTTGGTGTACGTGTATTTGGTTTATTGTACTGAGGTATAATAAATCTCTATTTGTATATTTTCAGTGTTAAGAGTTATTTCTTGCACTATTCTTTCTGTTTATCCCCTCCAGGGATATAACGCTTTTTTTATGAAGCAACTAACTATACAAATGCAACCTCTAACTAATATTCTTTGAGTCAATCATGTATATAGTTTTTTGTATATTTAGGCAAAAATTAGTGAAAACTTCTGTGTTGATGACCTCTAACCTTAATCTGTCTAATTTTTCTCCTTATTGAAGAAACTATTGGGAGTGTCAATGTATTTGCATAAAAATCCATATTGTTTTGGCATTCTCTGGAGAAATGATAATCAAAATAGGTGCTACATCTTGGATATTTTCCCACAGACATCCATTAATGGAGTAATCAGCTTTTCTTCCTCAACACAAACTTTACTTCCTGCCTTAAAATAATGTTCCCTATTAAAATTGATATTACATTGTGATTGAATTTGGTCCTGTTATCTCCAATGGCAGTTCAAAATGGAGTAGCATTCCTGTCTTCATTTATTTTCTTTACAGGCAATTTGTTTTTTTTAAATTGATGCATACACAAAACAGTTTTGTTTTATTTCATTTTCTTTACTACCAGTTGTTAAATTTATGTATCAGCTATGAAAACCCGTGCTGCATGTTTGTTTTTTGACAGTGCCCCCCCCCTTTTTTTTGTAATAATTATATTGCCAATTAGTGAAGAATATATGAATATACTTTCTATAGAAATAGACTGTTGCATATATATATATATATATATATATATATATTGTGTGTGTGTGTGTGTGTGTGTATATATATATATATATATATATATATATATATATATATATATTCCTCCTGTTATGTTTCCCTGCAGGAAAAAGAAAGCAGATAAACTGCAAATACAAAAAAATTTTTTTTTTTTTTTTCAAAAAATTGAGGTTAAATAAAAATTATTTTCATATGACAGGAAATAAATAGACTAAGGACATGAAAATTTCTTACTTTCTTTTTGTAATATATTACTTTGAACTGCAGAAGTAATTGAAAGATACATCCGGCTATAGATAAGCTCAACAAAAGTGACAACCGGCTTGAAAGGTGATGTGACCTGCAGATGTAATTTGACAAATACATCTGGCCATAGATGAAGTCAACAAAGTGACAACTGGAGAAGTGATGCATGGGTGTAAGCTGTGACCAATGAGAAACAAGCTTTGCATGGGTAGAGATGCATGGTCACATGGGAGGTTTAAGACTATAAAAAAAAAAATCTAGAATTCTAGCTGAAGGGATGATGGACTCACGCTGGCTTCCAACTCTCAGTGGCCTCTTTGTGTATGTGAACTCTCTCTGGCTGCTCTTTTGCTCCACCAAGTGTCACCGTTGAAGAATCAAAATATAAGTTTATATTTTTAAATATATATGTTCCTCGTTTGTTGTAGTATACAACACTTACTACTATTCCGACTACTACTTGAACATCTTTATATGTTGTATCCTGTCAGGTGATCATGGCTCTCTACAATTTCCTTTCCTTTGCAGCTCTTAATTAATTTTGTCTTTTTTTTATTTCTCTTAAACCTTGTTACACTATCCATTTACTCAGACTCACTACTTGTTTTCCTTTGTTGTTTTTGTACCTTCAATCTGTCCTGTGAGAATCATATTTTCCAAGCTGTCTTTCCTCATTATGTACACTAGGAATTCCAGCTATCTCTTCTTGATCTTAATTATATGTATTTGTTTTGTTTTCATTTTCTCTAAAATTTTGTCAGCACTCATAAGGTACCTACAGAGGAGGCACTGTTGGTAGTTATGGACTGAATGACCTTGAACTTTTCTCTAGGAGAATATTTTAATATATGAAAAGATAACCTGATGGAAATGCTGACTTTCTGTACACAAACAACACACTTTGGAATGGGATCAATAGATATAGCCCACAAAATCTTCTATATCAAGAACTGGGTGTTGTGAGTATGATAATGACAGATTGTTGAAAGTATTTGAAAAAAATCAACACAAAACCTGAACATTGGACAGTTTATCCACAATTTTGATCTTATTTGAAAATTGGAAAAATACAATAAAAAAATTAAACAAACAAAACTTGGTAGAATTTAGTAAAACTTGTTTGAATGAAATCTTGTTTAAAATATACCTTATACATCATGTAATGGGTAAATTAATATCAAATTACACAAAAATGAAAATAATACTATTATCTCATTTTAACATATATATTTACCAAAATTACACAAAAGTATCTTGAAATACTAAAGAGGAAATTTGCTGAATAAAATCCCCATCGGCTTAAATCATGGCTTTCAGACAACTTCAATCTCCTGCAACTCTTCTTGATGGTCTCCTTGTTAAAGTTGATGAATGCTTGCTTTTAGATTCGTCTTTGCTGTTATAAAGAATTTTTTGGTCTCTTTCTAAACTGCAGATGTACCTGCAAATATTGATCTTTAGTCTCTTGCAGTACATGGGTAGATACATACCCATCTACAAAGACAAAAACTAAAATCAAGAAAGGAAATAGTTAAAAACTGGCATGATTTTCTTATTCATGAACATCTTTGCTGAATTTAATTTTATTAAAGATTAAGAGTTGCAGTTTATTAAAGATTTTTTTTTTATTTTTTATTTTTTTTTGTGTACCCCTGTAGAAAAAAACAACAGAAAAAAAAAACAAAACAAAATTTCTGTTTCAACTTCTGTGATGGGAAATTATTTTTTATAATATTTGCCTTCAAACTATTGTCCTCTTTGTTCAGCAGCCAGTAGATTGGTTCAAGGCTTCAAATTCTAGACTATTAGATTAAAGTTTTGGTTTGTTAATTTGGTGGCATAACATTTGTGACTTGTCTCTGGGTTGGGTATTGCAGACTTAAATTCAGTATAAACAGGTCAAGTAATAACTGAGCAGTACTAATTAAGACATCCTGTGACATAAACAACTGAATGTGAGCAATCAAGCCTCATAGATTATATAAATGGTTCAATTTGAACTTCCTTGGCAGCTACCTAGATCAACTTGCACTTAAAGAAGCCAGGGGTACAGGCACAACAACTTAAACATGATAACAATAATAAAGACAAGTACAATATTTCAACTGTAAACAATACAAATAAAAATACGAGTCATCTTTTTTTATTTATAATTTTCAATGTAGAATATTCTTTGTGCCTTACTAAAAATGACAGTGCACTGTGCATTTGTTTATATACTTAGTTTTATTTTATATCTTCTACTTATTGAATTGTGCATTAAAAGACCCATTTCAGATCTTGAGGATTAGTGTCAGATTATCTAAATTCCCAATAATCTTATGGGTTGTTAGACATCTACACTTTTATATCTTGACCAGATAATTTGATTCTTATTATTTATCTAAACTTATTTATAAATGGAACTGTGTGTGTGTGTGTGTCTGTGTTACCTATAGACTCTGAAACGGCTGAACCGATTTTCTTGAAAATTTACACAGTTGTACTATAAGCGTCTGCGAGTGTTCTTAACTAGGTTTTGTGTCAAGGTACCCCCTGATAAATATCAAAAATCAATATTCGAAAAAATCGTGTTATAGAAGGAGTGGTCCGATTTTAATCAAATTTGATACACTCATAGACAGACATAAGAAATGATATTCAGAAGTTTCAAGGTTGGAGTTCTTACAATAGTGCGGAAAACTGATAATATATATGTAGAAGGCAAGACGTTTGTGTGTGTGTGTCTGTCTGTATGGCCTTTATAAAAATCCACAACTTTTATCCGATTTTTGCCTAACTTCACACAAATATTTTTTAGGCTAAGTCTGAGCTCCAGGACTATGGATTAGTTCTAAAGCTTTCATTACGCCCGAGCAATGCCGGGCTATACTGCTAGTTTAATACATATATAATGTGAAATTTCTAAGTCATTTGAACTTTCAACTCTTTGAGTCAAGTCACATGTGTCCTTCAGACATGGCCCAGTGGATAAGTGTTGGTTAGATTCAGTGACTTGACCCAAAGAGTTGAGAGTTCAATACCTGGCTACAGCAGTGGTGAACAAATAACTTAGAGAGTTGAGTTAAAGGGAGATAACTACAAGACATCCAGAAGTGGCATAGCACATGAAACAAGAATATACCCCAGTGATTGAAACAAAGGGTTTTGTTGGAAATTCCAAGCACCTGAAAAAGGCTAGATCCTCCAATAGCCGAAACATTGTGAATATGACAACAACCATAAATAATGTATTATGAATTTATAGTATGATAAAACACTGTTGAGTTGCATAATGAAACCTCACACTACTAAATCGACTTCATCTATTGTAAATATTTATAATAGAAGAAAATTGTGGTTGACACTGCATTTAAATTTTTGAAGATTATAAGTGTCAGGGAAGCAAGTAAACAGAAGTTCCACATGCAAGAAGTGTGTGGAAAAACTATTAGAATTTAGTTACATGTAAAATGATGAGACCTAGTTTCCAATTTAGTAATCATCTTAAATTCCTGTAGTCAAGGTACCAAAGAAAAAGTTTATTAAGTTGATTTTCATGAAAAAATTTATAAAAAAAACTGTTGGTCCTGGGTATGACAATAAACTGCATCCAGCAGCAATTGGGAGGTTGTGAGGAGCATGGAACCACCTCTTAATTGCTGTTGTTCCCAGGTCCACCCTGACCAAGAATGGTAGCACCTGTTAGGGTTCCAGCTATGGACAAATAGTTAACCCCCCAAACTGGGGTCAAAACACTATGAAAGTATAAAAATAGATCTTTATAGAAAAATATACATTTTTGAATGAAAAAAAAAAAAATTGCCATAATACATTTTTAAATACAAAACTGAAAGACATCTTCAATTTTCTAAAATAAAAAAAATAATAATAATAAAATTTTTTTTATCAAAATCTGACTAAATCAACCTTCTCACTATAACCGAACATTAAAAAAAATGTCTTAAAACTCTACCATTCTGGCATTAAATAACCCACAGAGGTTTATTGTTTAAACAGTGAAACCACATCAGAGTGGTGAGAAAGTAACTGAAGTAGAGATTCCATGTCAGGAATCAGTGCTTTACAGACCTTTCTTTGGATTTTCTAAATAATCTTAAGATCTATAGTGGTAGCACAAGACCAGATATGGCAATCATATTCTATATATAGACTAATGTAGATTTAGAAATGTGTAAGATGTTATTCTGATGAGAAAATTGTCTGGCATGGCAGAGTGAACCAACTTGCTTAAATTCTCTCTCTCACAAGAGCATAGTCTTTATTTACATGACATTGTAGATTTTACAAGTCATTTGTTGTTTTTGTTAAAATAACAAGCACTTACCATTTGAGATTAAGTAAGCACTTTTCAGGCTTCAGTGTAACAATGTCACCATTTGATTAACCAAGGAGAAACATAATTGATGCTTAAAGAATGTTTGTTTGTAGTCCTTTTCACTTTTTTTGTTTTGCTGAGTTTTTTTTTTTCTTCTTTCAGAATATAGATGATGTTCTGACTGCCCTGCTGTCCATGGGATTTGAGCTGGAAGATAGTCAAGCTGCTGTCCAGTCTGGAAGATTGTCTGTTGAGTCTGCAGTTGAATGGTAAGCGTCCAAAGTCATGTTCAGACAGCTCAATCAATAATGTTTCTTGGCTTACCTGCCTTTCACTTCCTGTGAGTAACCCACATATATGTCTGTCTACCCTTAGAGCCAGTGAAGTCAAAATTTGTATTAGTCTAATTTAAGTCTATTACTGCAAAGAGGTGCGTTGTGGTGCAGTGGATACCGGCTCGGAATGAGAAATCGGAGAGCAGTTTGAATTCCAGTTGAATACATTGCATTCACTTATGCGCAAATACCCTTGGGAAAGGTATTAATCTGTCTCTTCCTTCCAGTTATGGGTTAAATAACAGGACAGATTGGGTTCTATAGCCTTGGCTGGCAACCAGTCTACTGCAGAAAGCAATGGCAACCTACTGCAGGATAATCTTCTGCCCAGTCAGTCATGTCTCTTTCGAGACATGATCGCCCAAGCGTGTTTCACGTATGGCACTTAACTGACTGACTGCAGAGAACTATTATTACATTTGAATGCCTTAAGTGTTCTGTAGATTCTTCTTTATTTGTTGTGCCCTCTCTGGATGCAATTTATCGTGGCTCTCCACAATTTCCTCTCTTTGAGCTCTAAATAAATTTTCATTAATTCTTTTAAACCCTGTTCTGCCTTTCATTTATTTATGCTCATCAAGTTTGGTATGCACTGTTTTCATCTGTCCATTTTGCCATCAGTCTGTTTCATGAGTATCAGATTTTCCAAGCCCTTCTTCCTCATTATGTGTCCCCAAAATTCCAATTGTCTTTTCCTGATGTTAAGTATAAGTTTTCTTTTTGTTTCCATTCTCTCTAAAACATTGTTTCTCAAGTGTTCAGTCCATGGTATTCTCATCATCCTTCTGTAGAACCACATTCCTGCTGCATTATTATCATAAATTGCTTTTTTTATCAGGCTTTAAATCTTATAAAAAAACTAATACCATAGGCAGAACATGTGAGCAATGAAGAAGTTTGACTGGAAATGAGAACAAAAAGAACACTTATACTTACAATCAGAATGATCTGGAATTTCTAAGAAACACATTATGAGAAAGGAGGGCTTGGTAAATTTTACACTCACAGGACATATCAAAGGTTAGAAGGAAATGGTGAATAACCACTGTACAGTTTTATATAAATGAAAGGCAGAACAAGGACTTGGAAAGATAAGGTGACAAAAATTGTTTTGAGCACATCTAAAAGGGATACAGAACAAAAGATCAAATGTTTTGATAGTATTTATATAGATACTATCAGTTTTTTTTTTTTTTTAAACATTTTTTCTATTTAGTTCTATTTCCATGGAAAGTTCTCAGATAAACCACATTCCTTAAAGATCTGCCATGCTACATACTGCAAACTACTGCTTTTTGGAACCAACTCCCAAGAGCATGTTTTTATGATTACTACACTCTTAACCTGTTCATGTCTGTTGTTAACCATTATCTTCCCCACATACACACAAACTGTGCCTCTTACTCTGTATGTGATGCCCTCTTTATTAGCCTATAGTTTACCAGAACCACAGATAACTTCCTTCTTTCTTTGGTCATTGGAAACGCTCAATACTGTGGCCGATCAATGAATTAGTCTCCTCAACTCCTGGTCTGTTCTGCCCCTGCCTTATAATTGATTTGATCACAGACAGGCCATGATTCGTTGTAAGTATCCCTGCCTCAGGCTGGTTCCGGTAGAGTGAAAATGTACAGTAATAAAAAAAAAACAAAATCTCTACTCGGAGAAGAATGAAGGGAAAAATGATTTATCTTGAGTATAATATACAATAATTTTGTTAGTGGTGTTTTGCATGCAAGTTTGTCAATCTAAAGTGTCCCCAAATCGGACATGACACTTGGTTAAATTGGTGAGGGTTAGCTTGTGTATAAAAGAGCTTGTTTAGTTGATTTTGGTAATTTTTGGTAAGTCTGGCTCAATGCTGATGTCAGAGTTATGCTTAGGCAGTTAGTCACATGTGGACTTGGGTGATTTCACATCAGTTTCTGTCTGTTCTATCAGCCCAAATTTCTTATCTCTCTCAATTTGTTTCATGTATTCACTTTTATTGATGTTGGCCAAAAATTGGTGTGAATATATGAGGTGGTTAAGGAATTGTTATTTTCCCCACCTATTGTCTTCACTGCCTTTGGGCCTTGGGGAGGGAAAAAATTTTTTTTTCCAAATTTGGTAGTCTTCCTTTTCTCTCGGGTAATAGTTGCAGACAATGCTCCTCCCAAAACTCCCTTTTTTTTTTTTTTTTTTTTTTTTGTATGACCCCCCTGGTAGATGCAGGCAAGTCTTCTAACCTCATCTGTATTGCTTCCTAAAAAAAAAAATTATTGTTCACACAATAGTTTTTTAGGGCATTAGCTGGACCTCTCTGGGTGGTATCATTCATCACTTACAATTTGTTTTTGCCAAAACAAATTTATCAGCTGAATTCCCTTTGTATTGTTTTTGATACCCGAGCACCTGACTTTTTGTTGAGTAACCTTTTCACCTCTTAACCAGCACCTAGGGTTTTTATGGTTTTTATCGCCCAACTGTCAACACCTAAATTAGATATTGTCTCTGTACAGACATCTGGTTTGTTCTCATAAGAGATTATTATTAATTAGCCGTAACTCAATAGTGTCATGTAAATCTCAATTGACTAGTAGACTTTGTTCAGGGTGAATGTCATTGTTTAAAAAAAAAAAAGGATTCATTATTGTAAATGACAAATGTTTTGGATTTTTGAGATGGAGTATTTTCATCTTGTGCCATTTTTCTTGCTATGATCCCAACTTGATGAAACCTTGTGACTGAAACAGCAAAGATGAAAATAGATGTACTTTTTGAATATAGAAAAAGTAAATCAGTATGAAAATCAAGGGTGGATATTGTAGTTTTCTTGATTTTGAACCAGCTGTTTAGAGTTTAAACTTCAAACTTAAGTGCTTCATGCAGTATCTTGGAGTTAAATAGATCAGAAATAAGTAAACCACTGCTGGAATTTGAACCATAAATTGACCACTGTCTTCATTATTTGTAAAATTCGTTTTGTGGTTGGGTTTCTATGATATATAAGTCATCCGCGTACAAGCCTTTTTTGCTGTATCACAGCTCATCAGTGTGGCTAGACACATCCACTTGCTTCTGGCCGGGATCAAAATTTGACCGATTTGTTGTCAGTTGGAGTCGCTAAACCCAAGTGCATAGATTCAAAAAGGGCAAATTTTAACGTATTGTATATAAGCAGTGTATACACACGCCAGTCACCGAAAGAACTCAATTCATTTGAAGAGTAATGCATATATCGCAGAAGTGGAAATTGTTTTTAAATTTTTTGTCTCTAGAGAGCTCAATCGTCATGAGAGCATATATATATATATATATATATATCTATTTTAATCATTTCATACCAAGTAAGGCAGTTTTACTGCTACTGGGGTGCAGGAGGTTACATAGGAGGAAAGTGATGAGAAAGAGGAATAAGTTATAGGGGGTGTCAGAAAATGGGTAAGAGATAGATCAGAATACTGGTGTGATGAGAGTAGAGTGGATGAAGAAGAGAACATTAGGGAAAGGATGTGAGTCAAAGAGATAGGAGATGACAATTGACCTTACATTTAAATTCTTGGTGACTGTAGCTGTTGGGGAAGCAAGTATATAGATGGGAATTCCACAGGCAGGAAGTGCGAGAAGAAGCTGATAGAGTAGAAGTTGTGGTTACATTTTATTGGTTTCAATGTAAAAGGGTGGGACCTAGTTGCTAGTCTAGTAGCTTGAGCAAATTCATGCAGAGGGGCACCAGTGAGCTAATTATTTGTAGAAGAGACATAGGGAAGCCACATTATGCCGGTGAGAAAGTGACTGCAACTGAGCTACCAAGTCAGGATTGATCACATTGCAGATTCTCCACTGGATTTTGTCAGGATATCTGAGGTGAATAGCACGTGCACTTTACCAGATGCGGCAGAAGTATTCAATGTATGGGCAGATGGTAGATTTATATATGTGTATATGGATTCAGACGAGAAAAACTTCCTGGCCCTACACAGTGAACCGACCATTTTAGCAGATTTAGCTATGTATTCAATGTAGTCATTCGACTTGAGGTCTGATGAGAGAGTTAGGCTGAGGAGGCATAGTGTTTTGCTTTCAGGGAGACTAGCCTGATCCCTGCTAAAGAGGTAGGGTTAGGAGCGATTGTCTGTGGTGGTTAACAGATAGCAGCTTTGTTTTGGAAGTATTAAAATTCACAAGCCATTTCTTACCCCAGTCCATCAGATTGGAGGTCTTTTCAAGCTCAGCAGCGAGGTTCACTTTGTCAGCCTCAGCAGATTTTTGATTGAGGCGAGAGTAAATGGTGGTGTCGTCAGCGTAAATGCTTACTTGGGATCTGATCACATCGAGGAGATCATTGATAAAGATCAGAAAAGGTGTAGAATCCAGAATAGAGCTTTTAAGTGACACCCATGTTCATATGATATTATCGGGAAGCATGTCCATTCAATACTACCTTCATTACACGATTTGAAAGGAATGACTGGATTAGATCAAACAATTGTCCAGTTATACCATAGCGCTGTAGCTTGTGTAGAAGGCCAGACTCTATCAAACACTTTGGAGATATCCAGAACAACTGCTTGAGCTTTGCTGTTCTTATCAAGAACCTGGTATATATATATATATATATATATATATATACTCTGTGATGGTTGTTAGCATATCAGCAGTAGACCTGGTGAAATGGAAACCATACTGTTTATCTGAGAAGACGCTGTCGGCTGTGAGACATTGAACCACTTCAACATTGATAATAACCTCGAACACTTTGCCAAAAATCAGTAGAAGGCTGATAGGGTGATAATTAAAGGGGTCTCAGAGTTATCTAGAGTTCTTAAATAAAGGGACTACAGAGGAGGACTTCCAGCAGGTAGGAAAGCAAGAAGTAGTAGTTGTAGAGTTTGGAGAGGGCAAAGGAGAGTTCGGGGGCACATTTCTTCAGGACAATGATTGAGATTCCGTCAGCTCCACTCACTTTATAGGGGTTGAGCTTTGAAATTATGTTAAAAATCAGCGAGGGGGTAATGTGGATGTCATTCAGTTGGGCCTTAGTTCTAGGTGGGAACTTGATTGCAGATACTCCAGACGAATCCAGTGTCGAGTTGGTGGAGAACCTGTGAGCAAAGCACTCGGCTTTGTCCGCTGAAGATGTGAGGACCTCAAAGTCGTTGATTAGAGGGAGGGATTGAGATTTTACTGTTATTTAGTACACTTTTACTGAGCTGCCAGTAGTCTTTGGAACCAAACTTATGGGATGCTATATTCTGCTTGATTCTGTCAGCAAACACCAGTTAACTTTTTTTGAGTATCTTCTTCTTGCACTTGTTACGAGCAGAGGTAAAAAGGCGCCTGTTATGGTCTGACGATAAGGCCGTAAAAAGTGATTTCGGTGGGCACTAGCGGCCAAACAAGCAGGGGAGAACCAGGGGCATGCATGGGGTTTTTACTGTATTTACTAAACAAAAATAGAAAAGCTTACTACAATTTAACACCCACCTCCAGTATTTTAAAATGAATTTATAATTCTTTTGTGCATATAAACATGCCAATTTTTGTAAATATGGATGTCCAAACATATTATCAGAAGCAGTAATTATAATAAATATTAAATTTACTTGTGAATTTTTAACAATTCCTCAACAAGCTTCTTTGTAAGTAAAGCTTCTTCTTTTATGTGCCATGTCCCTTCAGGATGTATACGATCATGGCCCTCCACATATTCCTGTCACTTGTAGCTCTTAACACTTTTTCCCTTGGTATCTCTGCTATCAACTTAAATTTAAATTTGGGACGGAAATTAATTGCAGACAGATATTGACATTGGTTACAATGTTGTGGCTCAAATGTTATAGCATTTTAAAAAAAAAAAAAATTATGAAATCCCATATGCAAACAGAAAGATTATTCATAAAACGTAAAATAAAGAATTAAAAAAACAATATAGAGATATATATTCATTAGTCCTAATATTATAAATTAGAAAAAAATAAAATGAATTCTATTTGTTCTTGATTTCTCATCTTATTTTCTTATTTTCCCCCCCTTTTTCTTTCTTTCTTTTTTAATATCTTTTTACCTTATATGGAAAAAAAAAAAAATTCCAAAAATAAAGGTAAGTGTTCTTAAAAGAATTTCTTTCAAAATAAAAACATTTATTACCATCATTGTTAACTACTTAATGAGACATTGTTCTTTCAATGTTGAAACAAAATGTATAATTTTGTAGTAGTTGGTAGTTTTTCACATGTTCTAATGTAATAATAAATGTTAATTGCTATATTGAGCACTGTTTTAAATTAATCTTTTGAATGTTGTAATTATTTTCTTTGTTTTTATTCATTTAAATTATATATATATATATAAAAACAGGTGTTTGTCATATTTATCATGTACTTTTTATACATTTATTTGTCCCTTACATAAATTTCCCAAATATCCTGCTGTTAATAAATGTGCCAACAACTCTTAAAAACATCCACCTCTGTGTTAAAAATGCTTTTCTGTGATATAAACTAAAAGTAAAAATTTCAATTCTGATTAAAATTGAAATCAGCTGATCTTTTTCAAATGGACTTTCAGCAAAGTTTGTTTTATTTTTGAAAGGTTATTTTAATGAAGAGAATTATGTTGTGTTGACATGTTTCTCAATATAGACAATTTTATTGATTTTTATTGATAATCAGAAGAAAAACTAATTCCAATCAATTTATATTTCGTTTGAAATATGGCAAAGTGTTTTGATTATTTCGAATATTAAATTTAATTGATGCTTACAATAAAAACTAAAATAAGTTTTTAATAAATTATTTTTTCATTTTGAAATGCATTTTAAACTTTAGGTATTCTGTGTGTGTATATATATATATATATATATCATCATCCATACGTAAGACATGTCCTGTGTTGGGCAGGACATGTCTTACGTATGGAAGATGACCGGATACCAAAGCAAGTGTTGTACGGTGAGCTTAGCAGTGGATGGCGGAATGTGGTAGACCTCTGCTTTGCTTTAAGGATAAGCTGAAAATGAATTTGACATGTACAAACATTCCTCACCGTGATTTTGAACGAATTGCCTCTCAACGAATTGAATGGAGATCTGCCTGCCAGAGGGGCATCAAGCAGTTCCCTGAGACTGAGATTGATCAACTGCATGTAAGACGTGAGAGAACCAAAGCATCTGCAAGTGTCCCAGCTGATCCTTCGTGCAATCTCCCTTCTTGCCTACATTGTGGACTTGTTTGTAAATCTCTTGCAGGACTCAAATGCCATTTACGATTGAGTAAGTGCAGGCATGCTACATCAAATTAAATGGTTGTCTGGACCTCATACGTTGTGATCGACGGGAGAGTCCATCATATATATATATATATATATATATATCCATCCAATTGTATGTAGAACAGAGAAAGAATATTTACAATGTCCAAAACATAAATTTAAAACAGTGCTCGATATATAATATATAGAGCTGTGAATATTAATTATAAATTATATTTTAGAACATGTACATAATTTTTTATAAATATCCGTTGCAAAGGTACATTTGTTTCGATATTGAAAGTTGAATGTCTCTTCAGACAGACTGAAGAGACTTTCAATGTCGAAACAAATGTACCTTTATAATGGATATTTATAAAAAATTATGTACATGTTCTAAAATATAATTTATAATTAATATATATATATATATATATATATATATATATATATATATATATATACACACACACTGTATTTGGGGCACGTTCAGAGCACAGTGAAAACAATAATATCACAGTTGGCCATCCACTGCATCCCTGACTGTCTCTGGTAAGTCTTGCCTATGTCATGCCACCGGACGCAGATGGAATGGGAAGGGTAAAGCTGATGATCATGTGCAACTCTCCCTCACTTAAATCCAATTAAAGTGCAAATCATGACTTTTACAAGAAGTCGTGGTCTTTCTCATCTGTGAGGGCCAAACATTATATATATCCCTCCTGTCATGCTCATGGAGAGAGAGAGAGAGAGAATAGCGAGGCAGCATTGACTCAGTTTGTTCTTTTTATTGCCAGTTATGAAAGCTCCTGCCAGTGTGTTTGTTTTTTAATCGTGTCTTATTATTTAATTTGTTTGCAATAATTATGTCGTTGAGTAGTGAAGACTATATATATCCTCTCTATTATAATAAAGACCATTTTATATATATATATATATATATATATATATATATATATATATATATATTAATGCAGGTTTCATTGAATAATATAGACAAGTTCTGTCTATTAATTTTGTGTAGGATCCGTTCATACCGTCTGATATACATGATGGTGATATCGTTGAAAGACAACAAAAAATCACAGTAATTGTTGATTTTTTTATCGTGTCTAAGCTTACTGTGATTTTTTGTTGTCTTTCAACGATATCACCATCATGTATATCAGACGGTATGAACGGATCCTACACAAAATTAATAGACAGAACTTGTCTATATTATTCAATGAAACCTGCATTAATGAAAAAATGCTGCCAAAATACACACAATTTAAATTATTATATATATTTCCCTCCTACCATGCTCGGGTGTTTGGATTGTTATTCGTTTTTTTTTTTAATGTCTTAATGTCAGCTACTCAATAGTGGTTAGATCAATATATGTTGCTGTCATTTTAGATGGCATATGGATATAAATATTACGTTGTCATTTTGTGGGCACCCCCCCCCCCCCCCCCCCCCATATATATATATATATATTTATTTATTTTAAAAACAAGGAGTATATTATTAGTCTCAAAAGCCCTTTTGTCCAACATCACATCAGGAGAAAAATCATTGGGATCTGAATTAAGCGAAAAGAATGGTAACGACGAAAATTTGTTTTAGTATTTTCATTATTTATGATTGTAGGTGTGCAGGTGGTGTAATTGGATAGTGGCTCAGAATGAGAAATTGGAGAGTTGAGTTTGAATTCCTGTCTAGTTTATTTATTTCATTTATGTAGAAATACTCTTGGGAAAAGTATTAATATATCCCTTTCCTCCTGTTATTGGTTAAATTTTTGGACTTGTATCATTGTTATTCTCAAAAAGTTAAGTATTTTTATTTTGGTAATTTCTTTCTTTCATTATTTTTTTCTCTCAATAGGGGTAAGTAGGTTTGCCTATTGTCCTGTTCACACTCCTCTCTGGTCTTTAGGACAGGAGTAGAAATGTATCCCTTGTTTTCTATTTAGGATTGGGTTTCTGTTTCTTAAAGTCTTTTTAATTCTCTTTCACTTCTAATAGCCTCTTGCATCTTAGTGGTATCATTGCCTTGCTTGGGGTGAATTGATTAAAATAATTAAAAATAATGCAATATTCACACACAAAGAAAAGAATTATTCTAATAATCCAAAATTTTTCAGTTTTATAAATAATTTAAAAAAAACAAGTTTATTATTAGTCTCATGAATGGTTGATAGTCTATAAAAAAACCCCCCCCAAAACAAACAAACAAACAATCAGTTGACTTTATCACAATATTTCAGACATGTTCTCTTTCATTATAACATTTAACATTAATGTTGAAGAAGTATAGCTTTTTCTTTTTTAATTAGAATTTCCAGTTTTCTGTGTAAACCCTTGCTAATTATTTTCTTTCAATAACAAACTAACCTTTGAATTACTTTCTGTGTACTTACTGTTATTAGTTTGTGTGTGTGTGTGTGTGTGTGTGTGTGTGTGCCACAATGACTGATTTTGTGGCAAAAGAACTCCCCAGGCATCCTTGTTTTGGCATAGACAATATAAACTTTAGCTAGTACATCTTTTGAAGTCATCAGAATAGCACAATATAGAGTGAGATATTGCTTTTGAAATACAAAAAGGTTTCTTGACCTCACAAATAGAAGAGCAGATAATGTCAAATTTAACCATTGAGGCCATTAAAAGTCATTGCAAGTAGAATTATTTATAATCTAAATTGTAGCCATATATTCTTCTGGATACATTTATATATATATATATATATATATATATATATATAAATTTGTCTGATAGGTAATTTTTTTTTCTTTTCTGTTGTTAAAGAAATATACTAAAGACTTTTTTTTTTTCTTGTGTTATATTTGAAGCTGATTTATTTATTTTTTCTGGGTAACATCGGGTATCCATGCTGGTCTTCATTAAAACTTCTTCATTTCCAGCATTTATATTAACAAATTAAATTATTTTCATATGTAAATGTTTTTATTGCTGAAGAATAAACATGAATTACTCATCTGCTATTGACACGCAATGATTTAGAAAGAATCGAATGCCGCTGTTTTAAAAACAGAAATCCATCGTTTGATTGATGAAAAAGTTCCTTTTAGAATACAGAACAATCTGTTGCTGATGTTCCTGTTGACAGGAATTCTTTGATTATGTTAATCATGTTATTCTTGCAATTGGTCATTGTTTTTCTTTGTCAATTACAGGCTTCTTACTCAAAAGAATCGTCCCACTAATACTTGTAGATTGTATGAGGTAAGTGACATATATTCTTTTCTTTTATAACTTGGATAGTTTTCTTGCTTTCCTTAGGTAGATTCTAAATAAAGATATTTTTATTTGCCATGAATTAATATTTTTCTTATTGATAGATCCTGACTTGGCAGTCTGCCTTCAATCACTTTCTCACCAATGTGATGTGGCTTCCCTCTGTCTTTTCTACAAATATTTTCATGGCAACTTCTCTGATAAGCTTTTTTTAACCTGGTGCCCTGTCCACATGAATTTAAACGTGCTACTAGATTGGCATCTAGGTCCCACCTTTAAAAAAATATAGTATTGTCTCTTATGGTCAACTTGTAAAAAGAATAGTTTTTACTATTTAGAAAGTTGTTATATCTCAAGTTATACAACTTGGAACATATTACTGTCAATATACATTATGTAAATACAAACATCACATTTATTTTTTATTCTTTTTTTTTAATGTTTCTTCAGAAAATATATAACCATGGCTCTCACATTTTTTTCTTGTCTTGGGAAAGGCATTGGAGTTGTTTCCAGTTGCCTTCTCCATGCTTTTGAATTTAGTGGAATCATTCTCCTAGACTGGCTACAACCCAAGGCTAGATACTGCCTTCCTTGGTGTTTAATTCATATGGGGATGAGTAGAATGCAAGAAAAATATAAAGCTTAATCACAGTACCTTGTCAGTTGTCTTCAATGAAACCTGTATAAAAGAGGGATTGCTGCCCAAACACACACACACACACACACACACATATATATATATATATATATATATATATATATATTTATATATATAGTTTAGAACATGTACAAATTATAATCTACTACAAAGTGTACATTTTGTTTCGACATTAAGAGGACAATGTTTCATCAGGTAGTAGATTATAATTTGTACATGTTCTAAACTATAATTTATAATAAATATTCATAGCTCTATGTCTATATTGAGCACTGTTTTAAATTAATGCTTTGAACGTTGTTAATAGTTTCTTCATTCCTTATTCACTTGGAGATATATATATAGTAATTTATAGAATGGTGTATGTTGGGTATGTGTTGTGGTATATTGGATGTTGGTTTGGAAATATGAAATCAAAGAGCTGAGTTTGAATTCCAGTTGAAATTGTTGCATTCATTTACACGCAAATACCCCTGGAAAAGCTATTAATACATCTTTTCTTCCTCCAGTTAAGGGTTGAATAGCAGGACAGATTGGGTTCTATAGCCTTGGTTGGCAATCAGTCTACTGCAGAAAGAAAAGGTAACCTACTGCAGGAAAATTATCTGCCTAGTCAGTCATGAATTGAAAGAGACATGATCACTCAAGCATGTATCATGTATGGCATTTAACTGACTGACTGATATGTTGGTGCTGATTTGTTTTTTTTGTTTTTTTTTTAATGAGCAAGTGGTTAATGCAGCTTCAGACTTAATCTCTTGATATCCAGCTGGGATCCAATGGCAAGGTTTAGAGGGGGGATCCCATGACAGATGTTGGAGGATCATTTGCAGTTAATGATCAGACCTGATTCTAATGCTTGGAATGATTTTCTCTATTTAATCTAAACTTATTTATAAATGGAACTTTGTGTGTGTGTGTGTGTGTGTGGGTGTGGGTGGGTGGGTGTGTCCGTTACCTATAGACTCCGAAACGGCTGAACCAATTTTCTTGAAAATTTACACAGTTGTACTATAAGCGTCTGTGAGTGTTCTTAGCTAGGTTTTGTGTCGTGGTACCCCTGATAAATATCAAAAATCGATAATCGAAAAAATCGGGTTATAGAATGAGTGGTTCGATTTTAATCAAATTTGATACCCTCATAGACAAAGACATAAGAAACGATATTCAGAAGTTTCAAGGTTGCAGTTCTTACAATAGTGCAGAAAATCGATAATATATATATAAAAGGCAAGATGTATGTGTGCCTGTTTATCTGCTTGTTTGTCTGTATTTTTTTCAGCCCTTTTATTTTAGTTTTTGTTTCGGGTTTGGCTCTAAGTAGGTATAATCGTAGTTCTTAGTCTCAGCCTTGATACCATTTACTCAGAGGACTTATTTAGCCTTCAAAATTCAGTTTATGATGAAAAAAAACTTATTTGATATTGATAGCAGGAAATCAAAATTTGACTTACATCCATTCATTTTTCTTTCAGTCTACGGTTTTGCTTTAACTGGAAATAACTATTGCTTTTTAGTCTTTCATGCCAATGACCAAAGAGTCTGGGCTCCAGGACCATGGAATAGTTTTAAAGCTTTTAGTAGTACACCTGAGCAATGCCAGGTTATACTGCTAGTGTGTGTGTGTGTGTGTGTGTATATATATATATATATATATATATATATATATATATATATATATATAATATACAGGTGATTGGTAAATTGTCGCAATTATTTTATTATTTCAAATATTCTTTAGGCTGATTCTGAGCTTCAGGACCATGGATTAGTTTTAAAGCTTTCATTACACCGAGCAACGCCGGGCTATACTGCTAGTCTATATCTAAGGCAAGAAGCAAATGGAGTCCTACCTTTCCCAAGGATATTACCATGAAATTAAATATGGCAGACATGGTTGGAATTTGAATGAGGCCTGCCAATTCCACTTTGCACGTTGTTAATTGTTGCGTGTTCAAGGAGAATAACGATTTCTCTTTTCTATTGCAAGGCTCTTTAGTTGAATGAAAAACTTTTTCACTTTTAGAAATTTAGTAATACATTTTTAGAACTTGTCATATTGGTGTTTTTAAATCCAAGATGCATTTAAATATGAATATATTTCAGAGTCTATTCAAATATATATGAGGACCTCTTTCTTGTGCATCAGTTTTAATAAATTACTTCCCAGTTACTATAAGCTGACACCAGTTTCTGTGTTTTGTATTTGGATCAGAATTTTTTATCATAATTGATAAAGAATCTCAGGTGTTTGTTTGAACTTTCAAAATGAACCCAACATGCTGACATTTGCCTTGTATTTTTCTTCTGTTACAGATCGACCCTGCTATATCATCAGGTCCATTTGTATCATCTGACCCTTCTCCGCCCACATCAGGCAACCAGGATGAGGAGTCTGGCAGTCAGACACCTACGGATAAGCCAGAAGAGACTGAAGAGGAGAGTATAATCTCAAGAAGATTTGTCAACTCAAAGCAGCGGGAAATTAAGGAAAAATTTGAAGAGAAACAAAGGAGTGAAGCACAGCGGTTAGCCATTTTGGAAAGGAAACAACAAAAATCAGTAAGTCAATAACTTTGTAACTTGCAGGAAAATCCTTTTCTGGAAATGTTTTGTGAAATGAATTTGGATTATCAGGGTTGTTTGCTTCCTGTTTCCTTAGGATTACTTCCACTTACAGCATTCTGACCAGAAAGATAGCAGTTTGGCTTCGTGTATCTTGAACAAAGTTAAAGTTTGTGCTTTAAAATTTTAAGTTAGTCTTACTTTAGTTCTCATTTTCCTTAAAACTTTTTTGTTGCTTACATGTTCCATCCCTGGTATTCTCCGTGACAAAAAGAACCAAAATGGCGGTGCCCGTATTTTATGCCAGGCGGTCTCAAACAGTTAACGCGAAATCTCATTGTCTTGACATTCACATGCAAATTATGGTCGGTCTTCGGCTGTATAAAGCTAGCTGTTTTTTGAGAATGGCAGATGGGTTTTTGCTTCTTGCTGACTGTGCTTGGGTTGTTAGAAGATGAAGAAAGTTGTTAGAGGAAGATGACGAAGAAGACGTCAAAAAAAAACAACTCTCGCCTGTTTATTTCATCCATTCTTTTTTTTTTTTTTTTTTTTTTTTTTGATTTTCCTTTCTCACTACAAGTTATTTCGGCTATGGATAAGTTCGATCTAAAATTGATCCCAGAATTCGATGGCTCCCCCACAGACCCGACTGTTATCGAATGGTTTGAGAAGGCTGAACGTGTTTGCAGGTTGTCCAAAATAAAAGAACCTGCATTGGTCGTCCCACTAGAAGGGAGCTTACGCCATATATCAACAACTCGGGGATGATGCGGACCTAGAGGAGATCAAAAGTGCCCTGTATACAGCCTTTGGAATAGACCCATTCATCACTTGGAAGCAGTTTGTCGAGTGATGGCTTGAGCTGGGTGAGACGGTGGATGTCTACTTGGCCGATCTGCGAAGGCTGGCGGTGTCGTTTGGCAGAGCAATGGACCTCATACTGGGATGCACCTTCCTGGTGGGACTTCCTGACAACACCAGTTGGCTCCTACAAGCGTCTTCACGATTGGACACACTGGGAATCAACGAATTGCTAGCCAGGGCCCAAAACATCTTGAAAGACACGGAACAGGTTGCGGCAGCCGTGAAAGTGCCCAAGACACCATGGGAGAACTCAGTGCTACAAGTGGAGTGGACCAAACCATTTCTCTAGAGACTGCCGGAACTGAAGTGATGCAGGAGGCAAGAATAGCCGATGGACACGAACATGACTACTTTGCTATCGCTGCAACGAGTTAGGCTATATAGCACAGGATTGTTCGGGAAACAAGTCCGGGGACAAGGTGCTGTCGCAACATTTGCCCCCTGTCGGTAAATGTGACATTGCTTGTTATCAATGTGATGGTTGAGGGTAAATGGTGCTCGGCGATACTGAATGTTCCCGATTGATCATCAGTGCAGATCGATGCGCAACATGGAGCAGTCAACAAATCAAGATTCGGACGATTGACAGTGTGTTCCGGGTCTGCTGTAGTGTCGGGACTGTGTCAATCCTCACAGATGGAGGGGGCCATGCCAAAGTTGACGTTTTGGTGACTTGTTGGAGGCCTCTTGGTTATGACTTGCTGCTTGGGATCGACGCGATCCAAGCAATAGGAGGCATGATAATCATGCCAGCCGGAGATTTGGAACTGGGTAAAGGAAGAAATGTGTGTGCAGCCCTTTGCATTAGTGAGCCGGGTTTTGACGTCTCCTTCAATTCCGATGACAGGTTGTGGACTGCCAGAAAAGACCCAGCAGTTCAACTTCACAACAAGGTCACAGAGTACAAAATGCCCAACAGTATCAGAGTAAAATATGAGAAAGAGCTTCAACAGTGGATTACGAATGGCTGGTTGATTCTGTGCCCCCAGGAAAGACTGGGACCCCTTGATGGCAGTCATACAGGAGCAGAAACAGAAGGTACGTCCAATACTTAATTATTGTGAACTGAATGACTTCGTGGATGCTTTTGCTGCCAATGCAGAAGTGTGCACACAATAGCTGAGAGCGTGGCGGCAGCAAGGAGTCAATGTGTTTCTTCTTGATCTGCGAAACACATATCTTCAGATTCACGTCGACACAGCACTGTGGCCATTTCAAACAGTTATTTTCAAGGGTCAACGTTTTTGTCTCACGTGGCTAGGATTTGGGCTAAATGTGGCGCCACTCATTATGAAATCCGTTATAGACGTCAACACATTGCAAGACCGCATAATTGAAAGTGCCGTACCAGCATACATTGATGACATTTTCATTAATGAAATTTGGTCTCTGTCGTGTGTATGACAACACTTTTCGGTTATGGTTTGGTATACAAGGATTTGGTGCAACTAAAAGATGGAGCAAAATTTCTTGGGTTGCAAGTCTGGGAAAAGAATGGCACCCTCAGATGGAAATGAAGTCAGATTCTGGAGATCCCTAAGATGTTGACTTTATTCATCAACATAATCTTCTTTTAGGGTGATACACTGATTCCAACACTTCTAACAATTCAATGCCTTTCTTGTAGACCGATTTGTCTTTGGCCTCAATATATGCCTCAGTTTCCAATATCACTTCTTCATTGGAGCCAAATCTCTTTTCTTGGAGCATTATTTTGAGGTCTGCAAACAGCCAGTTAGTTGCTGGGGACTAGATCTGGAGTATAGGGTGGATGCAGAAGCATTTCGAAGTGCAGTTCATGTAGTTTTGCCATCGCTGTGATTGACTTAGAACATGGTGCATTGTCTTGGTGAAAGATCACTATTTTTCTTCTTCATTTGTGGCTGTTTTTTGGCAATCTTTTCCTTCAAATGCACCAATAATACTATATAATATTCGCTTCTTTTCTCATGGCAATTGATGAGCAAAATACCTTGAGCATACCAAAATAGGGACGTTAAAAAATTGCCTGCTGATGTTTACATCTCTGGTTGCTTTGGATGGCTTTCACCTGCTGCTGTCTACTTGACTTTGGAGTGAAGTGGTGGATCCAGGTTTCATCCATTGTCACATATTTATGCAAAAACTCATTGTGTTAAAACAGTTGCAAACAATGCTCTGAATCATCTTGCATTGTTGTTTTTGATTGACTGTGAGCAAATGCGGCACCCACTTTGAACACAGCTTTTCATTGACAAATGTTCATGCAGAATGATGAATATACTGCCTTCTCATATGTTCAGCTTCTATGCTATCTTAAGCAACTTTTATGATCCGCCAAAATGAGCTTGTGGATTGTTTTGGTGTTTTCTGGGTTAACTGCTAATTTTTGGTGACCTGACCATTCAGCATCATTTGTGTCTGTACAACCACGTTTAAAGTCAGCATACCACTTCTTAACCATTGTTTCTGACAGTGCAGAGTTAGAATAACACTTATCAAGACATTGCTTTGCTTGAACAGTCTTTTTCTCATAAAAAAGCAATGCTTTATCAAAACATGAAATTCAGATTTTTCCAGTGTTTTGAAAATTTACAACAGTAGCTTCACTAAATAACTATAATTTGTAAACTAATAATCCGATTGGGCCCAAATTTTGTCATGTGTCATTTGAAGGTTACTACTTCATAAAAGTCAGAGGGATTTTTATTAGTGACACCATCTATATGTCAGGCCCAGGACTTATTTAGTGATGTGTTAAGTACAATTTACCAAAACATGTCAATTCACTTGATTGGTTACATATTGTAATTCAATAAATACTAAGAGCATAGACAGAAATGCATTGCAAATGATTTCATTATGGAAATGCATCGCAAATGATCACATCTGGAACTTATTAAACAAATAGACTTAAATTTACATTATTTACAGTAAGACTATTACAAAGACAGAAATACATCAAACCCTTTATTAGCTTGAATAATTACAAATAGTGAAATAGTAAATGCTAGAAGTGTATATAAAATAAGTATAAATAACAAATATAATATTAATATAGAAAAAGACTGGTCTTTATTACTTATTATTGTTAATTTTTGGTAAGTATTTCTTTAATTCTGTTTCTTTTCTTTTATCAGAATACCCAAAAATAAGCAGGGTGGATTTGAATATTGACATTCTGGTCAATGTTGGAAGTTTCGGCTGTATATTCGAATCATGTGGTTAGAAATCAAATTATGCTCAGGGTGAAATGATTATAAAAAAATTAAAAAAACAAAAAATTAGCAACTAGGTCTCTTCATTTTACTGTAATCTAAGTAAAGATCCGATGATCAAAAATAGATCTGATCCTCACCAGGAAAAGAAAATACAAATTGAAAGCAATGGAAAAGTTTAAAAAGCAAGACATCTTCCAAAATTCTGTAAAAATAATATAACCTTACTTAAAATCATTTGTTGTGACCTTAAATGATCCCATAAGGATTGATAGGTCGTTAAATCTCGAAACAAACAAATCATTTTACTGTTGAAATAACTACATGCAACCATAAGTTCTATTCTAGTAGTCTCTTTTCTTGCGCTTCTTGTCTGGAATGTTCTTCTAGTTTCTTGTTTTTGTATATTAGAATAATGTGGCTAGAAACAAATTTTTTTTTTTTTTAATCATTTCACCCCGAGCAAGGCAGAAACGCCACTGATGTGCAGGGGGCTACATAAATGTAAAAAGATTAATTAGAAAAGAGTGAGGAGTACAAACTAGTTAGAAAGGAAAAATAGAAAGGTGAGAAAGCAGGTGCGATGACAGATACATAGGTGGAGAGAAAGGGAAGGTTATATGGGGGTGGGGAGAGAGCTAGAGTCCAGTGGTTAGTAGATGGGTATTGACTTTGCATTTAAATTTCTGGAGGTTGTAGCTGTCAGGAAAGCAAGAATACGGGAGCGAGTTCCACAGGCGGGAAGTGCGAGAGAAGAAGCTGAAGGAGTAGAATTGTCGTCTGCATTTGGCTAACCTAAATGTGAATGGGTGGGACCCAGGTGCCAATCTGGTTGCGCAAGTAAACACCTGTTGAGGAGGCATCAGTGACTTAAGTTCGTCTGAGCAGAAGCCATGAAAGTATTTATAGAACAGACAAAGGGAGGCCACATTTCGACAAAGGGGAAGTGGCTGCAGTTGAGCCGCCAGATCAGTACCTATCACATTACAGACTTTCCTTTGGAGCCTGTCAAGAACACTGAGGAGAACGGCAGGGGCACCTGACCATAAATGGCAGCAGTACTCCATGCACGGACGGACGGTTGACTTGTATATATGCAGGATGGATTCAGGTGGGAAAAACATTCTGGATTGACATAGTGACCCAACCTTCTTAGCAGTAGATTTTATTATGGATTCAATATAGTGGTTCCATTTGAGGTCTGAGGACAGGGTAAGTCCGAGGAGGCATAGTGTATTACTCTCCGAGAGAATCGCTTGGTCCATGCTTATGGGAAGCAGGAGAGGTTGCCTGTAATGGTTGACAGACAACATACTTAAATTTACATTATTTACAGTAAGACTATTACAAAGACAGAAATACATCAAACCCTTTATTCAGTCAGTCAAGTGCCATATGTGATACACGCTTGGGCAATCATGTCTCGAAAGAGACATGACTGACTGGGCAGAAGATTATCCCGCAGTAGGTTGCCATTGCTTTCTGCGGTAGACTGGTTGCCAACCAAGGCTATAGAACCCAATCTGTCCTGCTATTTAACCCATAACTGGAAGGAAGAGATGGATTAATACCTTTCCCAAAGGTATTTGCGCATAAGTGAATACAATGGATTCAACTGGAATTCGAACTCGGAGCTTGAATAATTACAAATAATGAAATAGTAAATGCTAAAAGTGTATATAAAATAAGTATAACAAATATAATATTAATATGGAAAAAGACTTGTCTTTATTACTTATTATTGTTAATTTTTGGTAAGTATTTCTTTAATTCTGTTTCTTTTCTTTTATCAGAATATCCAGAAATAAGCAGGGTGGATTTGAATATTGACATTCTGGTCAATGTTGAAAGTTTCGGCTGTATATTAGAATAATGTGGCTAGAAATCAGATTATGCAAATGATCCGAGTGTATGTACCAACTCGGAATGTTCATAAATTGAAGAGCTTTATGATAACATCAGTCATGTTTTAGATGGAAAGAAAATAAATTAATCAATTTTGATAGGTGGCTCTGATACAAAAGTAGAGTAAAGAAAAAAGGAAAAGAAAATTTGAAATAAGGGAGAAAATTAAGAGATTAAAATTAGTTAACTTCTGACAGATACAAAATAATATTTATAAATACGTTCATTAGTAGCAACAACTAAAATTGGTAGCACATGTAATGTGACGAGAAAATAACATAATCAAAATATTGATGTTCCACACTAATTCAAATATAAGGTTAGGAAGGAAACTCCCATCAATACTGGAAAATGTAATAATAGTGAACTTGAGAAATCCATTTTCCTGAAAAAATTATTTTTGTAGAAAGATTTTATGAATTTTACCTAACAAAATCTTTCTATATAAAGAAACGGCTGTTAACCTTTGACCTGTTTTTGGCAAAGTACTGGAGGCTCTAATTAACTTTGAATTGGTTAAGCATTTTACTTTGAATGGCCTTCTTTCAGATAAATAATATTTGCTTCTAGATCCTTTCACATTAAGCCGAGAGACCCGAGGGCTCTGTCCATGGACCTATATTGTTTCTTATCTTCATCAACAACCTTCCCAATGTTATCAGTCCCTGACTTAGTATTTACTTCTATGTTAATAGTAAGTCCAATATGTCTGAAAAAGTAAAACTTCTCTTAAAAATGACCTCTGGTCAATTGTTAGCTAAGGTAGAAATGGCTTATGAATTTTAACACCTCCAAAACAAAACTGCTATCTTTTTAGTCATCATAGAGAACTATTCTTTTTTTCTGTCACCTACAATCTTCTAAAATTGCAATTTAGCATCAGTCACCATTCTAAATCATGTTAAATGCAATTTCAGTCGTTTTCCTGAACCCTGTTCTTCTATTGTCCTTTATTCTCACTAATGTCTTCTCATTTTCTTTTGCACCCAATAACCTCTTAGTAGCATTATCCCCTTGCTTAGAGGGAAATGATTAAAATAAAAAAAAAATGTCTAGTTCTCTTTTTAAAGTTTGTGCTCTGGATAATTGAATCTCTTTTTGTGATTGATGTCATTCACAGAAAAATGATAGTTTCTACCATTTTATTCTACAGTACTCTTCAGGTGTATGGAATGTAGGTGGGTGGATAGTCTTTTTGGCTAGAAACCTCATGCAATAAAATGAATGCAATCAATAACACCAAGACGAGTGATTATTAAAAAAATAAATTCTCACACATATCAATAAAACCTTTTTGATATTTTTTTTTTTTTTTTTTTTTTTGCTTTACTGAATTCAGTATTTAATTTTTGCTTTTTTTTTTGTAGCTGTCTGTGTTGTTTTCAATATGGGAGATGACAGAGAAATCTTTCTACAGAGAAATCTTACAGATGCATGCTGAGATTTCTTTCTAACCAATAAAATAGACCACGTTTTGGCTTCATCTGCCATATTATTGTATTCTTTCGCTTATTTGAGCTTGAATGTTTTGTTTTATTTATTTATTTTTTAATCATATCACCCCGAGCTAGGCGGTAACGCCACTGATGCACAGGGGGCTACGTAAGTGAAAAGATTGGAAAAGAGAAAGCCGGAAACTACATCCTAGACAGGTAACAAGGGATGAGCCTCTTCACTTGTTCAATAGACGTGGGTGGAGTGGGAACCAGGCAATAGTTTAGTCTATCTACTCCAATTGAAAAGAAAAGAATGAAAAGATTGGAAAAGAGAAAGCTGGAAACCACATCCTAAACAGGGAACAAGGGTTTGTTTTGAATATTCATCTACTCCATCTCTCATTTGCATATCATTATATTTTTAGATATATTTCTATAAAATATTGTATATAAAATAAAATTTTTATGTCATGGATTTTGTTTCCTAAATTTTTTAGGCTCCCCTGTGAATATGTGGTATATAATATATATATATTTAAACGTTTTATCCCAAGCAAGGCAGTAACACTACTGATGTGCAGGAGGCTACATAAGAGAGAATAATTAGATAGGAGGAGAGTAAAGAGAAAGATGAATCAGTTACAGGGGGTGTCAGAGAAAGGAGCAAGAGAAGGATGGGAATACAGATGTGATGATAGTTGCAAAGGTAGAGAGAAAGGAAAAAATATACAGGGTCATGTAGAAAGAACTGGAGTCAAGTGGTTAAGAGATGGGTATTGACATTGCATTTAAACTCCTGGAGGTTGTAGCTGTCAGGAAAGCAAGAATATGGAGCAGGCGGGAAGTGCAAGAAAAGAAGTTGCTGGAGTAGAATTGTCAGCTGCATTTGTTTGATCTAACTGAATGGGAGGGACCCAGTTGCCAGTCTGGTTGCATGAGTAAACTCATGTGGCAGGGACACCAGTGACTTGAGTTTGTCGGAGCAGAAGCCATGAAAATATTTATAGAACAGGCAGAGGGAAGCCATATCCTGTCAGTGAGAAAGTGGCTGGAGTCGAACCAAAAGTTGGTACCTATCACATTACTGATTCTTCTTTGGAGCCTGTTGAGAACACTGTGGTAGGTTATGGTCTAGTTCTTGTGGTGAATGAACAAATTGTAATGAGTGATTTTGTTGTGAATCTGATTAGCTAGGTATAGGATAGAATGTGATGATCAGCCTCAACCCATTCCCCCTTCGGTCATGTGCCATAATTATTGTAACAATGGCCATAATAAATATCCACATTATTGTTCTTTTTGTCTTGAAGTCAGATCACTGCAATCATTTTACTGTGTCTCTTTTGTGTGCTGACACCATTCGTATTTTGTGAACTTTTGCCTTATTACTGTTTTTTTTGCCTTACATAGACATCATTTACTTAGTATTATTTTGCCTTGTTATTTTCTTTCTTTTCTTATTGTTTATTGGAAACTTTATCAATTCCGTTTTTTGAGCATTTTTGCCCTTTGCACTTCACCAAGGTCAATTACTCTATGATCTTTTTTCTTTATCTTCAGGCCCGAGCACTCGTTCTTCAACAAATAGCAGACGACAGAGAACAACAGAAACAGTATCGCACCAATACAAGTGCTCTTGGCACTAGTGCTACTTCACTACCAGTTGCATCACCTACAGCGTCATCTCCATTGGCCACAACTTCAGCAGAAGATGGAGATCAGTCCAGCCCAACTTCTCCTGCTATGTGTAATATGCAGGTAATAAGTGTGTGTTTGTGCATGTATAGATAAATGTGTCAGTTTGTGTTTTATTTATATAGGATGCTGCAAATAAGTCTGTCAGTAAAGTGTCATACTTAATACATGCTTAAGCAGTCATATCTCGAAAGAAACATGATTGACTGAGCAGAAAATTTCTCCATAGTAGGTTGCCATTACTTTGTGGTAGACTGGTCGCTAATCAAGGCTACAGAACTCAATCTGTCATACTATTTAGTCCAAACCTGGAGAGATGGATTAATACTTTTCCCAAGGGTATTTGCGTATAAGTGAATTCAATGAATTCAACTGGAATTTGAACTCTGCTCTCTGAGTCTATATCCACTGCAATACAATGCTGCAAAAATACCTCACGTAATAGTAAGACATTATTTGGATGATAACACCATTGCCACTAATGTCTTACCATTATGCAAGAGCTATTGCTGGTTTACCATATACCATTCAGCAATGAATTAGAACACTCTCAGCTATTGGCCATGTATAATGTTAATATACACGCTAAAAAGTTTTCCTCCTTCTACCGAGTGCCCATAGCTCAGAGGTAGAATTGCTGACCTGACACCAATTCGGTCTGGTTTCAATCCTGGGTATAAAGCAATCCACTGTCTAACCGTACTGATGAGCTGTGGATGACTATATATATTAAACAAGTTGTGTTAAACGATAGAGACAACATAGTCTTATATATTTTCTTTTGAATTTTTTCATATTTTCTGGTTAGACTTTTTATTTCCAGATTATATTTGTATAAAAATTGTCTAAAAGTTGTCCTAGTACTTACAAACATCATCATTCATCATCAGGGACTATATTACAGTTTACTAGGACAACTTTTTGACAATTGTTATGCAAATATAATCCAGAAATAAAAAGTCTAATCAGAAAATATGAAAAAATTAAAAAGAAAATATATAAGACTATGTTGTCTCTTTTGTTTAACACAACTTGTTTAAAAGAAAAGATGCTGCCAATATATATATATATATATATATATATAAATTCTAGTGCTAAGAATTTGTCACTTTAACTGAGCTGGTTCATGGCAACTTTGAAGTTTTGTGAGGACACTGTTATAATGTCTTTAACTCATCATGATTGTTTTTTTCCTTCTGCTATTGTGTCCTGGTCCTCTTTCTTAGATTGATGAGAATACCAGTGTAATGGGGGTGGAGTGGATGGAGAAAAAATGCTTGAGAGAATGGATGCGAGTTAGTGAGATAGATGTCTATTGACCTTACATTTAAATTCCTGGAGATCATAGCTGTTGGGGAAGCAATTATATGGAAGGGAATTCCACAGGCAGGAAGTGTGAGAAAAGAAGCTGTTAGAGTAGAAATTGCGGTTACATTTTATCGGTTTCACTATAAAAGGGTGGGACCTAGTTGCTAGTCTAGTAGCTCTTGTAAATTTATACATAGAGAGAACCAGTGATCTAAGTTTAATGGAGCAGAAGCCATCAAAGTATTTATAGAAGAGGCACAGGGAAGCCCCGTCACACCGGTGAGAGAGCGACTGCAGCTGAGCTGACAAGTCGTTATCGATCACATTACAGATTCTTGGATTTTGTCAAGAACTTCGAGGTGAATCGCAGGAGCACCCAACCAGATGTGGCAGCAGTATTGTGCAAGTTTTATTGTGCAAGTTTTATTGTGCAAGTTTTATTGTGCAAGTTTTATTGTGCAAGTTTTATTGTGCAAGTTTTAGATTTCTTTTTAATGCTTTATTTATTACTTTTGATGTATGCATAAGTGAATGCCTGCTTAATTGATTTTATTTTTGTTTGGTTCTTGTTGTTTAGGCTGACCTCTTTTATTGGTTTGAGCCTTTTTTTTTTTTTTTCTTCTTACTTTGTTGCGTTTAAGGGTTAAGGGTTTGTGCTTAAGGGTTTTTTTTTTTTTTGTTTAGAATAATTAAAACAATCAACACAATATCTCCACCCTGATATCGAGCTTCTTCTTCTTCATGTGCAGTGTCCCTTCAGAACGTAGGCAATAAGTGACTTCCACTTGGCTCTGCCTCCTGTCGCTTTAAAAATTCTTTTTCTTGGTATCTCTCCCAAACCCCACTCCTCCATCCATTTTCTTAGACCTATCAAGTAGGACTCGCTCTTTCTCTTGTCTCTTTTCCCTCTATTTGTCCTGTGAGTATTAAATTCTCCAGGCCTTCCTTCCTCATATGTTCCAGAAACCTCATCTGTCCTTATGTTAAATATGAATTTTCTCCTCATTTCCATCTTCTCCATCACCTCGTCATTAGTCATGTGCTCAGACCATGGTATCCTCAGCATCCTTCTGTAAAAGCACATTTCTGCTGCCTCAAGCCTCTCCTTCATCTTTGAGATCGTCCAACATTCACTTCTATACAGAAGGACATACATCACATAGCAATCCAGTACTCTCTTCTTTGTTTCCAATGAGATTTTCCTGTCTTTCAGTATTCTGGTTAGCTTTTGAAATGCGTCTTTGGTCATACCAATGCGTCTTTGGATCTCAACATTGCACTTTCTCTCCTCTGTCAGTGCACTTCCCAGGTATTTAAATTTCTTTACCTGTTTTATTTTAGTTTCTCTGACCTGTAGTTGGCATTTTGGGGTCTTTTTTTTGCTGATGACCATCAGTTTTCTTGAACTTTATGCTTAGTCCTTTCTTCACACTTTCTCTTGCTATCTTCTGTAGAAGGTCCTGCATTCTCCTTTCCATGTCTACTATCTGCACTGTGTTATCTGCATGTCATACATTAAGATTGTGGCTGCCAATGACGAATCCTGGCACAGGTTTTATTTCTCGCAGAATTGTTTCGCTCTATAAGTCAAATAGATCCGGTGAGAAAACACATCCTTGTCTTACGCCCTTTTCTATTTTTGTATAGCTGTTCAATTCACTTCCTATCCATATGCAAGCGATTTTCTGCCAATTTATATTCTTGATTATCTTAATGTCTTTTCCGAAAATGTCAAGCAGCTCTATCAAGTGTTTGTGTCGTACTATGTCAAATGTTTTTGCATAGTCTATAAAGCACAGATGTAGGTCCTTCTGCATTTGTATTGCTCTTTCAGATAGTATTCTGAGCATGAATATTGCATTTCTTGTTCCGGTATCTTTGGCATAGCCACACTGTCCTTGTCCTGTCTCTAGGCTAATTCTGCCAAGCGCTCTGTTCATCAAAATACGGATGATGAGTTTTGTTATGTGGCTCATTAAGCTGATTCTTTGGTGGAGTTCACATTCCTTTACAGCTCAGCTCATTTGCATAGCCTACCACAATATTATTATTAATATTATGTATCATAATGCTTATATCAACTCGTAGTTCAGGTTAATAATATTCAGAAGGAAAACACTGGAACACAAAATTAGTGAAAGAATATTATGTGGATTAATAATACAATACTAGCGAATATTTTAAATATTCAGAAGGAAAACACTTGAACACAAGAAAGAAGTGTTTAGTCGTAGAGATTAATATTGCATTACTAGTAAATATAGCAGTTACTGTGACACTCTCTGCAACTCCTTTGTCTCCTGTTAGTGACTACTTTCGTAGTTCATGGAAGAGTCAATACTTTAGTGAAAAGTGGTTGTCTTTCTACCCCCACTCCAACCTTTAAGATCGGCATCCTTTTTTCGAATGTGTATTCCTTCTTTTGGGATTTGCTTCTAATACTTCCATTAGATTTATTTTATTTTATTAACACAATGTTTTCGAATAGTTATAATTAGAGTAGTAATCCATGTGATTAACCCTCTAGGGCCATTCGTATCATAAAGTGGGGGATCAGTTCTATATTGTTATGAAGTAATAAACAGATCCCCCACTAATTACTACTTAACACTCTAGGGCCATTCGTATCATATTTGATACAGTATTTCCCTATAAGGAAACATTTGGTATTTCCCTAGAAGGAAACATTTGGTATTCATTGACTGAGCAGTCAGTACTGCTTTCATTTGAAATTTATAAAATATTTCTCTTAAAAAATTTTTCAGTAAAATATTTCTTTCAAGGCTTGTTTTCATACTGTATCAAATATGATACGAATGGCCCTAGAGGGTTAAGAAAGAACTAAAATCCCAACCCTAAACAGGAAAAAAAGAGATCAACCTCTACCTCTGTTCAAAAGACCGACGAAGTGTGTTAACCAGATGATAGGAAATATAAATTTAGATTTTTACTACCTGCCCACTATTATTTCAGACCACTCAGGTAGCATCAATATTTGGATAAACTCAAGAGTCACTCACTAACGAAATGTGTCCGTTTCTCAATTGACCTTTTTTAATCAATTCACCCCAAGAAAGGTGATAAAACCGCGAAAATGCAAGAGGTTGCTGATTGTGAAAGAGCCTGAAAAAGACTTAACCCTCTAGGGCCATTCATATCATATTTGATACAGTATGAAAACAAGCCTTGAAAGAAATATTTTCCTGAAAAATTTTTTAAGAGAAATATTTTATAAATTTCAAATGAAAGCAGTACTGACTGCTCAGTCAATGAATACCAAATGTTTCCTTATAGGGAAATACCAAATGTTTCCTTATAGGGAAATACTGTATCAAATATGATACAAATGGCCCTAGAGGGTTAAGCAATTCTTTCTCTAACCTTATATATTTTATAGATTTGTTCTAGGGGTAGTTTTGGCCAACACGACAAGCTGCTCCAAACTGAAACATTGACCCACAATCTGTCATTATGTTCTTAAATAGTCTTGTCATATGGAGACTTTAATATGGATGTTATGGACAGTGCCAGACTCATTCAGAAATGTCTAAAACAGATCTCTTAAGTCCAGTAGCTGCTATTGCTCTTTCTAGTACTGACAGAGGTTTCCTTCCTTGCCTTATGTTTGAGACAGAGTGGAACATCAGCATCTTGATTATGTCTGAGTTATATGTGCTATAAATTTTAATTATTGCCACTTTTGAAAGTCCTCAAGTGGCATGGTTTCTGTCATTTGGCACAATTCTTTTCTAGATTGAATGTTAAAGGTGTTTTTTATTTTTTGTATTTTTTTTTTTATTTTTATTTTTTTTTTCAGTAAGTGGAGTGTGTAGGTTTCAGTGAAGCCCATCCTTCCTTGAACTTTGTGGACTAGTCCTACAGAATCGTAAAGAATTGTGCCAAATGACAGAAACCATGCCACTTGAGGACTTTCAAAAGTGGCAATAATTAAAATTTATAGCACATATAACTCAGACATAATCAAGATGCTGATGTTCCACTCTGTCTCAAACATAAGGCAAGGAAGGAAACCTCTGTCAGTACTAGAAAGAGCAATAGCAGCTACTGGACTTAAGAGATCTGTTTTTCTGAAAAATTGTTTTAATATAAAGATTTGATAAATTTCAACTGAAAGCAGCACTGACTGCTCAGTCAATGAATGCTGAATGTTTCCTTATAAGGAAACTGCTAATAAACTCATTACCATTTGTGTCGCAGAAATTACAAAACTGTTTCATTTCAATTTTAAAAAGTCTTTTTTTTTTTTTTTTTTTTTTAAAGATTCGACATCCAGATGGGCAGAGTCTGCGGCATACTTTCGATGGCTCCACCCTTCTTCAGGATATCTGGACTTATGCGACTGAGAACTTTACAGATACGGAAAACATGTGTTTGATGCAGGTTGGTCATCACATTATTTTTTCTATTTATCATCAACTAGCAGTATAACCCAGCATTGCTCGGGTGTAATGAAAGCTTTAAAACTAATCCATGGTCCTGGAGTTCAGACTCAGCCTAAAGAATATTTGTGTGAAGTTTGGTGAGAATCAGATAAAAATTGTGAATTTGTATAAAGGACATACAGACATATAAACTGACACACACAAACATCTTGCCTTATCTATATATATATATATATATATATATATATATATATATAATCGATTTTCTGCACTATTGTAAGAACTGCAACCTTGAAACTTCTGAATATCATTTCTTATGTCTTTGTCTATGAGTGCATCAAATTTGATTAAAATCGGACCACTACTTCTATAACCCGATTTTTTTCGATTATCGATTTTCAATATTTATTGGGGGTACCTCAATACACAACACAGCTAAGAACACTTGCAGACGCTTATAGTACAACTGTGTGAATTTTCAAGAAAATCGGTTCAGCCATTTCGGAGTTTATAAGTAATGGAAACACACAGGCACGCACTGACACACACACACACACACACAGACAGACAAAGTTCCATTTATAAATAAGTTTAGATTTAGATGAACCTTGTATCTTTTTGTGTGATATACTTAGCTCTCATTATCTCGTAAATTGAGATCAAAATGCACAAGAAACTCTATTTAGATTTCTGTCTGAATTTTCAAGATGGCAACTTGTACACTAACTTATTGTAAATAGTATCTTCATCCTAGTTGTTTTATTCAAAATGTATCAGTTATTTCTGAGATGAGAAAATATTATTTCAACTGGTATCTTCATCTTAGTTGTTTTAGTCACAATGTTTCGGTTATTTCTGTCCATGTAAAAGACTGAAATGTGTACACTTATATCAAATGTGTTTGTAGCATTCAGTCAGTTAAGTGCCATACGTGATACATGCTTGGGCGATCATGTCTCGAAAGAGACATGATTGACTGGGTAGAAGATTATCCCTCAGTAAGTTGCCATTGCTTTCTGCGGTAGACTGGTTGCCAACCAAGGCTATAGGACCCGATCTGTCCTGTTATTTAACCCATAACTGGAGGGAAGAGATGGATTAATAGCTTTCCCAAGGGTATTTGCGCGTAAGTGAATGCAATGAATTCAAATGGAATTCAAACTCGGCTCCCTGATTTCTCATTCCGAGCCGATATCCAATGCACTACAATGCACCTCCTGTTTGTAGCATTACTTTTTTTTTAAACACATACAAGAATGTATATGTGATAATGTTAAATCAGTTTTACTTCTTCTATGTGCCCTGTCCCTTCAGGACGTAGGCGATCATGGATCTCCACGACTCCCTATCCCTTGTGGCTCTTAGTATGTTTGCTCCTGTTGCTTCTGGCAACCCCTGTTCTGTCATCCACCTGATCAGGCCCTGCAAATATGTTATCCGCTGCCTTCCTCTGTCTCTCCTTCCTTCTATCTGTCCAGTCAGTATCAGGTTCTCCAGGCTCTCCTTCCTCATTGCATGTCCCAGGAACTTCAGTTGTCTCTTCCTGATGCTCAGCATCAATTTCCTTTTTGTTGCCATTCTTTCTAACACCTCGTCGTTGCTTGTATGCTCAGTTTTACTAAGTTTCTTAAAATATACATAAAAAAAATCATGAATGTTGTTTGTACTTGAATTGAAGACCACAAGTGTAGATGTTGTGTTCATTTTGAAACTACCAGAGCTACAACTAAAAAACAAAACAAAACAAAAACAAAAGCCACTACTGTAATTTTTATGATGGCCCCTTTTGTAAATGTCTCCAATTTTATTGGTTTCAAAAAGAGATAATGCATATAGTTGTCCATGTGTCAGGATGCTTCTGAAATTTGTTCTGAATTTGTTGCATGTAAGTAGCCTTTTGGATGTGCATCATGTTGCAGTGGATATCGGCTTGAAATTTGTAATCGGGAAGCCGAGTTTGAATCCAAGTTGAATTCCCTACATTGACTTATGCGTAAATACCCTTGGGAAAGGTATTAATCTGTCTCTTCCCTCCAGTTATGGTTAAATAATAGAACAGATTGGGTTCTATAGTCTTGGGTGGCAACCAGTCTACTGCAGAAAGCAATGGCATCCTACAGCGGGATAATCTGCCCAGTCAATCCTGTCTCTTTTGAGACATGATCGCTCAAGCATGTATCACGTATTGCACTTAACTGACTGAAGCAGCTTTTCGTTTGTAATCACAAATTATTTTGCAATGATCTGAAGATTTCCTTTATGTATGCCTGTACATATTAAATATCCCAAGGCACATTTAGATAGAGAAAGAGTTTTTCAAAAGCTAAACAAATTATTAAGAAAATGAAAAATGTTGTTAGAAACAAAGAAAATAGTACTAAACTGCTGTGTAATATTTAAAGGCATGGTGGAGCAGTGGCTAGCTGGTTGGATTGAGGAACCAGAGAGCCGAGTTCAAATTTCAGTCGAATTCATTACATTCACTTACCTTCGGAAAGGTATGAATTGATGTCTTCTCCTCCTAGCTATGGATAAATTGCAGGACAGACTGGGTTCTGTAGCCTTGGTTGGCAACTGATCTAGGAGAAGAAAGACTCTGAATTCAAAACTAGCCTGGAGGTCGACCACCTTGCCCTCAGGATAAACTGGTTTGCGTAAGTTTAACATCCCTACTGGTAAAAAAAATACAAGTTACAGAAGCATCAATGACAGCAAACCAGGACAGAACAGTGTGCCATGGCGAGGGGTTGTTGATGGCTTATGCTCCACTGGGAGCGATGGGCTCGGAGGTGGAGGCTGTGTAATATCAAGCCTTGTCATAGATGAATAAGAATCTGGAGGCAGATTACTGAAAGGTGTTGAGAGTACCATGGATGTGGCAGTTAGTGCTTTGAGAATTTGACACTCCCAAGACATATTAAAGGCAAAAGGAAAGTAATGAGTAACCTACCTAACAAGCTTATCAAAATGAATGTCAGAACAGAGAGTGAGAAAGATTGTAAAAAGATAGATATTTCTTAGAGATACAAAAGACAGCAAGTTGTGAACAGAAATGATTACTTGCATCCTGAATGGAGAGAAGACATAGAAAAAGTTTGTAATTATGACCCAGTGTCAAAAAAAAAAATCCAACAGTATGCTGCTCATAAAGTATTTTTTTTTTTTTTTTTTTAATCATATCACCTCGAGCAAGGCGGTAATGCCACTGATGTGCAGGGGGCTACGTAAAAGTGAAAAGATTGGAAAAGAGAAAGCTGGAAACCACATCCTAAACAGGGAACAAGGGATGAGCCTCTTCACCTGTTCAGTAGACGTGGGTGGAGCGTAGTAGACGTGGGTGGAGTGTAGTAGACGTGAGTGGAGCGTAGTAGACGTGGCTGGAGTGTTCAGTTGCAAATGAAATTTCTTTTTAAACCATTATTGGAAAAAGAAATAATTTATTAATATGGAAACACTCATAAAAGCAAGTAATTTTGTTTCCATTGGACATGATAGTTTGCATGTATTAAAAGAAAGTTGTTTTTGTTTTTTTTAGCCGTTTCCTCGTCGAGATTTTACCAAAGAAGATGCCAGCAAATCTCTGTTTGAATTGGGATTGTGTCCATCTGTTGGTCTTGTCTTGAAAAAGACTGATGGTTCCCAACAGGCTTTTGGTAAGTAAATATTTTGAGTTGATTCTTTTGTTAGTGGTTTTGCTTGGAAGTTTTTTTGTTTTTTTTTTATTATTTATTAATTTTATTCCAAGTACTTTGAACATTCATGTCAGTCTGTAATAGGTATATTTAACAAGAGCATTGTTTTGCCAGATTCTTTAGCTGTAGTGTTCAAGCCTTTGATTTTTAGCCTCTTACCTATAATACCAAAATATTTTGATTGTTTCACCACCACCCAACCCAAACAAAACGTGTTTTATTTTATCCACCAGCAAATAGCACGAATGAGTATTTTTTAGTTATTTTTTTTTTTTTAATCGTTTCACCCCAAGCAAGGCAATAATGCTACTAGAATGCAGGGGATTACAGGAAGTGAAGAAGAATGAGAAGATGTGCGATGGAGAGAATTGAGAGAAAGACAAAAAAAAGTGTTCAAGAAAACAGAAGATGGTGATTGACATTGCATTTAAATTTTTGGAGGTTGTAGTTATCGAGCAAGCAAGAAATCAGGAGAGACTTCCACAGGTGGGAGGTGGGAGAAAAACTTTTAGATTAGAAGTGGCAGTTTCATTTATTTCAACAGTAAATTGATGGGAACTAGATGCCAATCTTGTAGCACACTTAAATTCCTGTAGTTGCTGCGTCAGGCAAAAGCTTATCAGAAAAGACGTCATGGAAATATTTGTAGAAAAGACAGAGGGAAACCACGTCACGTAACTGAAGTCCAGAGGTCAAGTCAGGATCGATTACACTGCATATACTCTTTTTTGAGCTGCACTCATAAATTGTAGTATTGTCTGTGTTAATATTTACTAGAAATCTTTCTGAATATGCTAATAAATCTAAAAAGAAACAAATAAAACCCGAACTCTTGATTTGTCTTTGTTTTGTGTTGCGTACTCAAAAGCACAGATTAGTTGTGTACAACAGATTTCTTTCACATGCAGTTAGTATAAGCAGAAGGACCTCAGAATTGCTACCTGTAATTTCGCTTGTGCATGGTTTTCCTAATTAGCAAAACGTTCAAACCTTTAAACTAAAACTACTTTGATCTCGAAAGAGTAAAATACAAGTAAAAATAAAAGAATGTTAGTTAGACTTTTTTTTACAGTTTTTTGAAACAAAAGCAAAGGATAAAAAGTTAGTAGCTTAAAACAAAACATAAATTTAAGCGACTAAATTTATATCCTTTGATTTTGTTCCAAATAACTGTAACAAAAATTCCAACAATTAAATATACTGTTCCAAATTTCCTGGTGTTTATGTGTTGGGGGGGGGGGCACCCTGTATAAGTAATTTGAAAATATAAAAAAAAAAAATTTTTAAATCTTCTCAAAGCAATTAAAGGTTTGAGTTATCAGATCCTGAATGAAAAAACTTAAATTAATAATATAAACAAATTTAATTCATCAACGGCTGAAATGTTTTTATCTAATTCATTTCATTTTTACAGTTTTACTTTATAAGGCAACTATAAAATATGATAATAGGAAGAGTTGTGTCCCCTTTACCATGTAAGTTTTAAAAGTATGTGCAGATTGTCCATTTTGTTTTATATGCTCTTGACACATTATTTCACGCACGTACATTTAAACAGACATTTATACAAACTTACATTTAAGATAAATGTCTATTGCTTTTATTGCATATGGAATACGTACATATAAATAGGCAAGTGTTTCTAACATTTAAAATGAATATCTGTTTCTTTATTACATGTGACTTTTAACACATGACTCAATAAATTCCAGGCCTAACTAATAAAACAACAACTTTTAGGCAAAATTCGACTTTATTCGTCAACATAGTCTCCTTCTAGGGTGATACACTGATTCCAATGGTTTTCTAACAATTTGATGCCTTTCTTGTAGAACGATTTGTCTTTGGCCTCAAAATACGCCTCAATTTCTGATATCACTTCTTCATTGGGGCCAAATCTCTTTCCTTAGGGCATTCTGTTGAGGTTTGCAAACAACCAGTAGTTGCTGGGGGTCAGATCTGCAGAATAGGTTGGATGCGGAAACAATTTGAAGTGCAATTTATGTAGCTTTGCCATTGTTGTGATTGACTTGTGACATGGTGCGTTGTCTTAATGAAAGATCACTTTTTTCTTCTTCATTTATAGTTCTTTTCAGTTGATTTCTTCCTTCAAAAACACCAATAATGCTGTGTTATATTCGCTATTGCTGCTTCTTCCTTCCACAAGGTAATCAATAATCAGAATATGTTGTGCATCCCAAAATACGGAGACCAAAACCTTGCTTGCTGATATTTGCATCTTTGATTACTTTAGATGGCTTTCACCTGCTGCTGTCCACTCAGCTGATTTCCGATTTGACTCCAGAGTGAAGTTTTATCCATTGTCACATAATATTTACACAAAAACTCCTTGTTGGGTTAAAACAGTTGCAAACAACGCTCTGAATTGTCAACATGTTGTTTTTGATCGACTGTGAACAAATGTGACACCTACTTTGAACACAGTTTTCTCAGTGACAAATGTTCATGCAAAATGGTGAATACACTGCCTTCTGATATGTTCAACTTCGCTGCTATCTCACGCAACTTCAATTTATCATTGGCCAAAAAAGAGTTTGTGGATTTTTGTTTGGTGTGTTTTGGGATAACTGCCGATTTTAGGCGACCTGAGTGTTCAGCGTTATTTTTTTGTACAACTGTGTTTAAAGTCAGCATACCAATTCTTAACCATTGTTTCTGATGGAGCAGAGTCCGAATAACACTTGTCAATCCACTGCTTTGCTTGAACAGTACTTTCTTCCCATCAGAAAGTAATGCTTTATCAACATACAAAATTCAGATTTTTCCATTGTTTTGAAAATTTGCAACAGTAGCTTCACTTAAATAACTAATTTGTAAACTAATAATCTGATTGGACACAAATTTTGTCACACGTCATTTGATAAAAATCATATGGATTTTTTATTAGTGGTATCATTTATATGACAGGACTGGGACTTATTTAGTGATGTGTTATATATATATATATATATATATATATATATATATATATATATACCCTCCTGTCAAATTAATGGGGAAATAACCTATGAGTAAACAGCTAATAATCTTCACTAATATATTAATATCAGAATGTTGAGCCATTTGAAGGTTGGTACTTTATAAAAATCATATGGATTTTTTTATTAGTGGTGCCATCTATATGTCAGGCCTGGGACTTGTTGAGTGATGTGTTATCTAGTCAATGAAATCAAACCCCAATCAACATTGTAATATACTGTCTCTGTTGTCATTTAAAAAAAGAAAAATTAATTTTGTGTCTTGTAAATAAACCTCTGAAGAAACTTAATAAAGTGAAACATATTAGATTAAAGACATTTTGCCTACTTGTTCTTTATTTATTCTGTCATCTTGGATTTTAATCCATATATTCAACTATATATAAAGGGTGAGGTAGCAGTCACACACCATAGGGATAATTTATTAAATGTATAATTATACATGAAAATGCTATTTATTAGTTATTTAATTCTTATGTGTTGTTCAAACTTTTTTTTTTTTAAACTCATTTCAATTCTGTGCCTGCACAATTCATTAACACGTCGAAGAGTTTCCTCTATCATTTTCCTGCATTCATATTTAATTTTTTTCTTTAACTTCCCCAATATTTCTTGGGCGCATCTGATAACTGGTTTCAGAGGTTCCCACAGGGAAAAAAAAAATTGACGGTGCGAATTCTGGTGACTTCAGTAGGCACTCAACCGGACATCTTTGACTTATCTGCTAACCCTTGTGGTGAGTGACTTTTGTGTGTGTGTGTGTGTGTATATATATATATATATATATATATATTGTGTATTTGGGCAATAGTCTTTCTTTTATGCAGGTTTCATTAAAAATGACACAAGGTATTATCATTAAGTTTTTTATATAATCTTTCAAGGGTTCACATAATTTTTGTCTTTGGAACTCAAATTACATTAGAATTTTTCAAAGCTTTTGTACTTTTGAGCACTTTTGGCTATACTTTTAGCTCTTAAGAATTCATTTTGTTTTACTTGTAAATAAGCGTGTGAAAACTTTATGCATGTAGAGTCTTGTGTATGTTGCATCTTTCCCACAAAAGTTCCATCTGATCTCATTTAAGCACACACATCGAGATATTCCAGGACCTATCCGTGATATACTTACTGATAATACATAATAGCATCATCCACATGCAAAAGATTTAAAATAATGGGGGTATTACTATTAAAAAAAATCCTACTCTTAATAGCACCAATTATGAACACGGTAACAATGTGCTTACTGTATTTGGAACTTAACATACGCAAAACTATATGCATAAACTTCACACATGTTTATTTGCAAATAAAACAAAATTAATTTTTGATAATGGCTAAAAGCGGTCGAAAGTACCCAATTTTATGGAATTCTTATATAATTTGAGTGCCAGAAAGTAAAAAATTATATAAAAACATGAAAATTTATATAAAAAAATTTAATAAGACATTTTCTGTCATTTTTAATGAAACATATATACACACACACAGACACACACACACACACACACCAAATTATTACGCCATGCTCTGTGTGGGTTGGAATGACCATGTGTCAAATGAGGACATGCATGCCAGTCTCCCGAATGGTGTCTCAAGGGGTCAGGTCAAGAAGAATATGTGTTTTTGGCCATCTGTTTCAAAGCAGTGAGGTTTTGGGACCCAAAACATAGCCTGCAGCAACTTTCCCCACTATTTCTGCTCATGAAACATTGGATGAGCTCAAATTGGTCCTGAGAGAGAGAAAAATGGAAGAAACTTGTGAAAAGCTGGGAACTACCCAGTCGATGATCATGATGATATATGCACACACATATATAAAAGACAAATGGTGAACCAACACATTTATCCTTTGATGGACTCTAAAATCTTTTTACAGATATATTTTTCCGTTATATCTGAATTTTTATAGACATATACATGCATCATTCATTTTACTTCCTCCTATCTTTTGTTGATTTCTTCTGTGACTCCAGATTGTCATTTCACAAATATGACCCTAGCAAGGCTTGAAGTAGACTGTCATCATAAAGTATAGGTCTTAATGCAACAGCTGCATTGCTGATGTGGCTAAGCAGACCACCATTTAAATTTACTATTTTATATTTTTTTGTATTTTGTTTTTCTCAATGCCATTTAAGAAATGAAAAATTCCAACAGATATGAGTGTATGTAAATAAAGATGGCAGTTGTGTATGGAGGAATGAAAAATGGTTATATATATGTGTGCGTTGTGGTGTGGTGGATGACGGCTTGGAGGGGGAAATCGGTGAGCCGAGTTCCAATTCCAGTCGAGCACACTGCATTCACTTGCGCACTAGTACCCTTGGGAAAGGTATTAATCCGTCTGTTCCCTCCAATTATGGGTTAAATAATTGAGGTCCGCTGTTCATGCGATCTGTGCCAGATTTCTGCACCAATTGTTTGTTATCAGCGGTCCAAAAAGTGTGGATGGTACTACACAATGCCTTCACCACTATAAACAAATCTTTGTGTGGATGTCTTACTAAGGTTAGACCCTCATACATCGAAATTGATGGGAGAGTCCATAATTTATATATATATATATATATATATATAGTTAGATTTTAATGATTGTTGTTGATGGTGGCTCTAGTCTAATCAATAAGGTAGCTGTTGTATTAAATCTTGCTTGGAAGCTTATTTCAAATTTGTTTTTTGTGTCACATGTCTGATTCATGATGTATAGTAATGATTATTAAAATGAATAAAATTAGTCAAAGATTAATAATGATTATAATAATCTTCCGATTAATTAGTCATTGTGCATGGGTTGAAATTCTTCCTGAACTAAAAAAAAAATTTTTTTTTGAAGGCAAAGTGATGTCTGTCTTTTTCTTTTATGTACCTATTATTGCTTTTAATGAAGCTCAACAAGGTAATAAAACTGACTTCATTTTCAGTTGTAAGGATCATATATGTCAGTTATTGTTGGATTTAAGATGTGTGTGTGTGGGGGGGGGTGACCCAAATCTCTACTTTAGACAAAGATTAAAATGTCTCCAGTCCAGCATGTAATTGTATATTTTTGTGTAGGCTTTCCCTTTCATGTTTCACAATTCACTTTATATTTATAAAATATGATTTGTTCTAAAGACATACCCTAAGCTCATTACATTCTGTAATTCAGATCAACTCGTGAATTAACTTATTAAAAAAAAAAAAGAAAATGAAAAAAAAAAAACAGTTTAGAAAAAATTACAATATTGTCATGGAAGAAAAACTATGTGATTCTGGGAAAAAAAAAAGAAAAAAAAAGCAACTTGTTTATAATCAATTCTATGTAAATTACATAAATCTCAACTTGAGCAACTTAAAATAACTAAGTTACTAAATACTGTATAATTCTACCAGTTCTATTTAGTTAAATTAAAATATATAGGATAATATATATTTATTTAAATATATATATATATATATATATATATATATATTTTCACAGTTCTATATTATATATCAAGCACTATTTTAAATTAATGTTTTGAATGTTGTAATTTCTCTTCGTTCCTTATTTACTTGGATATATATTTATGTGTCATTCGCATACAAGCCTGTTTTGCTGTTATCGCAGCTCATCAGTGTGGCTAGACATCCACTTGCCTCTGGCCAAGATTGAAACTCGACTGATTTGGTGTCAGTTAGTCGCTAATTCCTAAGCCATAGGCACATGGAATCAGAAGGGAAATTTTTGCATGTTATATATAAGCGGTGTATACACATACCAGTCATCAAAAGAACTCAATTCATTGCTGAAAAATAATGCATAAATCGTAGAAATGAAAACTGTTTTTTTTAATTTTCCTTTCTAGAGAGCTCAATCGTAATAAGAGCATATATATATATATATATCGTAATATTTTTATTATAAGTTTATCATAGAAACATATGACCAAAACACAACACCTCTTGTGTTGCAGTAAACTAATCTTATTAGCACCTTATCAGGTAGTGAAATATTTCTTTTACTGTTGGGAATTATTATATATAGAAGCTTAGAAAACAACACATTTTTTTACCAAATCCAGACAATTAAGCTGGGGGGATTTTTTTGGTGGTTTATCTCAGCGAACCAATAGAAAATCAGGTTATGATTGGAGAAATTTGATTGTAAGAGTAAAGGAAGATAGACTTATGTGCAAGTCTTGTTAAAAATTGATATTGATTGTTACGAACTAAGATCCCATGGAAAATTATATAAAATAAACTTAATCAGAGCACCTTGTCTGTTGTTTTTAACAAAACTATGCACACACATAGTTTTAGTGCAAAGAATGTCACTGAGCAGGTTCATGTCAATTTCAAAGTTTTGTGATGATACTGTTATCATGCCCTCACTCACATGGGGATGGGTTTATATATACATATGTACACACACACACACATATGGTGTAAGAAAAATATTGTTACAAACTAAGGTCACATAATATATATATATATATATTCTTTATTTGTAAACAAGTTATTATGCGACCTAGGTTTCTACCTTGTAACTGCAGGGACAAAAATAAATGCCCACTTCAAGGACTTTGTATTACAAAAGAAGTCATTTACAAAGCAAAAGTATATGACTCAAATGGTCAAAAAAATATATTTGGGATCAACCAAAGACACCTTTAAGACCAGGTGGTTCAATCACAAGTCTACATTTAATATAGAAAACTTTAAAAAATCTGGATAAAATTGGCTAGCCACATGTGGAAATTGAAATTAAAATATGGAAACGGCCCAGATATAACGTGGAGTATAGTAGAAACAGCCAAGCCTTACAACAGTGGCAAAATATGTAGACTTTGCCAGGAAGAAAAGTTAGCGATTATGCTATACCCAAACAAAAATGAATTATTAAATGAAAGAACAGAAATTATGACTAAGTGTAACCATAACAAAAAATACCTATTATGTTCATACAACCCTGGATGAAAACATTATAATGTTTTGTAATTTTAAAAATTGTGCATTCAAAGATTCCCTGTTATGTGAGTGTTCAAAAAAAAAAATCACTGTCACTTGAGCGTTCTTTTAAAAAAAAAAAAAAGAGGTAAACAGTAAAATCAGTTATTGCAAATTGCCTGAAGACACCACATGGTAGAAACCTACGTTGTGTAATAACTCGTTTATAAATGAAGAATATTCAAAAGTTCTACAATATAATTGCATTGAACACTTTTTAATAGAAATGTGTACTGGGCTGATTTTATTATGATCAAAAGCTAAGTAATGAAACAAATATATGAGAAATCGTGCAGTCTGTCTTGAAGAGGAAAAATAAAAGTGTATCAAAATTAAAAAAATGATGATTTATGAAAATATATATATATATATATATATATATATATATATATATATGATGGAAATACTATATATCAGATTCATAACACCAATAAAATAGCTTGACGGATTTTTATAATCCTTCCTCTATTCAAAAGTAACATTACCGAAATTAACTATTGTACAATTTATCAATAGACCAACAGGCATGATCATGAACATTTGAGGAGATTACTATCAAAAGGGAGATAACTTTGCATAAACACTTAGTCTAAGGTAGATAATCCACTTTTCTTATTTTTTCTATAAGTTACCATTTGCAATGTAACTTGGCACGCAATCAGAAAAAAACAGCTGAAATTTCTGAGAAATATTCTGAAGAAAGAGGGCCTGGAGAATTTTAACTTTCGCAGAAAACATTAATTAACAGATTTGAGAGAATAGAAGGCAAAATAAGGAGAGAAGTGATGGTAAAGAGTCGAGTGATTTCAGTCAGTTACGTGCCATATGTGATACGCGCTTGGGCGATCATGTCTCGAAAGAGACATGAATGACTGGCCAGAAGATTATTCTGCAGTAGGATGCCATTGCTTTTTGCGGTAGACTGGTTGCAAGCCAAGGCTGTAGAACCTAATTTGTCCTGTTATTTAATCTATAACTGGAGGGACCTTTCCCAAGGGTATTTGTGCTTAAGTGAATGCAATGAATTCAACTGGAATTCAAACTCGGCTCCCTGATTTCTTGTTTTGAGTTGATATCCAATGCACCACAAACGCACATCCAAATGGGCAAATAGTGAGCTAAAATAAGCAAAAATATTATGCATGTATAAAAATACATTTTAATAGTAAAAGCATCAGCAATACATTTTTATATAAAAAAGATAGATAAAATATAACCATGACATGACTGACTGGGCAGATTATTATCCTGCAGTAGGTTGCCATTGCTTTCTGGGGTCGACTGGTTGCCAGCCAAGGCTATAGAACCCAATCTGTTCTATTTTTTTTACCCATAACTGGAGGGAAGAGACAGATTAATACCTTTCCCAAGGGTATTTGTGTGTAAGTGAATGCAAGGAATTCGAACTTGGCTCCCTGATTTCTCGTTCTGAGCTGATATCCACTGCACCGCAAGGCACGTCTCTAAGTGATTTAAACCAATGAAAAAAAGGGAATTTGGAAGACCCATAATTGTCGCATCCTGATACATTAAAGAAGGAAAAACAGTTAATCTATGATAGCAGTCAATGGAATAAATAATTGTATTTTGTTATTCAGAATAGTTATTTTGATGATAGTTTTGTGATATTAAATCTGACGAAATTTTAGTGGATCAATTTTATTAGTAACTAGCAATATAGCCCGGCATTGCTCGGGTGTAATGAAAGCTTTAAAACTAATCCATGGTCCTGGAGCTCAGACTCTTAGGATGTTGGCACGAAAGACTAAAAAGCAATAGTTGTTTCCAGTTAAAGCGAAACCATAGACTGAAAGAAAAATGTATGGATGTAAGTCAAATTTTGATTTCCTTGTATTGATATAAAATTTTCTACACTATTGTAAGAACTGCAACCTTGAAACTTCTGAATATCGTTTCTTATGTCTTTGTCTATGAGTGTATCAAATTTGATTAAAATCGGACCACTCCTTCTATAATCCGATTTTTTCGATTATCGATTTCCGATATATATTGGAGGTACCTCGACACGAGACCTAGCTAAGAACACTCGCAGATGCTTATATTACAACTGTGTAAATTTTCAAGAAAATCAGTTCAGCCGTTTCAGAGTCTATAGGTAACGGACACACACAAAGTTCCATTTATAAATAAGTTTAGATTCTTTATTAATGGAATAAAAATAGATTTATGCAGGATTAAAAGGACAGTTGTGGTACAGTGGATATTGGCTCGGAATGAGAAATTGGAGATCCGAGTTCGAATTCAATTTGAATTCATTGCATTCACTTACGTACAAATAACCTTAGGAAAGGTATTACTGTCTCTTCCCTTCAGCTATCGGTTTGACAATCTCACCTACCTCCCATTAGCATGGACCAGGCTTACCTCCCAGAGAGTAAAACACTACGTCTCCTTGGTCTCACACTTTCAGTGGACCTCAAATGGAATGACTATATCGAATCCGCTGCTATGAAAGTCAGTTCTCTGTGTAGGGCCCGGAAGTTTTTTCCGTCTAAATCTATCCTGCACATATATAAATCTACCATGCATTGAATACTGCTGCCATATCTGGTCGGGTGCGCCTGCTATTCTCCTCGGGCTTCTCGATAAGGTTCAGAGGAGGGTCTGTAATGTGATAGATACCGACTTGGCTGACCGCCTGCAGTCTCTCTCCCACCAGCATGTCGTGGCTTCCCTGTGTCTCTTCTATAAATACTTTCATGGCTTCTGCTCCGATGAACTTAGATCACTGGTGCTCCCTAAATACGAATTTGCACGAGATACTAGATTAGCAACTAGATCCCACCCTTTTACAGTAAAACCGATAAAATGCAGCCGTAACTTCTACTCCAACAGTTTCTTTCCTCGCACTTCCCGACTGTGGAATTCTCTTCCAAACGATTGCTTCCCCAACGGCTACAATCTCCAGGAGTTTAAATGTAAGGTCAATAGACACCTCCTAACACACTAACCTGCTCCCATTCTATCAAACACTCTTCCCATCTGCCCAACCCTCATCCTCGCTACCCTTACTCATCTGTCACCTTCCTCCTGACATTCCCTATGTCTAACCACTCCTTCTCTTTACCTTCCCCTATGTAGCCCCATGCGCAATAGTGGCAGTGGAATGCCTTGCTTGGGGTGAAATGATTTTTTTTTTTTAAAAAAAAAGGATAGATTGGATTCTGTCACCTTGGTTGGCAACCAGTCTACCACAGATTGTAATGACAATGTACTGCGGGAAAGACAATTGAGTATCATCTATGGCACTTAACTGACTAAAAAGGTCAGATGCTTGTTATAAGTATTTTTTTTTTTTTTTTTTTTTTTTTTTTTTTGTATGGGTGTGTGGCTGAGTGGTTAAAATGTTTGCTTTCTGAGCAGGAAGCCTGGGTTCGAATCTCATCATAGTCAATTTGTCAGAACTTGATATTATTAGTCTGGAGGAGTTTTCAATGTGTGGCACTTTTCAAAAAGTGCCTCAAAACCGTACCACAGGTTGACCCAGCCTTGTGAGTGAAATTGGGTAGATAGCTGTCTTTGAGGAGATCGTCTATGGTTGGGCTAGTCACAAGTCATCGTCATTGAAGGTTTGAGTGTTCTGGCTTTGTTCAGATTGTTGTTCATGCTAGATAATGCGCTCTCTCCCAGAAACTGTAACTAAGGTCCGCTCAGTATAGCCGCAGTATAAACCACAGGTTGGCTTTGTTGGTGCTGAACAAAAACAAATGTGCCTGAGCAGGCGTCTACAATCTGGATTAGCTAGCCACCTTGGGAGATGGGTATTCTCGAATATGATTGGCCAGCCATTATAAGTATTTTTTCTCTCACATATAAGCCTTGATATTTCTTTCACAGATATGACTTGAAATTTAACTCTAGGTTTAAATTAATGATTTTTTTTTTTTTTTTTTTTTTTACATATTTAGGCGGATGTGCAATGTGGTGCAGTGGATATCTACTCGGAACGAGAGATCGGGGTGCCGAGTTTGAATTCCAGTTGAATTCTTTGCATTCACTTACGCACAAATACCCTTGCGAAAGGTATTAATCCATCTCTTCCCTCTAGTTATGGGTTAAAAAAATAGGATAGATTGGCACCAGTCTACTGCTGAAAGCAATGGCAACTTACTGCCAGATAATCTTCTGCCCAGTCAGTCATGTCTCTTTCGAGACATGATCGCCCAAAGCGTGTATCATGTATGGCACTTAACTGACTGACACATTCAGAAATATTTCATGGCGATAAATTTCAATGTGCTTAGTTTTACTATTTGTGGCAAAATAGTAAGTTAAGAACAATTGCAGGGGAAATGGTGGTTGTACTTAATTAGTTTTTAATGTGTCTGCTGCATTAGTTCAAGGTGTTTTCATCATCATTTATCCATCACACCGAATGGTGCATAGGGCAACAACTTTTTGTTACTGTTTCTGTAAGAAACTGTTTTTTACAGGGCAGGGTTGTTAGCCCTGCACCCAACCTCCAAACCTGGAGGACCAGTGGACCATTCTTGGTCCTTACGTTTACAGTAAGTACTGACCAGGCTTGATGTTGCTTAACTTCGGTGATCAGACAGGAACTGGTGCATTCAACACGATATAGCTGTAGACAGGTCAAGGTGTAGTCTTTGATTATTGATGATATTGTCTCGATTTCCTCATACTTTGCTTGATTTCTTTTTTGCATTGGAACATTTTTAGCTGGCCATACTTGTCATGAATAACCCTTCATATAGTAAACACCCTGTTTTCCACAAATTAGGCATTTAATGTTACTTCAAGGATGAACAAAACAGAAAATGCTGAGCAAAAGAAGCTAGAATACAGGGTGGGGGTTATATGTTGATCCCCACCCCCAAACAACACTATCTTGGCCTGAGCAATTAAAATCTATTGACACAGAAAATCTGACATGATGACAGCTTCTCTAGTTTAAGTTTCCTGCCAGATACATTTGGTTTTTTGGTGGACATGTACGACATTACTACCACCTGTAAATTTGTTGATTATCACTTTTAAAATTTTTTTCAGTGCAATATCAATAAGATTTTTAGGGGGGTGCCCAATTTCTCATACAACCTTATAGTAAATCGATCCTCCATTTTGGAAACACTCACATTGGAGTCGCTTTGATGTCGCTGAGACCATGTATAGAGAAGCTTACTATTTGAAGATCGATGAACCCATGGAAAATTTTTAATTATCCCTACTTCATATAAATGAAAAGTAAGTTATTTGCAACATTAAAAGAAAAAAAGTTTTGGACAGTTTCTTTAAAATAATTTCTGTTGTAAAAAAATTTAGAATGAAAAATATGACCTATGAAACATTAAAAAAAAAAAAATTTTTGACAGAGAACCTTTAAAAATTCTATTCTAAAAAAATTTTGAATAAAAACATATTTCCGGAACAATTTTTTTTCATGTATGTCCTATAAGTTTTAGAAAAAAAAAGTGGGGGGCGGGCAACAACTCCAAGCTAGCTTTTCCAAAATGGAGTCTCGATTTACTATAACATTGAATTTTTCCAACTTTGTTTTTGAAAATTGTAAACTTTATGTACTAATCGATAAGAATACACAGAAAAAAAGTAAAAAAAAAAAAAAGTTATAATCAACAAATTTACAGGTGGTGATAATGTCGTACACATCCTTTTAACTATATACTAGTACTAGTCAAATGGTGCTGATTAGTTTCTGTGCATTCTGTCTAGAACTAATGTATCTCTTCCTAGTTGTCTACCTTGGATCATTGTAATATCTGGGTGCCCTCCCTTGAATTAGTGTATTGCTCCCTAGTCTTCTGCCGAGGATCACTGTAGTATCTGTGTTCTCTGCCTAGAATTAGTATATTTCTCCCTAATCTTCTGCCATGTATCACTGTAGTATCTGTGTGCTTTGCCTAGGATTGGTGTATTGTTTCCTTGTCTTCTGCCTTAGGATTGCTGTAGTATCTGTGTCCTCTGCCGAGGATTAACATATTGCTTCCTAGTCTTCTGCCCTGAATCGGTGCAGGATTCCTTTGCTATTTTATGCATCTTTTTTGTTTTATTACAGCAAAACATTGCAGACAAAATACATATAAATATGTCGCATAATTTATGGAAAGTTAAGGTTTTAACTCTGAAATCTCAAGTCTAACCTTTGTGAATTTGGCAATGATTTGTTGTGCATTTGTCATATTAAGTTTTACTTTTGGTAATTACAAGTAAATGGTTTGTTAATCAGCTGATGGCTTTCTTTGTTGAATATTAGAATGGTATTGATTAAAGTATGTTAAAGGGATTAGCATTCTTTATCTGTTCACATTATAAAAGTTAAATTCTGACCTGTTGGTTCATGATTTTTAGCTGAAAACCTAAAGAAAATTGTTTCTTTATAAACATTTTTTTTTAACCCCAATATTCTTTTCACCAGACACACTTTCATCTCATCTATTTTTCGTTATTATTTTCCCAGGAAGAAATTAATCGACAGCAGTGTCTTCATTTTCGCCTGACTTCACCTTTTTCCAGTAAACCAATGGATTTTTCCACTTGAAATTTTCATTTTGTGTAGATGTGGAGTCTGCCATATTGTTTCTTGACTGTTTCTACTTTTATTACATTTTTGACTAAAATAAGCTTTTGTTTAATCATAACCTACAACTGTCAGTTGATGCACTAAAACTTTTTTATCTAAGTATGGACAGATTGAGAAAGTTTTAAAGTGTGTGTATTTGCATGCATCATATTTAACAAAAATGACCCTCTTTATGTGTGTGTGTGTATATATATATATATATATATATATATATATAGTGCAGCAGATAATTATCCAAACATATTGTTAAATACAACAGACAGTGGATGTCTATTATGCTTAATCATGAGCCATTCTAACCATCATATTTTGGCTTTAATTTCTGGTGGAAATAAAGATAAAAATTGTCCAACATTTCGATATTGTTTCATTACGCTGGTTCTAAGCTTTTGGCTTACATGAGCCATCTTCAGAGTGGTTTTAGAGACGTAAACATAAAAACATCCACATCAAAGATGATATTTTTTTTCTGTTGATATAAAACATTGCTATCCGATAAGTCACTGAATAGCAGACACAGGGTGTGAATTAGTAATGTGGTTCTATGATGTCACACCATGTGAGAGAGCGAAAATTTTGTCTTTATTTCCACAAGAAATTAAAGCCAAAATACAATGTTTAGAACTGCTCATGATTAAGCATAACAGACATTCATTGTCTGTTATATTTAACAATATATAATTTCAGATATAACTAAAATATATTTGTGACAGGACAATATGAATAAAGACGAAAAGAAAACTTATATTAGCTGAGGCGTGTCATCCTCTGATAGGTTTTAGCAAGGCAAATGTAAGGATTTTATTTCCTAACAAGTATTTATAAACAAAAGTAAAAATGTTTAGAGACACTGATAAATATTTATCAGATTAACTGAAAAGTTTAGGTAAATTATAGAAAATGCCAAGTAATTAAGCTAATGTCAAATTAAGAAAATGAATTTAAATTATTTTTGATAGGGATGATATATTTAAAACGGAAGGTTAAGCTGTTAACCATTTTCATTTAATTTTTTTTAATGTTCTCATAGTCAGAATTACTTTCGCAAGCCAATATACCTTTCATGAATATAGGTATTTGAAAAATGTGGCACTCTGATAGATATTTTGATAGTAGCATTCTTGAAAATTTTCTTTCTAGTTACTTTCACTTTTGGTAAGTGTGGCATTCTTTTGATCAAAGTTTTGGTTGAATTTATTTCCATGTTTTAACTAATGCATTCGATAAATTATTATGTATAAGATCCATTTTGCATTCATAGATAGGGTTTTATTTTTAGATTCTGCAAGGATGTGAGTGGTGGTGTAATGGGTATCCGTTCAGAATGAGAAATCAGTTCAAATTTTTTTTTTTTTTTAATCATCTCACCCCAAGCAAGGCATTCCACTGCCACTATTGCGCATGGGGCTACATAGGGGAAGGTAAAGAGAAGGAGTGGTTAGACATAGGGAATGTCAGGAGGAAGGTGACAGATGAGTAAGGATACCGAGGATGAGGGTTGGGCAGATGAGAAGAGTGTTTTTTTTAATCATCTCACCCCAAGCAAGGCATTCCACTGCCACTATTGCGCATGGGGCTACATAGGGGAAGGTAAAGAGAAGGAGTGGTTAGACATAGGGAATGTCAGGAGGAAGGTGACAGATGGGTAAGGATAGCGAGAATGAGGGTTGGGCAGATGGGAAGAGTGTTTGATAGAATGGGAGCAGGTTAGTGTGTTAGGAGGTGTCTATTGACCTTACATTTAAACTCCTGGAGATTGTAGCCGTCGGGGAAGCAATCGTTTGGAAGAGAATTCCACAGTCGGGAAGTGCGAGGAAAGAAACTGTTGGAGTAGAAATTATGGCTGCATTTTATTCCAGTCAAATTCATTTCGTTCACTTATGCACAAATACCCTTGGGGAAGGGATTAATACATCTCTTTTCCCTTCAGTTATGGGTTGAATGGTAGGAAAAGATAGGGTTCTATAGCCTTGGTTGGCAACCAGTCTACTACTGAAAGCAATGGCAGTCGACTGCAGAAAAATCTTCTGCCTAGTCAGTCATGTTTCTTTGGAGACATGATTGCCCAAGCATGCATCAAGTATGCCAATTAACTTCCTGATTGCAAGGAATAATCATGACAATATATAGTCATCTGCAGACAGATCTGTTTCACTGTATCACAGCTCATCAGAACGGTTAGACTCTGATCGCTCCATAACCCAGGATTGAAACCCAACCGAATTGGCATCAGTTGGCGATTCTACCTCTGGGCCGTGAGCGTCCGGTACAAGAAGGCAGACTTTTTTTATGCGTATATCATTATACACGCCCAATAGCTAGAGTGCTCTAATTCATTATTGAATGAGCGATGCGTATATGCCGGAGTAGCTACTGTTTTTCAAAGTCTCCCATACTTCGAGTGCTCAATCAGGGTGTGAGAGCGTAAATACTATATATATATATATAAGCTCCTGAATTATTATTGTTATGGATTTTTTAGTGGTGATTGGATAAAATTTTTTTAAATATTTGTGAAATTTATGAATATTTATGTTCCTCCCTTACTAACAAAATTTTAACTTTTTTTTTTAAGAATACTTGTCGCTACATAAAATCATTACATTTTCCCTGATAAACAGGATGAAATGCATTAGCTAAGTTTTCTTTTGTCTTCTATTTGCATTTAGGTAGTACGAATTTATTCAAACAGGTCCGTCTGTTCAAATTTTTATATCTTTCCAATTTCCAAATAAGGTGCTTGCATAAGGATGGAATTTCTGAATAAATTGACCAAATTTCATTTTTTTTTCTTGTCATATTTAAGTCCTTTTGACTAAATTTTGGCACTTTTAGATTGCTGGAATTAGAATTGGAATCAGTTTAAAATGACATTCATAACAGTTAAATAAAAAATCAGGTATCAGATATTTGTAAATACTTTTTTCTTTTTATATATTAACCGTTACAAATTACGTCACTTGGAACTGACCCCAACTTGAATTCTAGCAATCTTAAAGTGTCAGAATTTAGTCAAATAAAACTTGTGCAACATATTGATAATAGTCATGCCTTGACTGTAATAATTGAAAGTACTTGAGTATAACAAGAAAAAAAAAAGAAAAGAAATTTGAATTATTAATAACTTCAATTTTGACGTACAACACTTCATTCAGAAATTAGTGAGAGTTAATAAAAAGTCGAATGAACAGATTTTGTTGGTGTAATTTAATAAAACTTGCTTGGAAATTGAGAGGTGTGTATGTGTGTGTATATATATATATATATATATATATATATATATATATATATGAACACACACTGTAATGGTTGTTACAATGTTTTTAAATTCATAGTATCACTACACAAAAAATTTCTCATGTTTCGAAGCCATAATGGGCTAACTTCAAAACATGAGAAATTTTTTGTGTTGTGATACTATGAATTTAAAAACATTGTAACAACCATTACAGTATAACTCTCCACATTTGTATCGAGCACTCTTTATAAAAGTAAATGCATGAACAAAAAGGTAAATAAACCTACGAGTTCAACAACTTAGTTACAATATATATATATGATAGAATAAAGAAAAAGAACAAATAAGAAATGTATCTCAATCTAACATGTTTCATTTTTATTAAATCATTTTCAGAGACTGAGTAAAAGGAAAAAACAACAAAGACAGTATACATGTATGTTGTCATAGTTATTTTTTATTTTTAAATGTATATGCATTGGATATTTTGGATGGTAAAGTGTATGTTTGTGTATAGACACTTCTGTTTAGGTGTATATTGGACGGTAACGTTAATTAATATATGTGTATACAAACATACATATCTACTATTATACACTTTACCATCCAGAATCATCCACACACATACATTCAAAAATTATATATTGCTTAAATACGTGTGACACAGATGTGACCAATAAGAACTAACTCCAGATCACAACATACCAGTATACTGTCTCTGTGTTTTTTTTTGTTTTTTTTTCTCTGGGTCTTTAAAGAAATTTTAATAAGTGAAATATGCTATTTTGAGATATATTTCTATTAGTTCTTTTTCTTTATTCTATCATTTTGTTAGATTCCGATTAATATATTCAACTCATGTATGTATGTATGTATGTGTGTGTGTGTATATATATATATATATATATATATATATATATATATTATATAAAAAATCAAGAACAAAGGTTGGATGTTTTTGTAAACCCATAGGTAATATTATATTTCACAGCTCTCTTATCACAGCTCATCAGACCAAATTCATACAACAATGAATGAATCAAATTTGTCCAGAAAAAGTCAAGTGATATAGAAAAGAAAAGAATAAGGGAAAGGGAGTTTAACTTACTGTGTTAAATCTTGGCCTAGATTTACAAAAAAAAACAAAATATAAATATATTACCTATTGGCTGCCATGAAATATAATATTATCTTTGGGTTTATAAAAACATCCAACCTTTGTTCTTGATTTATAATACTCTGTTAAATTTTAACAATGTGTTCTCTTTGGATTTAATCTCCTGTGGAATTTACCTTACCAAATACCAAGGATTCTACTTTACTTTATATATATATATATATATATATATTTGATAAGTGGAAATGTGTCATGAATATAGATTTATAGAAAAAAGATAATGCATTTTGCTATTCAGGACTTAATCAGAATTAAAAATGAAAGAGTGAAATGTATGTATGGGTATTTGTGTGTATGTTTAAATAGTGAATCATCACCCCTTTTTCCCGAAGCTGACATTTAAAAAGGAAGAATGACCTTTTTTTAAAAAAGTTATTAATAATTATTCTTAAAATTCTTAGTTTAAATTGAAATGCTTTATCTATTTTATATAATATCTCTTTTCATGAAATGTTTCCACTTATCAAATTTGAAACTTTGCCGGGATTTTTATATCCTATTTTAAAAACACACACACACTTACACAATTAAAGACGACAAGAGGGAAACTATATTGTTCTTGGTTTCATGTTTTGTCTTGTGATGGACTTTATCAAGACAAAGAGATGAAATGAGTTTTATTTTAAACAAAGTATCTATAAACATAAAGTTGTTGGTTAATGGAAAAAACGCTCATAAAATATTCATAAGAAGAACTGAAATTATTAAACATAAAAAAACGTAATTCATATTGAAAAAATTCTATTCAAATATTATCTTTGACATTTTTTTTTAAATGTTTAATAACTTAGTTAATTTTATAATTTGAGTTTTTTCTAGTAACCAACAATTTTTTGTTTATAGATATGTAATTTAAAATAAAACTCATTTCATCTCTCTGCCTTGTTATAGTGCATCACAAGACGAAATGCGTAGGTGAGAAAAATGTAGTTTTCCTCTTGTCTTCTTCATTTAACCATACTGTTCCTTTCCTTGGATTATAACTGAATATATTTTTGCATATACACTTATATATATATATATATATATATATATATATATATATACACACACACACACACACAATAACAGCCATGATTATTAGGCCACCTCTGTTTTAAAAAAATGATGTATTTCATACTATTTTTTAGTAAATAAATGAATAATTGTATATGAAAATAGAATGGTTCTTTTGTTAATATTGCACAATAACATGTGCATCAAATTAATTTATAAATATTTAATAATTACCTATATTGCAGTTTGATCAATGAAAGAATGAAGAAAATTTCGGTTGATTCGGATGAGTTCATCTTTGCTTCCTTGTCTTGTAAAATTTTGCTAAGTAATAACAAAGAACCATTCTATTTTCATTTAGAATTATCCACTTAAAAATAGTATGAAATACATAATTTCTTTAAAAAAAACAAAAAACTGGGGTGGCCTAATAATTATGGCTGGTAGCGTATATGATGCTACCAAAAAGTGAAGGAAGCTATCTTTTGTCTTCATATGGTTGGTAATGAAGTTGCCATGGGATAGCAATTCAAATTTTTACAATGTTCATATGCATTTATTTATATAATAAAAGTTTTCATTTCTTTTCTTTTTTTTTTTGTGTCACTTTTCTGTTCTTGTTTCTTAGTTTTTCTTCCTCTACTTCAGAATGAGAAAATAAAGAAATTTTCATTTTAAAAACTTGGCATCCTAGCAATTCGAATTTCAATCTTGGTGTAGCTTCTTTGTAAAACTCTCTCTCTCTCTCTCTCTGTAAATGTTCTATTTGCCAAAATTGTAGATCTATATGAAAAAATATCTATCAGCATGGAAATATTCATGTAAAATTTAATATTTTCTCTAGGGACATGGGGTAATAATTAGATGCAGAAAATGGAGTTTACAGGCTGAGTTCAAAATCAATCTGAGCTGGATTCATACCTTGAGAAAGGCATATCTATATATGAATTAAGTAGCAGGGTAGATTGGGCTCTTTGTTCTTGATGGGACAACCAGGATACTTCTGAATTGAAACATCCTGCCATTATGTCATAAATCAGCACGAGAGGGTAAGGTTTATAACTCCCCATGTATGAGACCCTGAGTCCTATACTGTGAAAATGGCTGATATGAATAAAATAAAAATTATCCCATGTTGGGTTTTTCATAGCATTTCCCAGGACAATGAGTATTAATTGGCAGTATTCGTTTTGTCTTGATATGACTAGTTGTATTGAGAGTAATATGATACCATAAGCGCAGAGGAATCTTTGACTTGGAGATTTTGATGTCAAATGTGTCCTCCTTCTTTTATGCTGAAATGGAATTGTTTTCCCAACGCATATATTTTGTTATTCTTTAACCATGACTAAAAAAGTAATTCTGTTATTTAATCCCTAGCTGGAGGAGAAGATATGGATTCATACCTTATTATAGGGTCCTCCACTCATTTTTCTACACCTAAATTTAAATTTTAAAAATAACTTATTTATCTTCAAGCTTTAAAATTAGCTTTAATTGAAAGTCAAGAGATTAAATTTAGTAATTCCAGTAAACAAAATACACTGGCGTATTTTAAAGCGAAATTATATTGATTGGAATCTAAAATTTTTCAGATTAAAAAAAATTTAAAAGTACCACCATTTTTTTGATTGATCGACACATTTTTAAACAGTAGCCACATTCCTGTTTTCAAAATCTGGCAAAAATAAAATATACGTCGCTGACACGTTATTGAAGTCAATTTTTTTAAATTAAAACTTATCTCTATCTGATTTCAAACAATTGTGCTTGCTTATTCTCTGAAATATTCCCTGTAATTTTTTATCAGATTAGGTAGTCTGAGCATGACAGCTTATCTCAAGCGTTGATAGATTTAATGACAAGCGGAAGGGGGGGCCCGAAGGCGACAAAAATATATGAATGTAATTTATTATGTAAGAGAAGACAATCCTTGAATCACGTAACCTTTTAATGATAAATATCACGTATGGCCCCCCCCCCCCCCGTACAAATAGAGATACAGGCAATCAAAATGCACACAATTAAAATGTTCTTAATTATTTTAAAAATTGATGGGGTCAATTATTTGTATTTAGCTTTGAAATTTTCGATTAGTAATTATAGTCTTCATGCATTAATTACATACCCTAGCCGGCCTGTTAGAGGAAGAAATTAACAATAATTTTTAAACTTTTATATGTAATTTTTATACATAATTAAAAAATGAAAAAAAATGAAAATAACTATTGTAAAAATTAATTATTCATTGAATTTTTTTTCTTTTTAGACTATGATATGCTTAATTTATATTGTTCATAAAAGCAATCAGAAGTTTATCCACATAAAAACTGGCGTAGTTATTGCATTTTTCGCAATTCGGACCTACTTTTTAAAGAGACGAGGACTACTGAAAAAAAAAAAGAACAGTGAATCAGCATTCCCCAATGACACCTGAATTTTTTTATATTAGTTTTAGAGTGGCCCAAAGTCGAATTGTTACACATTTCTTGAATTTAATTGGGCGGGGGGTAAACTACTTAAAAAAAATTTATATTTTTACCAATATTTTCTAAAAATAATGCAATCAAAATTGATTTCAGTCAATTATAAATAAGTCCTGAGGTTTTCATCAAAATCCAACCATTATTTGATTTATGCAAGAATTTCCAAATTAATGTGTCTTTCACGGCCAAAAAAAGTGCATTGCGTAACAATTACATTTTTTTTTTTTTTTACTTAATAAAATAGCAGCAATTTGGATATTGCACTGACGTAAGAAAAAAAAAAGACTTTCTACAACAATTTTGAACGTGTTAGAAATAATTAAAAAAAAATTTTAAAATATTTTAAAAAATGCTTTGTTCTATCCACTTAATAGTAATATAAACTTTTTGCCGATAGAACTTTGTTTTTATTTAGTTTGGGACCTTTTCCCTTCTGACTATGCTGTTTTTTTCAGCGATTTTGTGGAGGTACCTATGCAAATATGAGTATTATTTTTTATTTTTTTATTTTTTTTTTGCAAGAAGCTTATAAGCATGACAAGGTTCAGGTTAATTCAGAAATTAAGGATATTTTAAGTCTGAAATACTGCTCAGACTTGAGAATTTTCGAAGCATGACCAAGTTTAGCTTATGGCATATTGCGTTGAATACACCGGTTCTCGTTCGATCACCGAAGTTAATCAATGTGAACCTGGTCAGTACTTAGATGGGTGACCTCTTGGGGAAGACCAGGCGTTGTAAGCGTTCAGTGACGGATGTGTGTTGTGGTGCAGTGGATGTCGGCTTGGAAAGAGAAATCGGTGAGCCGAGTTTGAATTCCAGTTGAGTATCCTGCATTCACTTAAGCACTGGCACCCTTGGGAAAGGTATTAATCTGTCATTTCCCTCCAGTTATGGGTTAAATAACTGGATGGGGCCTGGAGGCAACCCATTCAGTGTTGGTGTCACAATAAAAACACCCTTGGTAGCCCTGGCGAAGCATCAAGTATTCAGCTGTATGACAAGATTATGAATTTCGCTATAAACTGCGCCAGGGTTCCAAATGCACAGGGAATACTGGAGGAGTGTAGTGAGTTCGAACTCGGCCAAGGCTGCAGGATGTTAGCTGAAATTACCTCATGTTTTTATATATACAGGGTGTCCATAAAGTTCGTGAATTTCAAAAATTATTTATGATACAAATTAAGTTAGAAATTTTTGAAAGTGCACATGAACTTTATGGACATGCTGTGTGTGTGTGTGTGTGTGTATATATATATATATATATATATATATATATATATATTGTCATCCACAAAGAAGCCTGTTTCACTGTATCATAGCCCATCAGTGTGGCTAGACATCTACTTGCTTTTGGCTGGGATTGAAACTTGACCAATTTGGTGTCAGTTGGAGTCTCTACTCGTTAAGCCATAGGTGCATAGAATGAGACAGGGGAATTTTTTGCATGCTATATATAAGTGGTGTATACACACGCCAGTCACCGGAAGAACTTAAATCATTGCTGAAGAGTAACGTGTAAATCACAGAAGTGGTAACTGTTTTGAAAATTTTCCTCTCCAGAGAGCTCAATCATAATGAGAGCATAATATATATATATATATATATATATATATTTTATGCTTTTAACAATTAGAGGACCTATACCTCCAAAGGTTTAATATATATATATATATATATATAGGATAGGAACAAGTAGAAAATATTTAAAAATTTAATGTTTCAATATTTTATATATTTTAATTTATTTGTTTAAACATTATTTTTAATGGATATTTGTATTATTCTGTTTTTTTTTTCTTTTATATATATATACTGAATTATCAGGAAATTTTGTTAGGAAGATATGTTTTCTGGCAGGATTTGAGCCTGTGCTCCTTAGAGGAAACTGTCAGTTGATCTGACGTGTTTTTACCTCTCGACTACGGAAGACTTACAGTCAAGCAAAACCCAAAATAATGCTTTTAAACACACAATTTCCTAAGTTTTGAAGAATTCGTCTTTAAACAAATAAATTAAAAATATGTTGGAATATCTACTCAAAAACAAGTATCCATTAAAAATAATGTTTAAAGAAATAAATAAAAAAATATGTCAGAGTTTATCCATTTCATGACGGATTTTGTAAATAATATATATATATATATATAATGAATTATTTTGAACATTATTTTTAGCGATACTCGTATTTTATATTTATATCTACCGGCCTGATTATTTTGCAATAAATTTTATTACGAAAATGTGTGCTATCCGGCAGGATTCCCCTATGTAAATAGGGGTCGCAGGTTCGAATCCTGTTGGATAGCACACATTTTTGTAATAAAATTTATCGTAAAATAATCAGTCCGGTAGATATAAATATAAAATACTGTTTAATTAAAAACAGAATATCTACTTAAATACGAGTATCGGTAAAAATAATGTTCAAAATAATTCATTACAAATTGTCGGTTGCTTGTAACCAAATTTCGTTAAAATTCATGAATATATATATATATATATATATATATAAAAACTGTATTAGAGCAGCCAGAACACTGTCTTAGCCAGAATTACTCTTTCTTTTTATGCTTTTAACAATTAGAGTACCTATACCTACAAAAATAAAAAATAAAATAATCATAGGTATAACTGAGACTTGTGTCTATTTGCTTTCCGGATACAAGGTTCAGGTTTGAATCTCACCACGGTGATTTACCAGAAAAGTGTCTTGTTAATGTTATCAATTTGGGGAGGCAATCCCAGCATGCATTATCTTTGGAAAGTACCTGAAAATAAGACCATAGATCAACTTGGACCCCTGTGAGTGAAATTGGTTTGACAGAACTGTTTGTAAGCCATTGATTGTTGTGCTAGCAGTGTCACAAGTCAGTATAACTGAGGTTTTGAGTGTTGTTCACACGACTGAACACAGCAGATTATATGCTCTCACTCAGAAATTGTAACTAAAGTCTGTTCAGCATAGTTGCTGTATAAGCCACAGGTGGGTTTTGCAGGTGCTGAACAATGAAACATGTACCTGAGCAGGTCATTACAACAGAGATTGCTTACTCAGAATTGGTTAGAAATAAGTAGCTGGCCATTCATATATATATATATATATATATATATATATATATATATATATTTCTCATCAGTAGAATGTCTCGGTTTCATGCACAACACAATCTTCTCTTGGCACCTGAAAATGATGTTGTGCATGAAACTCTGAATCATACTACTGGTGTAAGATAATATGTATATTTAAAGATATATACTTCATAGCTCGGTTATATTACATTGTTGCCTTAAAGAAAGAAATAAAACTTAACTTTTTTCCTCTCAGAAATACCTCCCACATTATGGTAAAACATTACTGAAAATGATGTCTTAATCTAGATAATATCTTACTCTTATGTGGGAACTGTTTCTGCTCCACGTTTGTATATGTGTGTATATAATATATATATCTCCACTTTTGTTAACATATGCTTTATTTCTGTTATTGAGCACTTTAAATGATAAATATAACATATATATATATATATATATATATATATTCACTTTTCATTTTATGAAAATATGACAAAATTCAAAAGAAAATATATAAGACTATGTTGTCTCTATTGTTTAACACAACTTGTTTTTTATATATATATATATATATATATATATATATATATATATATAATCTTTCACTCATAAAAATTAAAAAAAAAAAAACCTTATTCATTGTTAACTTAGTAATCCTGCTATAGATAATGATAGATCCAAGAGAAATATTTTGCTTTAAGATTCAAACTGGGTACAGATTTTTAACTTTTATAATCTCTGGTGCAGTCAATTTGTTATTTTAAAATATTTGGTTTTAGTCATGATTTTAGAGCTACTTTGGTTCACATTCTAACTTTAAAATTGAAGTTAACTCCTCTCCATGCTCCTTTGCATATAAAAAGGGGTCACTTCACCACATTCTTCTTCGTTTTTTTTCACTCTATTTATGATACATATTTATTTGATATTTTGTCAGTATTTAATATTTTTCAATATTAGTGGAAATTTCTGTAAAAATGAAAAGTTCTGTGTTTTCACTGAATTTAATTTATTTTCTGTGTATTGTTTCAACAGTAAATTTTACAGTTGGAAGTGTCGGATTTCATAAGAGTTGATTGTACAGAAAATTTGAGCTTACACACATACTTTTTCATGAGCCAAAAAAAAAAAAAAAGAAAAAAGGCCTATACATTTATGTATTCTTCAAAAGACAATTGGTTCATTAAGTTTTTGTGCTGACATCTGAAAAAATAAAAATAAATACAACCCCTTATTTATTGGCCGGTCAGAAGTAAGGTAAAAAATCTTGAGTTGATCTTACTTTTTCAGTTTTTACATCATTGGGTTTATTGTCCTCATTTTTGTTGCCATTTCCTTGCATTAAGCCTCGAGTGGAAATCATTATTTATCTCCCTCTAACCCAGCAAGTTACTTGTTCACCACTGCTATAGCCTGGTATTGAACTTACAACTCTAAGAGTTAAGTCATGAACTAACCAATGTCTATATTCACTGGGCCATTTTTTTAAGGATATAGATGTTGGTTAGTTCTCTGACTTAACTCTTAGAGTTGTGAGTTCAATACCAGGCTACAGCAGTGGTGAACAAGTAACTTGCTGGGTTAGAGGGAGATAAATTATGATTTCCACTCGAGGCTTAATGCAAGGAATGGAGTTCATATACCCCAGTGACTAATAAAGGACTTGGTTTGAAATTCCTAGCACCTGAAGAAGGCTGGAGTATACAATGGCTGAAACGTACAAATGGCAACAAAGACGAGGACAATAGTCCGAATAATGTAAGAACTGTAAATACTACCTCATCTCAGAAACAGACAAATTAATCTGACCTTATTTTTCACAATCACATAAATACACGTGATTTTCTTCTTTCTCTTCAGAGTCACAGGTCATCAATCGAACACCTCATCTTGCTTTTCTTACTCTCTCACCTTTTTCTTCTTCCTCATGTACTTTAAAGAAAGAAAGAAAGAAAGAACATTACAAAGAGCTACTTAGTTGTCTGACTGGTGCCAAGTTCTGATATCCCCATATTTTTGCACTCTCACTCTCTTAGTCACTAATTGACTATCCCCGTTCCACATTACTTGTTGGCAATGAAAAAGGAACAAAGATGTAATTTTTATATTAAATCCATTTTGTCTGATTTAAAAAAAAAAAAAATGAACATGCATTCAAAAGAAAAACTTCATGCAAAACTTTCCAACATAAATATTATTTCAAAACAACAAAATTGATGTCATGCTTCTCATAAAATAAATTTACGTTTATTAATACAAACTAGCAGTATAGCCCGGCGTTGCTCAAGTGTAATGAAAGCTTTGAAACTAATCCATGGTCCTGGAGCTCAGACTCTTTGGACGTTGGCACGAAAGACTAAAAAGCAATAGTTGTTTCCAGTTAAAGCGAAACCGTAGACTGAAAGAAAAATGAATGGATGTAAGTCAAACTTTGATTTCCTGGTATCAATATCAAATAAGATTTTTTTCGTCGTAAACTGAATTTTGAAGGTAAATGGTATCATGGCTGAGATTAAGAACTACAATTATACCTACTTAGAGCCAAACCCGAAGCAAAAACTAAAATAAAGGGCTGAAAAAATGCAGACATACAGGCAGATAGACACATACACACACACACATCTTGCCTTATATATATATATATATATATATATATATATATAATAACGATTTTCTGCACTATTGTAAGAACTGCAACCCTGAAACTTCTGAATATCATTTCTTATGTCTTTGTGAGTGTATCAAATTTGATTAAAATCGGACCACTCTTTCTATAACTCGATTTTTTCGATTGTCAATTTTCAATATTTATCAGGGGTACCTTGACACAAAACCTAGCTAAGAACGTTTGCAGATGCTTATAGTACAACTGTGTAAATTTTCAAGAAAATCGGTTCAGCCATTTCGGAGTCTATAGGTAACGGACACACATACACACACACAAAGTTCCATTTATAAATAAGTTTAGATTAGACACTTTTATCTTTTGTTCAACCTGCTGATTCTTTCTTGGTTACATTTGACACACAGCCATTTTTCAAGCATAGCCTACATAATGGTGACCCTGACATGATTTGAACATGCAACCTTAAAAATAGATAATCCTTGTCCTGCTCTCTCTCGATAAAAAAGATGACCTACTTGACTCATTCAAAATACACTTGGTCAAAATTCAAGTTATAATAAATTTATGTTCTTATTTTGAAATTGTAGTATAGTAACAACTTCAGGTAGAAGCTTATGAAGTTTAATTTGAATAATTCAGCTTTAGCACTGAAAAACGTTTATTATAGTGATTGGTTAGAAATGAGAGGGGATGTGCTTATTACCACATTTTATGTAGTAAATATTTATTTCACAATATAATCCCATTACTTTATTTTGCATAACAAATATTTATTTTTTCAACATAATTTTCTTCCGTTATTTTACATAACAAATTCTTTTTTACAATGTTGTTCCTTTACTTCATTTGGCTTAACAAATATTTATTTTTTAATATAATCCTTATCATTTATTTTACACAACAAATATTTATTTATTTATTATCATATTACGCCAAGCAAGGCGTTTTACTGCCACTGTTTTGCAGGCGGTTACATAGGAGGAAAGGTATAAGAGAGTGACAGGTTACAGGGGGTGTCAGGCAGTGGGTAAGAGAAGGATGAGAATACTGATGAGAATGGAGTAGATGGAGAAAAAAGCATGAGAGAGAGGATGCAGATTAGTGAAATATGAGATGTCTATTGACTTTATGTTTAAATTCTTGGAGATTGTAGCTGTCGGGGAAGCAAGTAAATGGAAGGGAATTCCACGGGCGAGAAGTGAAGAGAAAAGAAGCTGCTGGAGTAGAATTTACATTTACATTTTATTGGTTTCACAGTAAAAGTGTGGGACCTAGTTGCTAATCTTGTGGCTCGAGTAAATTCATATATAGGGGGCACCAGTGAGCTAAGTTCATCGGAGCAGATGATGTGAAATTTATTTTGAAATTGTAATATAGTAGAAACTTATGAAAATTTGACTAGTTCAGGCTTAGTACCGAAAACTTATTTTGTTATAGTGGATGGTTACAAATGAGAGGGGAGATGGGATGTCAGTCAGTCAGTTAAGTGCCATGCCTGATACACGCTTGGGCGATCATGTCTCTTTCAAGACATGACTGACTGGGTAGAAGATTATCCCACAATAGGTTGCCATTGCTTTCTGCGGTAGACTGGTTGCCGACCAAGGCTATAGAACCCAGTCTCTCCTGCTATTTGACCCATAACTGGAAGGAATAGACAGATTAATACCTTTCCCAAGGGTATTTGCGTGTAAATGAATGCAAGGAATTCAACTGGAATTCAAACTCGGCTCTCCGATTTCTCATTCCGAGCTGATATCCACTGCGCCACAACGCACATCTGCCAATAGGATGTACTTATTTTATTATCATGAAATATTTATCCAGAAAATATTGATTAGGTGAAAAATAGATAGAATAGTAATAAATAACATAAAATGTTAATTTATCAGATTTTGCAATAAAGCTCTCTGACGAGTGGAAACAATCTACATGACACTGTGTAGAGATAGATTGAACGTTTAATTGTTACTTCATATATAATAGATATAAAATGTATTCACACACTGGAACAATTAAAAAGCAGATTTGTAAAAGGGAAATTAATCTAGTATTTTTATTGAGTTATCTCCCTTGATTTTTTTTTTTTAAGTTTGCTGTTTTGAGGGATTCGTATTTGTTAGCATCTTCATTTGTTACGAGACATTGATAGTATCTGTATAACACATGACCTTTTGAAAAGAAGGACAAGATAGCTGAGCCCCTGAGTTTTGCTTCAGGCAGTAGGGTCTGATTCCTCTTTTTATTCAAGAGGGTAACCTTCATGGGTTTACAGTTGTTACAGTTATTTTTTTTTGCCCCAAGTCTTGTGAAGGCAAAGATTTTTTTTTCTTTTTTTTTTTTTAATCATATCACCCCAAGCAAGGTGATAACGCCACTGATGCGCAGGGGGCTATGTAAGGGTAAAAAGAATGGAAAGAGAATGCCGGGAATCACATCCTGAACAGGGAACAAGGGATGAGCCTCTTCACCTGTTCAATAGACGTGGGTGGAGTGTGAACAGGGCGATAGTTTAGTCTATCTTCTCCAATTGAAAAAAAAAAGAAAAGAGTGAAAAGATTGGAAAAGAGAAAACCGGAAACCACATCCTAAACAGGAAACAAGGGATGAGTCTCTTCACCTGTTCAATAGACGTGGGTGGAGTGTGAACAGGGCGATAGTTTAGTCTATCTTCTCCAATTGAAAAAAAAAGAAAAGAGTGAAAAGATTGGAAAAGAGAAAACCGGAAACCACATCCTAAACAGGAAACAAGGGATGAGTCTCTTCACCTGTTCAATAGACGTGGGTGGAGTGTGAACAGGGCGATAGTTTAGTCTATCTACTCCAATTGAAGAAAAACAAATAAAGAAAAGAGTGAAAAGATTGGAAAAGAGAAAGCCGGAAACCACATCCTAAACAGGGAACAAGGGATGAGCCTCTTCACCTGTTCAATAGACGTGGGTGGAGTGTGAACAGGGCGATAGTTTAGTCTATCTACTCCAATTAAGTTAATAATAATAATTAAAATAGTTCAATTAATAAAAATTAAAGGAAGAAACGTATGAATATCTCTGGCTCTCTCTCTCACATTCACAATGGTGAAAATTGTGTTATGTAAAATCTTTTTTTGTTGATACAAATTTCCAAGCCACAAACTGGGAAATTTTCATTCTTTGTTCTACGTGTAATTTTCTTATATAAACTGTGTGCACGCACGCACACAAATAAAAAAAAAATAAAGAAAACTGATAGTTTATATTACTGGGATAGTTCCGTTAAACTGGGATATATGGTCAGCTTCGGTTTTATCATTTAAATAAAAAAAAAACAATTTTTGACTAAACTTTAAAATTTGATTTAAAAACAAATAAACTTATTTTCTTTCCATTTTTTAAAAAAAAATAGGACAATATAAATAGTTAAATCTTTATATTGTTATTTTAATCCCTTGAAGTTATCTTGATTCTAAATATTGTGCAGTATATTAAAAATAAAAAAGGGCAGACCTGAAGGAGACTGCCACCACCTTAAATTTGTTTTTTCAGTTTTTCTTTTTTTTTACTTTTTTTAGGGCTGTCTTATCGAGTACATCGTAAACTTTCTGATTGACAAAAAAATTTTGGAAAAATTTCAATACTTAAACAATTTGATTGGAGGCTCAGTTTTTCTTACAATGTTATTGTAAATCGATCTTCCATTTTGGAACCACTCGCTGGTACGACATTACCACCACCTGTAATTGGTTGATTATCAATTTTATTTTACTTTTCTCAATCCAGTCTTATCGATTAAACCTCTAACTTTTCGATTGACAAAGTATTTTGTAAAAATTTCAACATTAAACAACTTTAGTGGGGTTGCTCAGTTTTTCATACAACCTTATAGTAAATTGATCCTGTGCAATTAACTTTTTGCTTGCGCATATTCAACAACTGAATCCTTTGTCAAATTTTTGAATAAATCCAAGAGCAACAGCTCGTCCCCAAAAAGATCAAAACAAAGCGATCCCAACGCGAGTTGCTCCAAAATGGAGGATCGATTTACTATAATGTTGTATGAGAAATTGATCCCCACCAAAAAATTGTTTAAATATTAAAATTTTTCCAAATGATTTTTGATAATCAGAAACCTTATGTAATAACCAATTAGACTGTGCTGATAAAAAACGAAAAACAGGAAATTTAAAGGTGGCAGTAGTCTCCTTCAGGTCCACCAAAAAAAGATATGTCAGCACAAACAGTTTAACTACTGACACATTTTCTGTAGTTTTTTGGGGAAATTGCTGTTGACTGTTGCTTTAGTATAACGTAAATTTGACTTTATCAAAATTTTGTATCCATCATTGTAGCAATTGACTGTATTCTAAAAATATTGGAAGGTTTTTTTTTTTTTTTTTTTTCCTTGGTCTCAGAGCATTTTAGGTTTTGTTATAAAATTACAATGGGGATGTGCATTGTGGTGCAGTGGATATTGACTCGGAACAAATTTCTTGCATTCACTTGCACGCAAATACCCTTGGGAAAGGTATTAATCCGTCTCTTCCCTCCAGTTATGGGTTAAATAACAGGACAGATTGGGTTCTATAGCCTTGGCTGGCAACCAGTCTACCGCAGAAAGCAATGGCAACCCTACTGCAGGATTATCTTCTGCCCAGTCAGTCATGTCTTTTTCGAGACATGATCGCCCAAAGCGTGTATCACGTAAGGCACTTAACTGACTGACTAAATATAATAGTTGGAAACATAATTAAAACTTCTACTGGGCATAAAGTGGGGGTTCGGTTTTCTATTGTTATGAAGTAATAAACTGATCTCCCACTAATTATACTTAATAAAATAATGTAATATAATCCATCTCCTCACTTCAGCTATAGTTCAAATGACAGGACAGATTGGGTTCTATAGACTTGGCTGGCAACCAGTCTCCGTAAAAAGTAATGGCAACTTAATGCGGGATAATCTTCTGCCCAGTCAGTCATCTCTCTTTCGAGACATGATCACCCAAAGCATGTATCACGTATGGCACTTAACTTACTGAATAAAATTACTGTTAAACATTAACAGGCACAAATTGTAAGGAAATAATTTTTATGAAATCGCAAGTTATTTTCAATTAATGCAAGTCACTGAAATACCTGATGCATATTTTGCACATAATTGCAAAAAGGCATCAAATTTTCCACCAGGACAATTCGTTGTTATTTATGACGTAGATATATTAAGCGGAATCTCTTGTTCAAAAACAAAAAAAAAAAAAAAAATCGATTTTTATTCAGTTGTTGGTTTTCTACATACAAGTATAGCTCACCTTATGTTGGTAATTTGTTCCAGGAGAGGTGACTTAAGTTGAATTTACTTGTCTTCAAGCTAAATCACAAGGAACCATTTCTAGTTCTGTATTTTATATATATATATATATATATATATATATATATTTGGTGAATAAAAATCCATTTTATACAAACATAAATTTTAGTTTTTAATATAGTACAGGAAAAAAAGTAATCTAAGTTTATGAATACATGTACATGTATATTTGTAATCGTAGATGTTTACAATTTGGCGAGAGATTTTGGAACTACCATGGAAACATCACTATTGAGCCCTTAAAGACCACTAAATAATATGACAACACAGTCATAGGTGTTTTCATATTTTATTCTTTAGGATATATGATGATTATATTAACATTTACTGTAAATGTAAATATTTTAATATGATTTTGTATACTTATATTCTTACTAGCAGCATAGCCTGGCGTTGCTTGGGTGTAATGAAAGCTTTAAAACTAATCCATGGTCCTGGAGCTCAGACTCAGCCTAAAGAATATGTGAAATGATAAAATAATTGCGACAATTTACCACTCGCACCTTATATATATATATATAGTAGCAACAGTATAGCCTGATGTTGCTCGGGTATAATGAAAGCCATAAAACTAATCCGTGGTCCTGGAGCTCAGACTCTTTGGGCGTTGGCACGAAAGACTTTAAAGCAATAGTTGTTTACAGTTAAAGCGAAACCGTAGACTGAAAGAAAAATGAATGGATGTAAATCAAATTTTGATTTCCTGGTATCGATATCATTTCTTATGTCTTTGTCTATGAGTGTATTAAATTTGATTAAAATCAGATCACTCCTTCTATAACCCGATTTTTTTCAATTATCGATTTTCAATATTTATCAGGGGTACCTCGACATAAAACCTAGCTAAGAACACTCGCAGACACTTATAGTACACAACTGTGTAAATTTTCAAGAAAATTGGTTCAGCCGTTTCGGAGTCTATAGGTAACGGATACACACAGACACACACACAAAGTTCCATTTATAAATAAGTTTAGATTAGATTTATTGTACAGTAATTTTTATTTATTTACATCGCGGAAGTAGATAACTGTGGATCGTCAGCATCAATTAAGACAACACAGTCATAGATGTTTTCAAATGTCATTCTGTAGAATTTATGATGATTAAATTAATATTTACTATAAATGTACGTATTTTAATATGATTTTATTCCTATCTATTGTACAGTAACATGATTTTATGTGCCTTATTGCTTTTCTAGTGATGTCTCGGCTTCAATATTTGTGGTAGACATATGTGAAGTCAAAATGATGTAAACTTGATTTTTATTTTTCCATATTTTTTTTTGATAAACAACGTATAATTGAGAGTGACTTAATCTGAAATGATGTAACGCAAGGTATACCTGTATCTTGATACGTTAGCAATTAAAAGTGTTTTAACCCAAATTGGACAGCCATCCCTATTTTTGTAGTTAAAGAATGGTTTAAATTTCTATCATATTGTCTATCATGAAGGTTATGATGCTATATTCTCTTTGGGTTGATTATATTATTCATGAAACAATAACTCAGTTTTATAATATCTCTTTGAAATATTTCATAGAGCTTACTGGTAACTGTGAAGTGTTTTTCGATTAATTTAAAAACCTGCTCCTCATTTTCATTTTTATAACTTTGTTATCTGTATAAGCTGAGGTGGATGTGCAGGTGGTGTATAAATTGTGGTTTAGAATGAGAAGTCAGATCTGAGTTCAAATTCTAGAAGGATTTGTTGTATTTATTTATAATCTTTTTTGAAAGTACATATTGAAACTACCATTGAAAACACTAATATTGAGCTCTAAATGACAGCTAAATAAGATAACGTGGAATCACTGATGTTTTCATATTTTGTTCTCTAGGATTTATATTAACATTTACTGCAAACATACATATTTAAATATGATTTTATATATTTTTTATTCCTATTGTTTAGTAACATGATTTGATATGCTTTATTGCTTTTTTAGTGATATTCAGTCAGTCAGTTAAGTGCCATACGTGATACACGCTTGGGCAATCATATTTAAAGCTTTTCTAGTGATCTTGAAGCGTAGGGAGCTGGTTAATTTTTCTTGTATTCGGCCTTGTGTCAGACTTAACCGAACTCCCTATAGCTTACAGGATTTTATGTGCCTTTTAATGTTTTTCTAGTGATATTCAGTCAGTCATTTAAGTGCCATAAGTGATACATGCTTGGGTGATCATGTCTCCAAAGAGAAATGACTGACTGGGTAGAAGATTTTCCTGCAGTAAGTTGCCATTACTTTCTGCGGTAGGCTGGTTGCCAAGTGGGGGGGGGAGTGATCATAGAGACTGGATTGCTGGTATATATATATATATGTATATATATTGTAATTTTGTTTTTACAGTGGTTTATAAAAGAATAATATCACTACACAGAATTTTTTATGTTTCAGAACGAAACTGTTCCTCTTTTTTTTTCTTTTTTTTTTTGTTTTGAAAAAAGAAATTCTTTTCACCATTTATTTTAAGATATCACCTGAAGAGGAACAGTTTTGTTTTGAAACATGAAAATTTTTGTGTAGTTATATTTTACTTTTATAAACTATTGTAATAACAAAATTACAATATTAAGCTCTACTTTGTATTGAGCACTCTTTATAAAAGTAAATGCTTGAACAGTGGGTTTTTAATCTAAGTGTTCTTTCACTTTTCTGTAATATATATATATATATATATATATATATATATATATATAATATAAGCATTCACTTACTGCACAATGTTTCAGACTGCACATCAGCATGTCAGTTTCTCATTTCAAGACGCTATCCATTGGACCACAACACACATTGTTGATATATTTGGAAAAATATCAACAGAAAATCAATTTGATGAATCTCTGCAGAATTAAGAATGTTTAATCATTTTGGTCTCTGTCTGGGGGGCAAATAAACGCTTGAAAGTTGATGCAGATGTTAATTATTAAAGTAGAAAAAGGTAAGGGAAAGGGTGTAGTTTATTGATCTTGAAAGAAAAGACATTATACAGATTAAGTGGAAACTTATTGAAAATGATAAACAAAGAAAAATATTTTATTCAAAAAGTGTTTCTATAAGTTTGGTTTGTAACAAATAGTTTAGTTTTTAAAAAAATTAAGGATTAAAAAAAAAAATAATTCAAACCTTTTTTAAAATTTTAAAATTCTCCATTTTTATAAAAATTACTAAATGGGCTGTATTTATAAAAATATCAGAAATTAAGCTGGTATATATATATATATATATATATATATATTTTTTTTTTCAATTTAAATCGATGTTAAATTTATTGATCAATTTTTCTTGAAATTTATGATAGTGCACATCATTCTCAGATTAATAATTTTAAACAAACACGTCCTCCCTTTTTAAGGTCTATAGTGTTCCACAACTTCCTTTTTAATATCTGCTAACTATTCTGCCATGATTGTTCTGAGGAGAAATAGCAGTGATTTCTAATTGCTTTCTTTATGGATTGTTATCCTAAACTGGTTACCAATCAAAGCTAAAGAGACTAGTCTATTCTACTGTTTAATCCATAGCCAGAAGAAGAAGAGATGGATTCTATACTCCCTTAGAAAAGGGCATTAATGCAAAGTGAATGCAAACTATATCAGCCCAAATATAAAATCCTCTTCAACCTGCTGTGTTTTAAGATAGTGGCTCTTTACAACCTGCTATTCAAAATATATCAAGTATCTGGTTGATGGTATAAATAAATGGCTGAGATATATTGTGGGAACTATTAAAATTTTTTTATTATATATGTATATTTATAATATTCCTCTGGGCAGGTAGATATTTTTCTTTTATTTTTGTCTTTTAACATTTTGAGTGGTTTGAAGATTTGCCTTTGACCACCCACTTTCTTTTTTCATTCATATTGAAATATATGGCAAGACCTAAACCTCTCTATCTGATCCCCTACATGACCTTTCTTTCTTGGGATAGCAGTGACACATCCACACACAGGTAAATGTTTTTACTAATGTAACATCCATAAAACAGATAAAAATGCGGATACCAGTGTTTTAAGAAACCATCATGTGGACCCTGCAAATTACCGCCCTATCAGCCTTCTTCTGATCTTCAGTAAAGTGTTCGAAGCCATTATCAATGCCGAGGTTGTTCAGCATCTCACGGCCCACAGGCTCCTCTCGGACAAACAGTATGGCTTCCGCTTCATCAGGTCTACTGCTGATATGCTAATGACCATCACTGAGTATATATACCAGGCTCTCGACAAGAATGGTGAAGCCCGAACTGTCACCCTGGATATCTCTAAAGCATTCGACAGAGTATGGCATGCCAGCCTTCTACGGAAACTGCGAAGCTACGGAATTACTGGACTTTTGTTGGACTTAATCCGGTTATTCCTCTCCAACCATGCACTGAAGGTGGTTTTAAATGGTCATGCCTCCCAGAACTACCCTACAAACGCGGGTGTCCCCCAAAGGTCTATCCTAGGTTCTACACTCTTTTTAATCTACATCAATGATCTCCCCGATGCCATAAGATCACAAGTAGGCATGTACGCCGATGATGCCACAGTATATGCTCACCTTGATCAAAAATCTGGTGTTGATGACAAGGCGAACCTCACGGCTGAGCTTGAAAAGGACCTCCAATCCATGGTGGATTGGGGTAGGAAATGGCTCGTAAAATTCAATTCTTCCAAAACGAAGCTGCTGTCAATTAACCACCACAGATGACCGCACCTCCCTCCCATTAGCATGGAACAGCCATGCCTCCCAGAGAGTAAAACACTATGCCTGCTTGGCCTGACACTCTCATCGGACCTCAAGTGGAATGACTATATCGAATCCATTGCTAAATCCGCTGGTATGAAAGTCAGCTCTCTGTGCAGGGCCCGGAAATTCTTTCTGTCTGAATCTATCCTGCACTTATACAAATCTACCATCCGCCCGTGTTTTGAATACTGTTGCCACATCTGGTCGGGTGCCCCTGCTATTCTCCTCGGGCTTCTTGACAAAATACAGCGAAGAACCTGTAATGTGATTGATACCGACTTAGCTGACCACCTGCAGTCATTCACTCACTGGCGTGACGTGGCTTACCTGTGCCTCTTCTATAAATACTATCATGGCTTCTGTTCTGATGAACTTAAATCACTGGTGCCCCCTAGATGTGAGCTTGCACGAGATACTAGATTGGCAACTAGGTCCCACCCTTTTACAGTGAAATTGATGAAATGTAACCGCAATTTCTACTCTAACAGTTTCTTTTCTCGCACTTCCCGATTGTGGAATTCTCTTCCGCATGCTTGCTTCCCCGACGGCTATAACCTCCAGGAGTTAAAATGTAAGGTCAATAGACACCTCCTAACACACTAACCTTCCCATTCTCTCCAACTCTCCCCCTATGTACATCCTAACTCGTCTATCGCCCTGTGTAACCCCCTGCGCTATAGTGGCAGTGGAATGCGTTGCTTGGTATGACATGATTAAAAAATATACATATATATATATATATATATATATATATATATAATGTTTGAACATTATTTTTAATCGATACTCATAGTTGAGTAGATATTCTGTTTTTAATCAAACAGTTTATTTCTACTGGCCTGATTATTTCTGAAAAATTTTGTGACAAAAATGTGTGTCATTTGGCAGGATTCAAACCTGTGACTGCTATCAACATAGGAGAAACCACTGTTTGATCTGACGTGTCTTAGACCACTCGACCACGAATGATACCATAGTCTAAATGAAGTCAAATCAAACCTATGGTATCATTTGTGGTCTAAGAAGTGCCAGATCAATTAGTGGCTTCCCCTATGTTGATAGGGATCACAGGTTCGAATTCTGCCGAATGACACACATTTTTGTGACAGAATTTATCGTAAATAATCAGGCTGGTAGAAATAAATCTACTCAAATACCATTATCGATTAAAAAAAAATGTTCAAACAAATAATTTCACTATGTCGGTTATTAAACCATTTTGTTTCTGCTTATATATATATATATATAAAGGTTTGTAATTTGCTTGAAGCATTGTGTAAGATAGTTATATGGGTTATGTTTTGAAGGCTGTCACAATGCATTCAGTAAAATAAAGGAAGGTAAAGAAGTGTTTGGGTATTACCTATTTATTAAACATTAATATTTCGAGATTAAAATCTCATCTTCAGAATGGCAGAGAAGCTTTTGTCTGTCCGGATTTCTTCAAAGACCGTGAAGAAATCCGGACAGACAAAAGCTTCTCTGCCATTCTGAAGATGAGATTTTAATCTCGAAATATTAATGTTTAATAAATAGGTAATACCCAAACACTTCTTTACCTTCCTTTATTTTACTGAACGCATTGTGACAGCCTTCAAAACATAACCCATATATATATATATATATATATATATATATGTGTGTGTGTGTGTGTTAAGTTGTGATGGTGCTTAGTGCCAAGATCTTTTTTGCTGGTTTCCTGGTAGAAAGGTAATTTGGTAAGGTTTTTTTTTTGTTATAGAGCAGCTATTCCCAAACTGGGGGAAAATTTTTTGTTACTAGGTGTGAAATAATTTTTACTTACAATCAAGTATAAAACTGACTGGAGGTGGAATATGCCATACACTGCACACTTGCCAAAACTAACCCTGATATTGATACACTGGTGCACAAGAAGCAGCATTACCCTTCTCACTAATCTAATTCTGAAGTGGAGATACGTGGTATCCGCACTCACTTCCTCAGCGTTGATTCATTCCTTCACACTAACTCACCTGATATCTTGGCCCTATGTGAAACTAACCTTAACCCTTCTATCCCCTCTTCTGAGTTTGACGTTCCTGGCTACCTTCCCCTTTTCAGGAAGGACTCCAATGTTCATATGCATGGGCTTGGTGTGTATGTCAGCGAACACCTTCCCCTAGCTAGGGCGACACACCTTGAATCCCAGGATCATTCTTTCATGTGCTTCCGCCTCTCACTTCTAAGCTCAATTAGCTATCTCTTCTTTCTCTACTGCTCCCCTTCTTCCCCTGACTGTTCATTACTTGACAGTGTCTCTGACAATATTGACAAAGCCATTTCTTCCCATCCCTCCGCTCATGTATTCGTGTTTGGTGACTTTAATGCCCACCACACCAAGTGGCTGGAGAACTCTGTCACTGACCCTGCTGGTGTCCACACCATGAATTTTTCAATAACCCAATCCCTTACGCAAGTGGTGGACTTCCCCACACATTTCTCCGACAACCCTAACGGAAGGGACTCACTGCTAGACCTCTGCTTCACTTCCATCCCAGACTCTTGCACTACCAGACAACTCTGCCCACTTAGTAACTCTGACCGTAGTTTCCATCAACATTTCATTCCATTCCCACCCAACCCAAGAAACCCAGACAAGTAGAATATCCTGCTACCAAAGAGCAGACTGGGATTCATTCCTAGACTTCCTCTGTGACGTCCCTTGGAACAACGTTTTTAGTCTTCCCATCAAAGAATGTGCATCCGAGGTCTCCTCCTGGGTTAAGGCTGGCATCGATGCTTTCATCCCTGCCAGGAAATTTCAGCTTAAATCTCATTCGTCTCCATGGTTCTCGCCCACTTGCTTGGCCACCATTACCCACCGGAATCATTTCTTCCGACTCTATCGTAGCTATGCGTCGGACCAAAACAGACGCCTTTTCGCTTCAGCTCGTAATAAGTGTAAAAAGATACTTAATGAAGCTGAGATGTTATTTGCTGACAGAATGAAGCAACGCATAGCATCCTCTAAGTTCGGCACCAAGGACTACTGGCGACTCTGTAAAAGAGTACTTAACAAGAGCAAGTCCACAATACCCCTGCTAATAAACAAATTTGAGGTCCTCACCTCCCCGGCGAACAAGGCTGAATGCTTTGCCCGCAGATTCTCGAATAATTTGAGACTGGACTAGTCTGGAGTTTCTACACCCGACTTCCCACCTAGAACTGATGCTCAACTGAATGACGTCTATATTACACCCTGGCTTGTCTCTAAGATAATCTCAAAACTTGACCCTCACAAAGCGAGTGGTGGGGACGGAATCCCAATCATAGTCTTAAAGAAATGTGCCCCCGAACTTTCCTCTGTACTTTCTAAGCTCTACAACTCCTGCCTATCTGCTTCCTGCTTTCCTGCTTGTTGGAAATCTTCCTCTGTAGTTCCTATATTTAAAAACACTGGAGAACCCTCGGACCCCACAAATTACCGACCTATCAGCTTTCTTCCAATCTTTGGCAAAGTGTTCGAAGCCATTATCAACGCCGAGATCGTTCAGCATCTCACGGCTCCTTTTAGACAAACAGTATGGCTTCCGCTTCACCAGGTCTACTGCTGATATGCTAACGACCATCACCAAGTACATATATCAGGCACTCGATAGGAATGGTGAAGCCAGAACCGTCGCCTTGGATATCTCTAAAGTGTTCGACAGAGTTTGGCATGCTGGCCTTCTATGCAAACTGCGGAGCTATGGTATAGCTGGACAATTTTTTGAACTAATCCAGTCATTCCTATCTAAGTGAACATTGAAAGTGGTACTAAACGGACATGCCTCCCAGAACTACCATACGAATGCGGGTGTCCCTCAAGGCTCTATCCTAGGTCCTACGCTCTTTCTGATCTACATTAATGATCTCCCTGATACCATAAGATCCCAAGTAGGTATGTACGCCGATGACACCACAGTTTATTCTCGCCTCGACCAAAAATCTGGTGCAGGCAACAAAGCTAACCTTGCAGCCGAGCTTGGAAAGGACCTCCAATCCGTAGTGGACTGAGGTAAGAAATGGCTCATAAATTTGAATGCTTCTAAAACGAAACTACTATCAATTAATCATCATAGACAATCGCACCTACCCCCCATTAGCATGGACCAGGCTTGCCTCCCAGAGAGTAAAACACTACGCCTCTTTGGTCTCACACTTTCAGCGGACCTCAAGTGGAATGACTATATCGAATCCCTTGCTAAATCCGCTGGTATGAAAGTCGGTTCTCTGTGCAGGGCCCGGTGGTCTTTTTCGTCTGAATCTATCCTGCACATTTATAAATCTACCATCTGCCGTGCATTGAATACTGTTGCCATATCTGGTCGGGTGCCCCTGCTATTTTCCTTGGGCTTCTAGAAAAGGTACAGCGGAGAGTCTGTAATGTGATTGATACCAACTTAGCAGACTGCCTGCAGTCTCTCTCTCACCGGCGTGACATGGCTTCCCTGTGTCTCTTCTATAAATACTTTCACGGCTTCTGCTCCGATGAACTTAGATCACTGGTACCCCCTAGGTTCGAATTTGCATGAGATACTAGATTAGCAACTAGATCCCACCCTTTTACAGTGAAATCGATGAAATGTAACCGCAATTTCTACTCCAACAGTTTCTTTTCTCGCACTTCCCGATTGTGGAATTCTCTTCCACATGACTGCTTCCCCGACGGCTACAATCTCCAGGAGTTTAAATGTAAGTTCAATAGACACCTCCTAACAAACTAACTTCCATTCTTTCAAACACTCTTCCCACCCAACTATCTATCACCCCCCTTCTGACATTTCGTATATCTAACCACTCTTCCTATTTGCCTTCCCACATGTAGCCCCAAGCGCAATAGTGGCAGTGGAATGCCTTGCTTGGGGTGAAATGATTAAAAAATAAAAAAAATAAAAAGAGCAAACAAAAGTCCTTTTATTTGTTACTAACCGCTCTCTATGGCTATGCTTAGTTGTTACTAACTGCTCTCTATCCACTTTACTTTGTAACTATAAGTTTATCAGCATATTTGTACATTTGAAAAATAAATTAGTAAATAGTCGCAGTGTGTTTTAACTGCTCTTTCTCTCATACACATGAAGGGGGAAATCTGGAGGGTTGAACTCGGTGTAGGGGGAAATGACAGAAAAAAGTTTGGGAACCACTGTCATAGAGTGTTTGATACAGAGATAGACCTTCAGGATAATTAATATAAAGAATTTTGCCACTTAGCTGAGCAGTATTATGCCGAGTTTGAAACCATGAAGAGTGAGGACATAAGAATGGCGCCTTCATGGAACTTCGAAGTTGGCATAACACTGCTCAGTTAGGTGACGACCTTATATATATATATATATATATATATAAGGTACATAACACTGCTCAGTTAGGTGACGACCTATATATATATATATATATATATATATATATATATATATATAAGGTCGTCACCTAACTGAGCAGTGTTATGCCAACTTCGAAGTTCCATGAAGGCGCCATTCTTATGTCCTCACTCTTCATGGTTTCAAACTCGGCATAATACTGCTCAGCTAAGTGGCAAAATTCTATTATTATATATATATATATATATATATATATATATATATATATATATATATATTATTATGTTAGAACGTACAAACTATTACAAAATTGTACATAACATAATAATTAATAATAAATATTCATTGCTCTATTTTTATATTGAGAACTGTCCTAAATTAATGTTTTGAACATTGTAGTTATTTCCTTTGGTTTTATGGTTTTATTCATTTGTATATATATATATATATATATATATATATATATATATAAACATGTTACGGAAATTAACGAAATTTAACGAGACTTGGTTATAAGCAACTGACAATTTGTAATGAATTATTTTGAACATTATTTTTACCAATACTCGTATTTAAGCAGATATTCTGTTTTTAATTAAACAGTATTTTATATTTATATCTACTGGCCTGATTATTTCACGATAAATTTTTATGACGAAAATGTGTGCTACCCATTTTGTCATAAAAATTTATCGTGAAATAATCAGGCCGGTAGATATAAATATAAAATACTGTTTAATTAAAAACAGAATATCTGCTTAAATACGAGTATTGGTAAAAATAATGTTCAAAATAATTCATATATATATATATATATATATATATATATATATATATATATTTATTATCTGTTCTTTGTACTTGAGACTATCCAGTACCACCTGTGAAGATTTTGATTAGTGCAAAATATTTTTCCCCCTTCTCACCATCCAATGTTTGGGTATTCCTATTTGAAATCTTTTCAGGTTATAAACAAACACTTAAACACACTTGATCACAATTCATCACACCAGTTTTTTTGTCTACTTCTAAAGTGTAGAGGAGGGGGAGATGTTAATGTCTGATTGATCTTTGGGCTTTCTCTTTGGTAATGCTTCGGCATGTTTGAAAATTCTTTTACTAATAATAGCAATGTCATCTGGGAGAGTTAAAAAGGCACTGCCTAAAAAGATATGTAGGTTTGTAATGCTTTATTTAGATGATTTTTTTTCCTTTTTCTAAAATTATGTGCAGGAACAAATATCCTGGATATAAGAGCTGAAAGATATCAATTTCACTCCACAATACATGTTTCTGAAACAAAAACAAATAAAAACCTAACCACTTTTCACTATTTACATCATTCAGACTCTTCTCATTGTTATTGTCATATTCATAATGTTTCAGCCATTGTATATTCCAGCTTCCTTCAAATGTGATACACATTGGAATTTTGAACTGAACTTTTTATTTAGACCATGGGGGTATATAGTGTAAATAGTTACAATACCTCATCTCAGAAATATGGACAGACACTCTTCACTAATTATACTCTTTGTATACTCACATACTATAAGTAACTGCATATACTCTTATCCATTCATAGCCATGCAGAGCTGCTGTGACCCACGCTTAGACATGCAAAGCCGCTCTTATTCATTCGTAGGCATGCAAAGATAAAAGCCGCCTATTTGCATGCTGATTTGCACGCCTACGAATGGATGGGAGCGGCTTTGCATGCTGGCTCTTATCCATTCGTAGGCATGCAAAGCGGCATGCAAAGCCGCTCTTATCCATGCGTAGGCATGCAAAGCTGCTCTTACCCATGCTCAGCCACGCAAAATGGCTCTTATCCATGCTCAGCCATGCAAAATGGCTCTTATCCATTCGTTGGCATGCAAAGATAAGAGCTGCTTATTTGCATGCCTAAGCATGGATAAGAACCGCTTTGCATGCCTACAAATGGATAAGAGCCACTTTGCATGCAAATCGGCTCTTATCCATGCGTGGACATGCAAAGTGGCTCTTATCCATGCGTGGACATGCAAAGTGGCTCTTATCCATGCGTGGACATGCAAAGCTGCCCTTACCCATGGGTGGGCATGCATAGCTGCTCTTATCCATTCATAGTCCTGCTGACTGCCAAACCATTTCTAACTAGTAGTCTCTTTATTCTCACAACTCATCTGTTAGAGCCTTCTACCACATAGATATGAAAGCACTTTTTTCTGATTTAGTTTTATTACAAATTTCAAAATCATAATTAATCTGACACTGTAAAAGCGTTTTTTTTTATGTCATCAGATAAGATGCCACTATAAGAACATCCATGGTTATATTACTAAGCCTAGAAACTTAGAGAGTATTGGCTCCTGCAGATGTTGGCTGCCTGATCCGACTGGGTGCATTCTGTCCAGATAATGTTAGTAAGATACAAACAAATGTTTGGATTTTTAATTTAGGACAACAAAATAAAGCCATGTGTTTGTCTTTAATTCTTTTTGTAAAGCTTTTTGTATTTCTGAAGTGTAAGTTACTTAGATTTTGTCATACAAATTTTGTTAGAAAAGATTAATAAAAAAAATGATCACTTGATTTTAATGATACTCTCCCCATTTTTTTTTTTTTCACAACCCCACTGAATGTTTTTGTTGCTCTCAGAGGGTTGGTAGCACCTACTCTGAATCCCAGATCAAAGGGGTTAATAGATCAATGGGTTAAGTGCATTGACAAGGAAGAACTCCTGTTGAAAATTAAGTGTAAAATAAATACTTCAATCATCATTATTTTATGGAGTTATTGATTTACCTATGTATGTGGTGGGTGCTGAAATGTGCTCCCTCTGGTCCACTTTTCAAAATCTGGCCAAATGATCAAATATTAAAATTCTTTATTATTTTTAATCCTCTTTCTGGCCAGTCTGATAACTTTTCAGCACCCCCTCATGTGTATTTTTACTGCTTGATATCATGCCATTCTTTCTCATATTCTATTTCTTTGTACTTTTTCAGTTTCTGAAGGCTACAATTATCAGTTGGCTTTTCAACGTGCTCCTGTCCCTCGATTTTTGGGTCTGAGTGATGATGAAGAGGAGGAGGATGATGATGACGATGTGTCCCCAGACCCGAGGCATGAATCTTCTCACTTTCATGCTTGGGGCCAGGGACATCGTCTGGATGATGAACACGAAACTGGTGATTTGGCACCAGAAGAACAGGAAAGTAAGTCAAGTCAACAAAGCTTTCTCATCACTTTTTCTGGTCTGTTGGAATTTTTTAGATGGTGCTCATCTTGGTTGTCATACTCACATTTCAGTCGTAAACCTAACGCGCCTTCCTTGGGTATCTGCCGTCTTCATACTTGGTAACGTTTTGTGGGTATTTCAAACTAAATCTTTTTATTCAATCTAAAGCAATGCTTAAAATGTATTTATCTTCCTGTCAGTTGCGAGTTCAATCATTGGGTCTGGCAGTGATGAAAGGTCAGTCTGTGGAAGAAACAGTCCGGTGATAGAAAGTTGAACCAGATTGGTAGGGGTCCACAGTCACATGTGTGGCAGAAGAAATAAAATAAAGAGATAATTCCAACTAAGTTTTATAGTAAACAAAAAAAAGTTTGCTTTTATACTTTTGTGACACTATTTGGTTGCTGGTAAATCTAAGGAAATTTTATTACTTAGATATATGGAGAAGTATACTGATACATGTCTCATGAAAAAAATATTATAAAAATATTACCAGGAATTAAAACTCTGTTACAAGTTGGATGTCTAGCCAGGAATAACTTTAATTTAGGTGTTGACAGTTTGGCCGTGGTCGATTAACGAGGCCATAAAAACCCTAAGTGCCAGTTAAAAAAAAAGTGTGTGAAAGGTTACTCAACGAAAAGTCAGGGGGTTCCAAACTATGTGAAGGGAATTTAGTTGATAAAATTTATTTTGGCTAAAACAATTCACCAGTGTTGAATGATTTGACTGAGAAAGCCAAGTTATTGTATATTGTGGGAGAAACATTGCTGATTCCAATAAAAGTGAATGTGTGAAGAGAAATAAGAGAGAAGTCAGAGATTCGAGTGGTGAGGACTAGCCTTTGAGATGTCACTCGCCTGCGGTCGATTAAAAATCTCACAATGAAACGTGTCCCTTCAAATATAGAAAAAGGAAATCTGATTCCTTTTACAACCCAAAAGTATGCCATTGAAGATTCACAAGTTACTTAGAATGACCTACAATGACATTATTGAACTCTTTGGTTTTATACATGGTACCTGATTTATGTTGAAGTGGTTAAACAAAAGACAGTGACATCCCACAATCATCAAAACAAGATCTGACAAATGGAATTTAGATCGACAAGCTCCTATCTCACTTTTATTGTCTCGGTCAGTGTCAACATTCGTTTAATTAACACTTTCAGAGTGGAGCCAAAATGCCTTTGTCATCCAGAGTAAAGATGCTCACAGATTTTTAGAAACTCATTTGGAAAAATATTATCCTTGACTCAACATCTATATTTCCTCCCCACTTACAAAAAGTAAAAACGAACATTTGAAAGTAAAAAAAAAAAAAAATACGCCTACTCCTTTCAACCACACACTGAAAAACAAATTATACAAGTAATTTTTTTATAGAAAATCATTGAGAAAATCAGATTTGTTATTTTTTTATCATCTATGAGATGGAGGTTGTAGTCAAACAGAAGAAAGAAACTAAGAATTTTGGTACCTCTACTTAATTGCCAAAAAAAAACAAAAAAACAGCATATCATGATTCAAAGGGTTCAGACTTAATAAAAAATAACAAAGTTTTATCATCAAAATATTTATGCTATTATTAAGAGGAAAGATCAAATTTTGTTATTTTTTTAAAAAATTTTTTAAATCCTTTTTAACATGTTCGAAGTTTTAATTAAAATTTCATGTTTTGTTTTTCGTCAGCGATTCATTCTATATTTACATGAGTCAACTATTAACAAAATAGTCGGGCGAGTAAAATGATTTTGGGGCGAGTAAATTTTCCCTTGCTCTCGACCGGGGTCAATTGATTTTTTTTTTTCAAATCTCAAAGGCTGGTGAGGACAGACGAAGATTGACTATATGAAACTGCTGCCTGATGTAATTCTGACACACCAGCCTTGAGCCAAGCTTACCAAGAAATTACAAAAAAATCAGTTGAACAGACTCTGGTAATTGCAATTTAGTCAACCTATACCAGTTTTAACCAAGTATTGCACCTTATTTGGGGAAAATTTGAAATGACAACCCTGCATATATACTACTACTGAGATCATTGAAGACCAAAATATACTTAACAAATGAAGGGAGATCATAAGTATGTGTTGCTGTCAAATGCCTTCCTCGTCAATAATCACTAATGCAATTATATGCTGATTCAGGAATATTTACATTCTTCACATCTATGGACGGATATGAGTTATCCCTCTTAGATCATGGAGAATTTACAACAATAAAAAAAAAATAAAAGTAAACAGATAAGATTATTGTTCAATTGTTATGATCAAAATGTAATCTTCCCAGGTCCGCTTCTTTATAAACACATGCACTAACCAACAATTCAAGGATGAACAACAAGGTGAAATGGCTTTTGGTATAAAATTTTTAATACTTAAACAAAATTTAAAAAAAAAAAAAAAAAAAGTAAGTCTGAGTAAGAATGTCCAATGACCTGAATCTTAAAACTTATACTGGGATACCAAATCAGTTGAAATAACAAATTACAATGAATTAATACGAATGCAGAAGATTAACACAATCAAAATGGGAGAGGGTATACATAGTATTATTAAACATGTGGCACGATGTTTGCAATAACATAATATTGGTGGAGATATATATATATATATATATATATATATAACATAGGGCCAAAAGTATAATAACTTATTATGTTCAATTCTCTTTTAACTTTTCTTTTCTCTCTTTGTTTTCTCTTTTCTTTCTCTTCATTCATCTTCTTTACACAAACTTGGATTCAAATGCTGCCAGCCTGTAATAAATGTGTCCGCAATCTTCTTCACTTCTTTCTTCAACCGAATGTTGTATTTTCAGCATGCAAATTTACAGTTAGACCAACCAAATACAGCTGACAATTCTACTCCATCAGCTTCTTTTCTTGCGCTTCCCACCTGTGGATATCCCTTCCACATACTTGCTTTCCTGACAGCTACAACATCCAGGAATTTGAATGCAATGTCAATTCCCATCTCTTATCCACTTGACACCAGTTCTTTCTACAGCCTTCTTTATATCATGTTCTTTCCTTTTCCCTCTACCTTCGCAACTGTTTTCACACCTGTGTTCCCATCTTTCTCTTGCACTTCCTCTGACACTCCCTGTGACTGGTTCGTCTTTCTCTTCACTCTCCTCTTGTCTAAAATTTTACTCTTATGCAGCCCTCTGCACCTCATAAGCAGTGCTGCTTTGCTTGGAGTGAAATGATTAAAAAAAAATTGATGAGTCTTGTAATTAAAACAAAGTAATGAGAATTTGATACAAAATTTGCTTTAAGAAGTTCAGTAGCTGCCAAATCTGTATTTAAAGTTTATTTGAAATCAGTCAGGTGTATTCAGTTTGGTTTTGGAAAGAAGGTTTTGTTTTTTTGTTTTTTTTTTCTTTTTTTTAATCAAATCACCCCGAGCAAGGCGGTAACACCACTGATGTGCAGGGGGCTACGTAAGAGTGAAAAGATTGGAAAAGAGAAAGCCAGAAACTACATCCTAAACAGGAAACAAGGGATGAGCCTCTTCACCTGTTCAATAGAGGTGGGTGAAGTATGAACCAGGTGATAGTTTAGTCTATCTACTCCAATTGAAAAAAAAAAAAAAAAAAAAGAGTGAAATGTTTGCCGATTTTTTGGCCTATTTACTTCCTTTGTTCAATTACTACGCGGAAATTGAGTTCTGAAACGAAACAAATCATGTAGTAATTGCAGAAAGGGAGTAAATCGGCCAAAATTAGTATCCTACGCCTCAAGTCATTCAGCGGTGAATCAGATATGAGAACGGTGGTAAGTCCAGATTTTTTTCTGGTCGATAACATGAAAAAGGTAGGTTTCTTGAATAAACAATTATCGATTAGAGTTCAGCATATACATTTGCAAAGGAATTAAGGATGTTTTTGAAAGATTTGCCAGGGTAAAAGGCCTTCGGGGAACAAATACGAATGGAAGTACTTGTTAATCCAATTCTGCTTTTTACTTAAGAAATCTTCTTAGCAGACAAATAAGGTGATTACAAAATTGTCCAAATATCAAATCATGTTGCAAGCTTCTGTTTGATGCTGAGATTTTGCATTCAAAGCAACAGATATGCATTCTTCTGAAGTGCTCAAGTCTCGGAAGTGCAGTGAGAAACTCCCAAGAAAATTCTATGCAAAAACAAAGCATGCTGACTTGGAATGCATATCAGTAAGAGATGCTGACAATAGAACATGTATTCACAAACATAACTGAAATAACAAATAAACAGGAAAATCTATCTAAACTTATGTATAAATGGAACTTTGTGTGTGTGTTTATCCGTTACCTATAGACTCCAAAACGTCTGAACCAATTTCCTTGAAAATTTACACAGTTGTACTATAAGTGTCTGCAAGTGTTCCTAGCTAGCTTTTGTGTCGAGGTACCCCCAATAAATATCAAAAATCGATAATGGAAAAAATTAGGTTATAGAAGGAGTGGTCCAATTTTAATCAAATTTGTTACACTCATAGACAAAGACATAAGAAACGATATTCAGAAGTTTCAAGGTTGCAGTTTTTACAATAGTGCAGAAAATCTATCTATATATATATATATATATATATATATAAAAGGCAAGATACTGGGTCTGATCAAAATCGGTTTTTCAGCCCTTTTATTTTAGTTTTTGCTTTGGGTTTGGCTCTAAGTAGGTATAATTGTAGTTCTTAGTCTCAGCCATGATACCATTTACTCAGAGGACTTATTTAGCCTTCAAAATTCAGTTTACAACGAAAAAAACTTATTTGATATCGATATCAGGAAATCAAAATTTGACTTACATCGATTCATTTTTCTATCAGTCTACGGATTCGCTTTAACTGTAAACAACTATTGTTTTTTAGGCTTTTGTGCAAATGTCCAAAGAGTCTGAGCTCCAGGACCATGGATTAGTTTTAAAGCTTTCATTACACCTGAGCAACACTGGGTTATACTGCTAGTAAAAATATAAATTAAATATAAGTTTTTTTCTTTTCTCAATAAATGGAGTCCTCCAATCACCAAATTCAAGACACAATGGTCCCTATAAATATTAACAAGTTGAACTCTGTCTAGCATAAAGTTAAAAAAAGGATTGTATTGCAACAATTTTCAAGCTAGAGAGATTCTTCCCACCTTGAAAATAAACATTTAAAATCCTGGCTTTTATCCTGGATTTGAACACCTGAAACCAGTATGAAATATGTAACTATTTCAATCATCAATAAAACTTATCCTTTTTTGTTTTTTTTGTTTTTAAACTTGTTTTTTGATAATGAATAACCTGCGCATGGCCCAAGAGCCACTGAATGTAAACCGTTAAAAAATAAGTGGTAAGTTTGAGGACATCTGTAGAAGATAATTATTAACCCTAGCAGGTTAAAATTGTAGTGATCAGGAAAGCATCCTCTTGGGAGTTGATTCTATAAAGTAGTTGGGAGAAGCTGTTCAAGTGGAATTTACATTACACCAATGGCCTACGAAGAGAATGAGGGTGGTTTGCTGCAGTGAGTGCAACATGGCAACTTTTAGCTTTGAAGGTTAGAACTAAGGAATGTAGTTCAACTGACCACTTTCCATGGAAATTATGTTAGAGTAATGAGATTCCAGCATTTTCTTATTTTTTGGTAAACTCTTTTCTTTATATCTCAAAGGACTAATTAAATAAAAGGCTTGCAAATTTCAATCTCCATGTTGCATGACCCCTGTTTGCACTTGACTCTTTTAACATGCTGAAACTTATAACAGGTTCAGTGACATCATGGTATCCTTTGAAATTAGCAAGGTATGCTTCATTTTTTTTTTATTTTATTGACTAGCAGTTTAGCTCGGCATTGCTGGGGTATGATGAAAGCTTTTATATATATATATATATTATCAAAATTTCTGCACTATTGTAAGAACTGCAACCTTGAAACTTCTGAATATCATTTCTTATGTCTTTGTCTATGAGTGTATCAAATTTGATTAAAATCAGACCACTCCTTCTATAACCCGATTTTTTTCGATTATCGATTTTCAATATTTATCAGATACACAAAACCTAGCTAAGAACATTTGAGGACGCTTATAGTACAACTGTGTAAATTTTCAAGAAAATTGGTTCAGCTGTTTCAGAGTCTATAGGTAACAGGCACACGCACACACAGTTCCATTTATAAATAAGTTTAGATGATTGAATTTTATTGCATTTAGTTTGCAGAGAAATGCCCAAAAATATATTTATGAATAAAAATACTTCCTCCACATCATTGGGAACAAACTGCTTGTATGTGAATAAACAAAGAACTAATGACATTAACTAAAACAGAATGACGAACCATTTCAACAGTAAATTGATAAGACCTTACTGTCAATCTATTCAGTCAGTTAAGAGCCATACGTGATGCACACTTTGGGCGATCATGTCTTGAAAGAGACATCAAAGTACCGAAGAAGAAAACTCAGAACAGTTACCATGAAAATATTCGTGGAAAAGTCATGGGGAAGCTACATTACGGCAATGAAAAAGTAATGGTAGCTGAGATGTTAGGACTGATATCAATGCGGATTCATCTTTGGATTTTATCAAGAATCTTTAAAGAAGCGCCAAACCAGATATGCCAACAATATTAAACACATTGATGAATGATAGATTTATAAACATCTCAGGTGGATTCCTAAGAACTGAGATCCATGATTGCTCATGTCTTGAAGTGATAGAGTACATAGAAAAAAAGGGATGTTGGAGTAAATTTATTTGGAGAGAAATAAACACCTTGATTAGTTTTCTTTTGTTCACACCTGCTCATCTTTGAGTAAATGCCAGTAATTGTTGGTTTAGCAATCAAAGAGATCAACATTGAAAATTTTGGATTGTGTGGCTGTAGAATTTTGAGGAGATAAACTTCAATAGGACAATTTCGCTAGAAACAAGGAAGAGAGTACTGGATTGCTATGTGCTGTCCATTCTTCAATATGGCAGTGAATGCTGAACAATATCATCAAAGATAAAGGAAAAACTTGAAGCAACTGAAATGTGGTTTACAGAAGGATACTGTGAATATCATGGATAGAGCATGTGAGCAACGATGGTCTTGGAAATGATGGAAACGAAAAGGAAATTAATACTGAGCATCAGGAAGAGACATCTGAAGTTCGTGGGACATGCAATGAGGAAGGAGGGCTTGGAGAATCTGATACTAACAGGCCAGATAGAAGGAAAAAGAGACAGGGGAAAGCAACGGATAACATATTCAAATATGTTATCCGTTGCTTTCCCCTGTCTCTTTTTCCTAATCAGGTGGATGACGGAACAAGGATTGCATGGTGTAACAGGAGAAGGTGTGCTAAGAGCCACCAGGGATAGGGAAATGTGGAAAGCTATGATTGCCTATGTCCTGAAGAGACAGGGCACATAGAAGAAGAGGAAACTTCGATACTTCAGCAGCTTGTCTCCAGAAATTCTCCTTCATGCTGAATAATGAATCTGGGCCAATCCCTGGTCACATGCAGCACCTGTTTATATTTAGATCAAGAAGTTAGTGATTAGTTGAGGCACAACCAAAGATTTACCTGATGTTCTCATGTATAAAAAATAATTATGTGCACACTTTTTTTTTTTCCGATGTAGGATAGCCAACACTCTGTCACTTGCTTTGATCCACTATTTTCTTTGCTACACTCCCCTTTGATCTCATGATCACAAATAAGACAGCCTAGAAAAGATCTCTTTACCCAGCTGCTTTGTTGTAATGGGGCCAGTGTACAGGACTGGTTCTTTAAGGACCAAAAGATCAACTTGACAACTGCTGGGCAACTATTTTGAGCCCATTTACCGGTCATATGCAGTACATGTTTATACCTAGATCAAGAAGTCAGTGATTGGTTGAGGCATGACCAAAAATTTGCATAAAGTTCTTTGGTCTACACTGTGTGCTCCATGCATTCAGCCTTGTGCCACACCTAAGTTCTTTTTGGTGAATGAACAAATTGTAATTACTGAATGAGTCTTGATTCTGCTTAGCTAGGTCTCGGATAACATGCTAACCAGCCCTACCCCTAGTTCCCCCTCTGGCTGTGTGCCGAAATTGTATTTTATCTAAACTTATTTATAAATGGAACTTTGTCTCTGTGTGTGTGTGTGTGTGTGTGTGTGTGTGTGTGTGTGTATCCGTTACCTATAGACTCCGAAACGGCTGAACCGATTTTATTGAAAATTTATACAGTTGTACTATAAGCATCTGAGAGTGTTCTTAGCTAGGTTTTGTGTCAAGGTACCCCTGATAAATATCGAAAATCGACAAAATCGGGTTATAAAAGGAGTGGTCCGATTTTAATAAAATTTGATAAACTCATAGACAAAGACATAAGAAATGATATTCAGAAGTTTCAAGGTTGCAGTTCTTACAATAGTGCAGAAAATTGATAAAATATATATATAAATATATATATATATAAAAGGCAAGATGTTTGTGTGTGTGTCTGTTTATCTGTCTGTATGTCCTTTATACAAATTCACAATTTTTATCTGATTCTCACCAAACTTCACAAATATTCTTTAGGCTGAGTCTGAGCTCCAGGACCATGGATTAGTTTTAAAGCTTTCATTACACCTGTGCAACGCCAGGCTATACTGCTAGTATAGAATAAATCAACTTCCCTTTTTGACGTAGGATACACACAACACACTGTAGCTTGGTTTGACAAGTAAGTCGTCATTTTCTTGGCTACAGTGGAATAAGTTTTTCTCATGGTTTTATTTTTTGTTAATACTGTTTCTACTTTACTCATTGCAATATTGTAATTTGAATTATCAAGCATCTATGAAAACATTGTTCATGTCTGGCAGTTTCTAATAGCTAAATATTCCCTCAAACTGAGTCCGATCTCCTCAAACTTTAAAACACCAATATAAATTAGATACCAAAACTGTTTCTGTGTTGGATTTTTTTTTTTTGAGATGGTAATTCTGAAATTGATTGTTAAGAAAAATATTTTAAGCTACAGATAGCAGTGAATGCTGGACAATCTCATTGCAGATGAAGCAAAAAACTTGAGGCTACAGAAATATAGTTACAGAAGGATGATGAGAGTACCATGAACCCAACATGTGAGCAATGACAAATTTTTTGAGAAAATGTAAACAAAAACAATGAAATTTCTAGGGCACATGATGAGGAAATAGGGCTTGGCAAACTTAACACTCACAGAACATGTAGAAGGCAAGAGAGATAGGAAAATGGAGAAAACCTACTTAACAAGCTTGTGTAAATGTTTGGTAGAACAGGGATTAGGAGAGATAACGGAAAAGACAAACACTGCTGAGAGCTACAAAGTACAGGAAGTTGTGGAGTGCCATGATTGCCTACATCATACAGGGACACAGCACATAGAAAAAGCCCTTGCTTAAAAAAAAACAAAAAGACAAAAAGTTTATTGTTGAATGAGTGAATTCAGTTTTATAATGAGGAATATTGAATTGGCCGAAAAGTTTGTTTGGTTTATAAGTGAACAAACGTTTTTTGCCAACTCATTACTTGACCTGGCTTAACAATCTTATTTTGAAACTCTGGCTCTTGAATGATTACGGAAGTTAATCAATATCAAACCTAGCTAGTATCTAGATTGGTAACCTCTTAGGAATACCAAGTGCTGTAAACTTGGATGTGACAGTCGGGTAATGGATAACAGCTTTGAATTAATTAGATTAATCAGAAAACGGTTCCAATTCCAGTTAGGTTTGCAACATTTTACTTAAGTTCAAATATTTTCATTTTTTTTTTTTTCAATTGGAGTAGATAGACTAAACTATCACCCGGTTCATACTCTACCCACGTCTATTGAACAGGTGTAGAGGCTCATCCCTTGTTCCCTGTTTAGGATGTAGTTTCCGGCTTTCTCTTTTCCAATCTTCTTACTCTTACATAGCCCCCTGCACATCAGTGCCTTTACCGCCTTGCTCGGGGTGATATGTTTAAAAAAAAAAAATGTCCGTGCTAGGCATGATTCCATTTCTCCCTTCCAAGCTATGGATTCGTATCAGTAAATCATTATTGTCTCAAAAAAAAAAAAATAATACAATCTAAGAATATCTTCTGGCATTAAATAACCTACAAAAGGTTGATAAGTCATAAAAATCCTGAAAATACTTTTTCTGTCCTATTAATATTTACAGTCTCATTTTATTTTATAATAAATTTACTTTTGGATTTTTTTAGATGACCAAGAAATGCACGAAGATGAACTCTATGAATTGCAAGATGATGGGATGTTACGACCTGTGGGTGGCTTTCCAGGTAATGTCTTATCTGTCAGAATGATTGATATTTACTGAATTTTGAGTTGCAAGTTGCCTAGTGGTTAACAGTGCAGAGAATGGAGTCAGCTCAGACTCTAGTTGGGACAGCTTGCATTTACTTTATCCTTGGGAAAGGCACGAATCCAGTTTCTCCATTAACTATGAGTAAATTGGAATTCAACCGAAACCCTTTAACTTTGCAGAAACAACTCACCTTGGATGTTCAGCAGAAGAGCAGGTCAGGAATTGTTTTTTGTTGCTTGTACTATGTAACTCAGTGGTTCCCAACCTTTTTCTTTTGCTCATGGCCCACTTTGAACCCAGAATTTTTCTATAGCTCATGAAATTAGTGTAAAATGTTACTTCTATTTTGCATAGAACATATCCAATTCCTGTGGCACACTTGAAATTTGGCAGGGACAATTTGGGCCATCTAGTCATAGGTTGGGAAATACTGATGTAACCTAATACAAGCTGTTGCATGATACTTGCATAAGATATAGGCATTGCCAAGTAGTTCTCATTGTGCAGAGAAATTTTCTAAAAAAGGTCCTGGAGATGACCTTAAACTGCATCCGCCAACAAGGCCTCTGATTGGGAGGTTGTGAGGAGCATGGAACCACCTCTTAAATGCTGTTGTTCTCGGATTCATTCTGACCCAGAGTGGTAGTACCTGTTAGGGTCCCAGATATGGGCAAATAGTTAACCCACAAACTGGGGTCAGAATACTATGAAAGTATAAAAATACACTTTTGCAAGAGTTTTTACTGGTTGTTTTTTATATGGGGAGGTAGTAAATGTGTTATTGTTTGTGTCTATTAAAATCTCAATGAAAAGGGATTTTGTTATCTTTGTTAAGTTCATATGTGAACTTGAGGACAGTTGGAGTCCTGTAATTTTTTCTATGTTTTTAACTAATATAAGAATATCATCAACATATTGTACGTAGATGAAGGGTTTTGTAGTGGTGCTAAATATATTATTTTCTAGGTTGGCCATGTAGAAGTTGTTGGAGGTTGAACCCAGAACTGAGCTCATTGAAACAGCATCCTGTTGTAATGTTCTAAAATGTTTGTAAAAAGAACAGTTTTTTCATGCTTTAACACGTGCATGACCATGACATTACAACATATAAAAAAAATTCCATTTTGGATAATTTTCACATTCTAATGAATACTAAGCAATTTGTCAACCATTATATTTGAAGCAGAAAAAAATTTACAGTAATTTTTAGTAACACAGTTTTGCGGTTATTTTTTGTTAACATAACTCCCACCCTTGAAGATGATCTTAGAAAAAGATTGAAAGTACTTGGGTACATTGAGAAATGAATGATAACATCTGTCAATGTTACAGCTCATTTCTGACATCTTTCAATTATAATATGCGAATGATTATCCGTGAGTATGAATGGATTTTATTAAAAATAAGCAGACGCAATGTTTGCAATTTATTTAATCTGCCATATACAGTGACATGCATAAGTATTGCATAAATGTTATTTTCTGTTATAACTCTAGTTTATGTTTGCCATTTTGCCTGATATTTGGTAAGTAATATCTTGTAAAGTTGTTTTAGTTGTATGTGGAAGGAAAATTAAAAACTCATGGTTGCATCCATTTTCTTTTTTTTTTTTATCAAAGTTAAAAGTTACCCTATGCAAAAGTATTGGATACATCAATTTAATATTTTGTTGCATTGCCTCTGTTTTGTTTCACTGCTTCCAGTTGCTTTCTATAGTTGATCACAAGTTTTCTACACTGATCCACCGTTACTTTACCCCATTCTTCCTTGCATAATTCCTCGAATTGCTTGATATTTTGTGGATTCCGCTTATGAACTTTGACCTTCAAAGTATTCCACAAATTCTCGATTGAATTCAGGTCAGGAGACTGACTTGGCCAATTGAGAGTACTAATACAATTATTTTCAAATCATTCCTTTGTAAGTTTTGTGGTATGTTTGGGATCATTGTCGTGTTGAAGCATGAAATTCCAACCATGTCCTAAAGAAGTTGAAGATTTCTTAAGGTTCTTCTATAAAATCTCCCTGTACATGCTACCATTCATTCTACCATGGATAACTTGTAACTCACCAGTGCCTTTGAATGAAAAGTATCCCCATATCATAATGGAATCACCTCCAAACTTAACTGTGGGGATGGTATTGTGCTTGTTGAAGTTAGTGCCATTTTTTGGCCAAACGCTTTTGCTGTGTTCCTTCTGAATAGTTCAACTTTCGTTTCATCCGACCAGATTTCCTTTTCCCAAAGCTGCATACCTTTCTTTTCATAAGTTTTGACAAACTTTAATCAGTCTTTGACATGTTTGATTTTCAGTAAAGGCACTTTTCTTGGTGATCTTGAATGAAAACCTGTATGATATAGAGCTTTGCTAATAGTATCCTTACTTACATTAATTCCATCACCCTCAAGATCAGTTTTAATTTCAGAACGAGTAATGAAGGTTTTTTTTTTTTTTTTTTGCGCATTTCAGCTGATACACCTTGAAGTCCTCTAATTTATTTTTCTCGGTTTTCCTTTTTGTGGAAGGTTTGCTGTACCGTCGCCATACTTCTTGTACTTTCTGATCATATTTCCTACTGTACTTAGTGCTAGATTCATTTCTTTGCTAATTTTTCGGTAACCTTGTCCTCCTTTGTGACGTTCAATGATTCTATCTCATATATCTCTGGATAATTCTTTAGTTTTTGCCATTTTTAATCAAGGAATTGCAGAATGCACATCAAAGAGTCAGATGATTAGTAGCGCTATCTTGTAAGCAATTGTGTGCTTCTCTGATTGGACAGAGATAACATTCCAATACTGTCAAACATTTGAATATTTAAAGTCTTTTAAAATACAAAGTTTAGATTGGAAATTGGAAAAAAGGGTCATGTATTTAATACTTTTGCATAAGGTCATTTTGAACTTTGATAAAAAAATGGATTCAACCATGGGTTTTTAATTTTCTTTCCACATACAACTAAAACAACTTTACAATATATTACTTATCAAATATCAGTCAAAATGGCAAACATAAACTAGTGTTATAACAGAAAATAGCATGTATCCAATACTTATGCATGTTACTGTATATATTACCCTCCAGAAAGGATTTACTTAATTTTTGCTGATCCTGCTACTAACAATTTTATATGCATGTATGATTTTAAGGCAATAGTAAATTTTCTTTATATTTAGACAGAAAGAATTAATCTAAACATAAAAACAAAATTCAACAGACAAGTTCTGTCTGCTTAAATTTTTATTGTATTTTTCTATTTTCAAATGAACTGAGAAAAAAATTGTAGATAAACTTTTTGAATTATTTACATTATTTGGACTGTTGTTCTCATCTTTATTGTCATATTCACAATGTTTTACACTCCAGTTTTTTTTTTGTCTACCACAATGATAATGAAGCATAGGGGAGCTGGTTAATGTTTTTTTTGTTTGGCCTTGTGTCAGACTTAACCAAACTCCCTACAGCTTACAAGTTGTATGCAGAATAATGTTCATCAGAAGAATTATCAGGTTTTCGTCGTTATCAGAAGGTTGGTTGTCAGTTGCAATGTGTGGATCAATCTGGAAGAATGAAATAATAAAATATACATTTTGTATTTTAAATTATTAATTTATTGAAAAAAGGAATAACATAAGTTGTAGAAGTTAATGTTCATTGAGAAAGTTAAGTGTATCAAGAGTTCATAGTAGTAGTAATTGTTGAAATAGATAAGGAGAACAAGGTGCGACCTGACCTTATCTCCGGGTTGATTTGAAGTTGGTTACATTTTAGATGTGTGTCAGCAAATCTCCTCCTCTGACTGACCGATTTGACCTGTCAGAGACCATCCTTAAATATTCAGTTCAGTTACATGGGATGACTCCAGAATGATTTTTTTCTTTAGCTATGGAAAAACCGTTTCTCTGATGTATTTTGAATTTTTGCGATTTGTTGACTAATCAGGATCCAGAGTTCCGCTACAATAACACTCAGTTCTTGATAATTACAGATATTCAAAATTACTAGAAAAAAGCCAAATGAAACATGAACTTTAGACAGTTTTTGTATTTTTATCTTGATGTTCATCTTATCTGAAAATTTGGACAATACAGATGAGGACAGCAGTTCAAACAATGTAAATAATTACAATACCTCATTTCAGAAAAATATACAAAATTTTTGAAGTTAATGTCTTGTTTTTCTTTTTTTTTTTTTTTTTTTTTTTTTTTCAAGTACCTTTGACTGTCCTCGTCATTATCAAGAACTGTATCTTATGAGTGTAGTAGACAAGATTTTAGGGAACTCTATCTTGATATATATTATAATACTGGGATTCAAATTAATGTCTTACTCATAATGTCACTTATTTATTTTGAATTCCCGCATTCACCCTCAAAGTATCATGGTGTAGCCAACAAAATTTTGTCTATCACAATGATAAAACCCATTTCTTGATAATGACGAATATGGCCAAAATTATTCGAACAAAAGCAGAATAAAACATGAACTTCAGACAATTTATTCAATATTTTTATCCTGATGTTCATCTTATCAGAAAATTGGAAAAATATAAAAAAAAAAACTATTAAACTGACAAACCTTGTTCAGGTTTAAGAGAACTTGTTTGAAGCTACACACACACACACACACACACACACACACACACACACACTTTTTTGTTTTATCTGTTATATGGATTTGGCTTGAAAACCATTAAAAGTGCTATAATTTTTCTTTAATCTTTTGTTTTTGGTTTTGAAACATTTTTCTTGTTTCAGGGGAGGTTCTTGCATAAATTGTCCAATTTCTTTTGAGCACTTTCAGCTTTGACAATGAGGTACTACCCTTTTGTGTTGATTAATTTGACATTTTATTTGCTAATAATTCACTTAAATCTTATCTCCCTAACAAACAACACACCAAAAATCTTGGACAAAAACCATATAACACAAACTAGTAAAAGTAAAGATGACCACAAATACTAGAATCCTTAACTGAAACTTTGTTTCAATATTAGAAAACAAACAACCCAGAATAAAAGTTCATCAAATTTGGTAGATATATCTGATAATTAAAAAAACAAAATACCATGAACTGATAGATGAAGATGCAATAATTGAAAGATTCCTTGAAGACATGGCACTCAAAAACCACCAAAGAAAGACAATGTATATCTACAGACAAGCCTCTCAACTAACAAAACGTTCTTTGGTAATGGTTTATGAAAGCTGAAAGGGAAGACATAGAACAATTTAATTTCAAATTCTCCCCAGAAATCAGAAAAATAAAATGTTTTTTTAAAATATTATCTGCTACAATTTATTACTATTGATTATAATTAATATGCTTTTTTATTGAATAATTATTAATACTTCACATTCCTTTATTTTGACAGAACCTCACCGCCCAGGTGTATTTGGAGGTGTAGGAATGCGGCTTCTACCTGAAGGTGACCCACGAGCTGACAGTGTTCCTGAACCCAATACCAGCAACTTGAGAGAACTTGCAGGTGGTTATTAATTTATTATATATATATATATATATATATATATATATATATATATATATATATCTCTGAATGATTAAATTTGGCTGTTCTTGTAATGTGATGTCTGAAGTGTTCAGCATCCAATTCCAGGAACCAATTCAGTGCATTCCTATTTTGATGTGGAATTGTATTTGGTATTTTGTACATGTACAGTTGGCATGAGATGTAAAGGTCTGGTTTATTAAAAGAACAAAAAAGACTTTTTATTGAAATCCACCATTGCGTTAGGGCTAGAGGAATATTGAAATCTTTGGCTAATAATTTTTTATTTCATCTGAAGTGAATTTAAAAGTAAGAGATACAGTGTGCTGAAAAGTTTTGAGTCTTATGATGGAGTCATCTCACACACTACCCCAAGACTTCTGATATTGGTCATTTGAATTGGGAGAAGAATTTTTATCATTCCCTTGTATACATATCTTCACTGACACAATAATGTAAGTTTAAATGTGTCTGTATGTGTGTGACAGAATTATTAGAATGCTTGCTTTCTGGCCAGCAGACCCAGGTTTGAATCTTACCATGATTGATTTATCAGGAAGATGATTTCTTGCTGTTATCAACTTGAGGGGGTGATTCCACTTTGAAAATTGCCTGGAAAAATACCAAAGGTTGACCATAGCTTTTTGAGTGAAATTGGGTAGACAGAAGAACTGTTTAGAAATTGTCGATGGATGTTCCAGCGAAGCCATCGTAACTGAGTGTTTGAGTATACTGGCCTTATTAAAATTGTTGATAATCTAAACTTATTTATAACTGGAACTTTGTGTGTCTGTGTGTGTGTGTGTATCCGTTACCTATAGACTCGGAAACAATTTTCTTGAAAACTTACACAGTTATACTATAAACATCTGCAAGTGTTCTCAGCTAGGTTTTGTGTTGAGGTACCCCCGATAAATATCGAAAATCGATAATCGAAAAAATTGGGTTATAGAAGGAGTGGTCCGATTTTAATCAAATTTGATACACTCATAGACAAAGACATAAGAAACGATATTCAGAAGTTTCAAGGTTGCAGTTCTTACAATAGTGCAGAAAATCGATAATAGATGTATATATAAAAAGCAAGATGTTTGTGTGTGTGTGTCTGTTTATCTGTCTGTATGTCTGTATTTTTTTTTTCCAGCCCCTTTTATTTTAGTTTTTGCTCCGGGTTTGGCTCTAAGTAGGTATAATTGTAGTTCTTAGTCTCAGCCATGATACCATTTACTCAGAGGACTTATTTAGCCTTCAAAATTCAGTTTATGACGAAAAATACTTATTGGATAGCGATACCAGGAAATGAAAATTTGACTTACATCCATTCATTTTTCTTTCAGTCTACGGTTTCACTTTAACTGGAAACAACTATTGCTTTTTAGTCTTTCATGCCAATGTCCAAAAAGTCTGAGCTCCAGGACCATGGATTAGTTTTAAAGCTTTCATTACACCCGAGCAACACTGGGCTATACTGCTAGTTCCAAATAAAGTGCTCTTTCCCAAAAACTCTAATTAAGGTCTGTTCAGTATAGCTGTAGTGTGTTCTATGGGTGTTGAACAGATGCATGTGTCTGAGCAGTTGTGTGCAACAGGGATTGGCTAGTTATCTTAACTGACAAATGTGTTTATAAATTTGTATTTGGCTATATATATATATATATATATATATATATATATTTATTCATATTCAATATTTTACATTTGGTAGATAGCCATTTCTTCAGGCTCTCAAAGTCCCCTTTCTCACCTCCAGCTAGACATATCCAGACAGTTGAGAAAGTCAGCTCCAAGAGCTTGTAGAAATGGCCATTGTCTAAATGTAAAATATTTAATTTGCGTATGTGTTGTATCATCAAGTGGTAAAATGATGCACAGATGTTGAAATAATACCTTTATTTGGTAGATACAATATAATTAGTCCATACTAGATCTCAACAATATGGATGGTTGAGTTAGCAAGTAATCGCGGTTGTTAATGGTAGCCCTCAGCTCACACTAACTGCCGAGTTCAACTGACTCACTTTTTATACATATGTGAACCTGGTCAAGTGATCGAGCCACGTCACAACAATATGAAATAAAAATCTGCTCTGTAAATAAAATTTACATTGAGCTCTCTGTTGGATCAGTTTTAATATTTAATCAAAACAATGTAGGTCCAAAGATAGAGCCTTGGGGCTCACCTGCATTGTTTGAAGATCTGGAAGTGTTCATTTAAGACAACTTTCTTTTCAGGATTTGGTAAGAAAGACTGAATCATTCCAAAAATTTGTCCAGAATTACCATAACCTTTCAACTTATGAAAAAGACCAGTATGCAAAATCCTGTCAAGTGCCTTTGAGATATCTAAAGCAACAGCCCAGACTTCACTATTTTTATCTAAAGACAATTTTTATCTAATAGACAAATCTTTTCCAACTTGTTTTCCAGTCAACTTTGATCTCCAAAAATTTAATGCAGTGTCAATTGTTATTTTCTGTCTTAATGTTTTCTTTTTCTCACATTCTTCAACTCTCAGTAACCCTTTGTGTCTTAGTAGCTTTATTGCCTTGCTTGGGGTAAAATGATTAAAAAAATTATTTTAGTGCACCATTTTTCTTAGAATTATAGTCACATGACACAAACAATAATCAGTGGATTATTTAAACAAATTAGTTGTAAAGAATCAGCAATGCCTATCACTTACATTGTTACCAGGTCAGACTGTTTTTACATTTTTATAAGTAGTCGAGCAATGTGTCTAAGTGCTGCTTCATTCTTTGTGTTAAAAATCCAACAAAATCATGAGATGTGTTGATATTTCTTTTTTCGTGAATTTTTTTTTTTTTTTTCCCTTTTTCTCTTAACTTGGCTTCATTCTTGTCGTCATTTGTTTATTCCAACAGTTGCTGCAGCCACAAATCGGCATGCTCGCAAACTCAGGAGCCGGAGTCCTTCCCCTAGACACAGACAACAACAGCCCCACCACCAACCACACCGACCCCACCATCACCACCACCACCATCATCATCATCACCATCATCATCACAGTCAGATGGTTTCCTCCTTGGAACACCTGTGTCTACAGTTTATAGCAAACCGTCTGTCAAATCCGAAAGAACACACAATACCTCTCCATGGACTTTCCCAGCAGCCAGCTCAGCGTCTACTTGATTATTTGCGTAAAGAGAAACTATTGAAGTCGAAGACTCTTCATGCTTTTTTACCTTGGTGAGTGACGTATTGCATTTGCTTCCACAATTCTTCTTGTAGATGCCATACAGAATATTGGCAATCATGGCTTTCCTAATCCTTCCTCTGTCAGAAATTTACACAATCTTGTTAGGTAGGTCATGCGATACTCTGATCTCTCTTCCAGTACGGTGATTTTCTAAGAATAACTTAGATTTTACACTGGGCTGAAAGTATGAAGCACCCACTGTTCAAGGAAAGCAATGGCTTGATAAGTGTTATTTACACTTTGCTCTGTCAAAAACAATGGCTAAGAGGTGGTACGCTAACTTTAAATGTGGTTGTACAGATACAAATGATGCTGAACGTTCAGGTCTCTTAAAATCACTAAAAAAATCTACAGGCTCGTTTTGGCCAATCATAAATTGAAGTTGCATGAGATAGCAGAGGAGTTGAACATATCAGAAGGCAGCGTATTCACCATTTTGCATGAACATTTGTCAATGAGAAAGTTGTGTTCAAAGTGGGTGCAGCATTTGCTCAGTTGATCAAAAAACAACACCACATCGACAGTTCAGAGCGTCGTTTGCAACTGTTGCAATGCAACAAGGAGTTTTTGCATAAATATGTGACAATGGATGAAACATGGATCCACCACTTCACTCCGGAGTCAAATTTGTAGTCAGCTGAGTGGACAGCAGCAGGTGAAAACCATCCAAAGCAACCAAAGATGCAAGCATCAGCAGGCAAGGTTTTGGCCTCTGTATTTTGGGATGTGCAAGGTATTTTGTTCGATTACTTTGAGAAAGGAAGAGCCATCAATAGTGATTATTATATAGTGTTAGTTTTGCATTTGAAGGAAGAAATTGCCAAAAAACAGCCACAAATGAAGAAGGAAAAAGTTATCTTTCCATAAAACAATGCACCATGTCACAATTTGATTACAATGATGGCAAAACTACATGAATTGCACTTCGAATTACTTCCATATCCACTTTATTCTTCCGATGTCCCTAGTGACTTCCGGCTGTTTGCAAACCTCAAAAGAATGTTCCAGGTAAAGAGATTTGGCCCCAATGAAGAAGTGATATCGAAAACTGAGGTGTATTTTGAGGCCAAAAACTAATCATTCTACAAAAAAGGCATTCAATTGTTAGAGTAGCATTGGAATCAGTGTCTCACCCTAGAAGGAGACTATGTTGATAAATAAAGTCGAATTTTGCCTAAAAGTTGTTTTATTAGTTAGGCCTGGGATTTATTGAGTGATGTTTTATATAAAGCTCTATATCCTGTGGTTTCAACCAAATGCTGGGGTCTTGGAGCATGTCCTTCGTGGATAAGGGTGTCTAGTGTATTGTGCTAGCAATGAGTGGATATGTAGGTGGTGTAATGGGTAGCAACTTGGAATGAGAAATTGGTTCTAATTTCAGTTTTTTTTTTACATGCATTACCCTTGCAAATACCCTTGGGGAAAACTATGAATCAATTTCCTCCTCCTATATATGGGTAGGACTCATATCTGGAAAAATGAGTCATTCTCAAAAAAATTTTTAATGTGATATACACTTACAAAAAAAATGAATTAAATTTTAATCTTTTATTTATTTTTTTTTAATTATTTCACCCCAAGTAAGGTGTTAACACTACTGATGTGCAGGGGGTTACATAAGAGGGTTGAAGTATTAGGCAGGAGGAGAGTGAAGACAGACGAACCAGCCACAGAGGGTGAAAGAGCAAGAGAAGGATGTGAACACATGAGTGAAGACAGTTGTGAAGGTAGAGAGAAAGGAAAAGAACAAGATACACAGGATGATGTGGAAAGAGCTGGAGTTAAGTGGATAAGAGATGGGAATTGACTTTGCATTTAAATTCCTGGAAGTTATAGCTGTTGGGAAAGCAAGTATATGGAAGGGAGTTCCACAGGTGGGAAGCACAAGAAAAGAAACTGCTGGAATAGAATTGCCGCCTGCATTTGGTTGATCTAACTGTAAAAGTGTGAGACTTTGTTGCCAGTCTGGTTGCGTGAGTAAATTCTTGTGGAGGGGGCACCAGTGACCCAAGTTCGTCAGAGCAGAAGCCATGAAAATATTTATAGAAGCGACAGAGGGAAGCCACATCCCAATGATGAGAAAGTGGTTGGAGTTGAGCTTACAATTGAAATCCATGGGTTTTAGTTTTAAGTAATCCACAAAGGTTTGATACTTAGTAAAAAGCAAATCACTAAACTATCATAGTAATCCCTTTTCATTGTCTTACAAGAATAGATTGAAAATAAGAAATGGTTAGATTTCTTAATTGATGTTCACTCTCAATTGTTCTTGAGGGTCTGGTGACAGAACTATGCCTCACACCAGAAATTGGCTTAATACATTATCTTTATCTTGCACATGAAAACCATTTTGAATAATGCTCTCTTGTATGTTTATCAACAAAGTTTAACACATTCTACTTGTTACAAAGTATAGGAGTCATAATACAAACCAATTGTTTTTTCCAAATTATTTTTCTTTGTTTTTTCCTGATTATTTTTCTTTGTTTTTTTCCCGATTATTTTTCTTTGTTTTTTTTCCCCCGATTATTTTTCTTTGTTTTTTTTCCCCGATTATTTTTCTTTGTTTTTTTTCCCCGATTATTTTTCTTTGTTTTTTTTCCCCGATTATTTTTCTTTGTTTTTTTTCCCCGATTATTTTTCTTTGTTTTTTTTCCCCCGATTATTTTTCTTTGTTTTTTTTCCCCGATTATTTTTCTTTGTTTTTTTTCCCCGATTATTTTTCTTTGTTTTTTTTCCCCGATTATTTTTCTTTGTTTTTTTTCCCGATTATTTTTCTTTGTTTTTTTTTCCCGATTATTTTTCTTTGTTTTTTTTTCCCGATTATTTTTCTTTGTTTTTTTTTCCCCGATTATTTTTCTTTGTTTTTTTTCCCCGATTATTTTTCTTTGTTTTTTTTCCCCGATTATTTTTCTTTGTTTTTTTTCCCCGATTATTTTTCTTTGTTTTTTTTCCCCGATTATTTTTCTTTGTTTTTTTTTCCCCGATTATTTTTCTTTGTTTTTTTTCCCCGATTATTTTTCTTTGTTTTTTTCCCGATTATTTTTCCCCAGCAGATTTTTTTATGTTTTTTTGTTTTTTCCAAATTTTTCCATTTTGTTTTAAAATTTTTCTTTAAGTAGTTTTTGAAAATATTTTATCTAAACATTTTTTCTCTATTTTAAAGATTCTTTTGATACTTCATTTTTAAATTTTATATTTGGAAAACTTGTTTACTTTTTTGCCTTAATGTTTTTTGATAAAATTATCTTTTTTAATTACAGCCGTCTCCAGAAATTAACATTGGATTCCTATGCATATGTAACTAATGAACTGTTGTATGAAATAAGGTAAAATATACAATTCCATAATTTAAGCTTTGTCTTGTGACAAGATTCTTTTTTTTCTTTTGTTTACACGATACTTATGGGTTCTCTTTTTCCCTAAATCTGCAAAAGGTTTGCAACTTTTCTCTTTTTCTTTCGTCAATATCTTGGAACAGATTTTTACAAATTGAAACAGTTGGTTTTCTAAAAAAAATGTAAGTTGTATTCGTGAAATATTTTGCTAGACATTCCACAAAAATCATTACTTTTACTGCTTTTCTTACCATCTGCAAATTGTCTTGAATCCTTGTATAAGTCATTGTGAGAGTTTAAAAAAAATATTAGCAAAGTAATTTTAAAATATTTGTAAGATGTTTTCAAGTGGTTCGGCTATTTCCAGAATAAGCACTTGGACAAACTTTTAATAAAAATTTCAAGTTTTGAGATTCATTTCTAATTAAATATTCTCAAGAACTGTCAGGTTTTATCCTGACTGCATTGCTTAGAATCTGAAATACATGAATACCAAATAACTTCTTCCTCTTTTTATCATTAAACACTAATACGTTTCCACTGCCATTTCTATAGCAAAATTTCTATAGCAAAATTTCTATAGCAAAATTGTTTATACTGCATTTATCTTCATTCAGTCATTAACAATTCTCTTAATTCTTCATTAGCAGTGCGTCTATATTCAGCATATACTCGACTTATTTTTTGTTGGTAACTTCAGCATTAATTGACCACTGACAATACCTTTTCTTTGTGATCTTCAATGGGCAACATGCATATTGAGTACTAAAAGTTGCCAAAACAAAATTTTTTTTCACAATTTGGTGGTTGAATGTCAAATGATCTTTGAAACACTTGTGTTATAATACAAATATTTATTTATATCACTGTGAATGTCCTTTGCAGTTTGCTTTTGAGTGGTTATAAATTACAATTCACTTCTATGAACTAAATTAGCTCATTTCTTTAGAACACACTATATTTGTTCCATTGTTTTTACTAATAAATTGTATTAATCATCTTCCAACCTTGGCCCTCCTCATTCACTAATTCCCTGTGATAAGTTATCTTCCTATTTTCATAAAAAAAAAAATTGCTGATGATTCCTTCTAAAGTTGTGCTAGCCTGAAAGGATCTCTAAAGGTTAAATTAAAAAAGAAAATAACAGCTTTTTTACTGATTTAAATTAGTATTTATGTACTGTGGTATCAAGTCCTTGTTTACACAAAAAAATCAGCTGGACCAGAAATATTAAGAACCGAAGTGGAATTGGCATTGACCAAATTGAACAGAAACAAAGTAACAGGACCCGGCGGTATTGTAATAGAGATGCTGATGTCCTTTGATGTAGACAGGATCACTGAAATAATAAACAAAATCTACAACGGTGGCAATATACTGGAGGACCTAAGCAGATCAATTTTCATAGCACTACCTAAGAAGCCAGATGCAAAGGAATATGAGTTCCACTGAAAGAGCAGCTTAATGAAACACATAACAAAACTCATCATCCAGATTCTGATGCACAGAGTGAGCGGAATCGGTTCATAGATAAGACAAGAAAAGCATGGCTTTGTTAAAGATACCAAGAAGGACCTTTTATTTGTGCTTTATAGACCATGCAAAGGTGTTTGACAAAGTACCACACAAAGATTTGATAGAGATGCTTGGCAACCTTGACATTTTTGAAAAAGTTATTAGAATAATCAAGAATCTACATTGACAGCAAACCACTTACGTACGGATAAGGAATAAATTTAACAGTATACAAAAACAGAAATAGGCATAAGACAATGATGTGTTTTCTCACTGGATCTATTCAACTTATAGAGTAAAACAATTCTGAGAGAAATAAAATCCTTGCCAGGGTTTGTCATTGGCAGCCACAATCTCAACAACATGGATACGCAGATGACACAGTGCTGATAGCAGACACGGAAAGGAAAATGCAGGACCTTCCACAGAAGGTAACAAAAGAAGGCAAGAAAAAGGGACTGAGCATAGACGTCAAGAAAACAGAAGGTACAGTCATCAGCAAAAAGAAGACCCCAAAATGCTTAATACAGGTCGGAGAAACTAAAATAAAGCAAGTAAAGAAATTTAAATATCCGGAAAGTGTTCTGACAGAAGATGTAAAGCATGATATTGAGATCAGAAGATGCATTGGCATGGTCAAGGACGCATTGAGATCTGTAGATACATTGGCATGGCCAAGGACGCATTGAGATCTGTAGATACATTGGCATGGCCAAGGACGCATTGAGATCTGTAGATGCATTGGCATGGCCAAGGACGCATTGATTTCTGAAGATGCATTGGCATGGCCAAGGACGCGTTGAGATCTGAAGATGCATTGGCATGGCCAAGGAACGCGTTGAGATCTGAAGATGCATTGGCATGGCCAAGGACGCGTTGATATCTGAAGATGCATTGGCATGGCCAAGGACGCGTTGAGATCTGTAGATGCATTGGCATGGCCAAGGACACGTTGATATCTGAAGATGCATTGGCATGGCCAAGGACGCGTTGGAAATGTGTAGATGGTGGCATGGCCAAGGACGCGTTGAGATATGAAGGTACGTGGCATGGCCAAGGACGCGTTGAGATCTGTAGATGCATTGGCATATTGAGACGCGTTGATATCTGAAGATGCATTGGCATGGCCAAGGACGCGTTGATATCTGTAGATGCATTGGCATGGCCAAGGACGCGTTGAGATATGAAGATGCATTGGCATGGCCAAGGACGGGTGAGATCTGTAGATGCATTGGCATGGCCAAGGACGCGTTGAATCTGTAGATGCATTGGCATGTGAGACGCGTTGATATCTGGGAATCACAAACCAAGCACTAGCCAAGGCGGTGATATCTGTAGATGCATTGGCATGGCCAAGGACGCGTTGATATCTGTAGATGCATTGGCATGTGAGACGGCGTTGATATCTGAAGATGCATTGGCATGGCCAAGGACGCGTTGATATCCTGGGAAGTCATTGGCATGACGGGGGACGCGTTGAGATATGAAGATGCATTGGCATGGCCAAGGGCCATTGATATCTGAGATCGTGGCAACGGCCAGGACGCGTTGAGATCTGTGATCATTGGCATGGCCAAGGACGCGTTGAGATCTGTAGATGCATTGGCATGGCCAAGGACGGCGGTGGTATCTGAAGATGCCATTGGCATGGCCAAGGACGCGTTGATATCTGTAGATGCATTGGCATGGCCAAGGACGGCGTTGATATCTGAAGATGCATTGGCATGGCCAGGACGCGTTGATATCTGAAGATGCATTGGCATGGCCAAGGACGCGTTGATATCTGAAGATGCCGTGGCATGGCCAAGGGCCAGCGTTGATATCTGAAGATGCATTGGCATGGCCAAGTGCGCGTTGATATGAAGATGCATTGGCATGGCCAAGTGCGTTGATATCTGAAGATGCATTGGCATGGCCAAGTGCGCGTTGATATCTGAAGATGCATTGGCATGGCCAAGTGCGCGTTGATATCTGAAGATGCATTGGCATGGCCAAGGACGCGTTGAGATATGAAGATGCATTGGCATGGCCAAGTGCGCGTTGATATCTGTAGATGCATTGGCATGGCCAAGTGCGCGTTGATATCTGAAGATGCATTGGCATGGCCAAGTGCGCATTGATATCTGAAGATGCATTGGCATGGCCAAGGACACATTTCAAAAGCTAACCAGAGTACTGAGTGACAGTAAAATCTTATTGGAAACAAAGAAAAGAATGCTGGACTGTTATGTGATATTTGTTCTCCTGTATCACAGTGAATGTTGGACGATCTCCTCAAAGATGAAGAAGAAACTTGAGGCAGCAGAAAAGTGGTTCTACAGAAGGATGCTGAGAATACCATGGACTGAGCACATGAGAAATGATGATGTGTTGGAGAGGATGCAAATGGGAAGAAAACTCATACTTAACATCAGGAAGAGACAGCTGGGGTTCCTGGGTTGCTTAAGGAGGAAGGAGGACCAGGAGAATTTAATACTCACAGGATGGATAGAAGGAAAGAGAGACAGGGGAAAGCAGTGCAACACATTTGATAGGCTTGAGCAAATAGATGGCGAAGCAGGTTTGGGAGAGATACCAAGAAGAAAAATATTGAAACCAACAAGGGACAGGGCCAACTGGAAGTCTGTGATTGCCTATGTCATGAAGGGACACGGCACATTAGGAGATATATACACACACACACACATATTAGTTTTTTTTTGCCTGGTGCTTCAACTGTGTAAATTTAAGCATGCTGCTAGATTGTGCATATTTCAAACTGACGGTTTGTTAGATTTGAATTTAAATTCACTTGATGTTCATGGAAATTAAATCTAATAAACTGTCAAATTAAAACAGGCACCCTGATGATTGTATAACGCAAGAAACTTTGAGTTCTGGCATATATGTAGGATAATATGTATATTTTTTTTACGTGTGCTCTTTGATTACATGTTGCGTGTGTATATATGTTTATCTATCTATGTGTGTGTGTATTCACCTAACTGATGTCATGATGAATTTTTTTCTTTAATTTTTCACTTTTAAGGGGGCAATCTTTATTTCTGTTTTTGGTTTTGTTTGGGGTCTTTATTTGTAAATTTCGTTCGTGTAAAATCTTCTGTACAATAAAGACAGAAGCTGATGAAGGTTCGTCTGAAATAAGCCTATACTTTTGCTTAACCATGGAATAACGTGTGTCTTAATTTTTACATATATTTGCTCTATATGTATTTATATACATACACTCCTGATCAAAATTTTAAGACCACTTAAAAATCTTTAAAAAGAAATATTTTTTTTACGGATAGATTTTGAACTCCTCCCACTTAAGGCTACCAATACTACAATCTAAAAGGTTATGGAAGCAAAAAGCTATATTCCAAACATTTTATGAGGCGATTTACACATGATCAAAATTATAAGACCAGGGACAAAAATTCTACGAAATTATACAAAAAGTATATGAAAACCTTCAACAACCAAATTTAATAATGAGTTCTACCTCCACTGCTTTTGATGACTTCAAACATTCTGTCGGGCATGCTTTCTTCCACTTCTCAACGTCCCATGTTTGGTATTCCCAACCAAACTTTAAGCAGTCCACCTTGTGACGTGGAAGCAGCCGAGGAATTTGGTTACGCTTTTTATTTACCATGCCTTTTTGTTGTAAGTGTTGTCTGATGGTTACAGGACTGCAATCAGCATCTGTGACTGCCTTAATTTGACTAGAAGAAAGTCCCCCCTCTTTTATAACAACCCGTCTTATTCTCTTACTCAATGCAGGAGAAATTTTTTGGGGCCTACCAGAGTATTTTGCTTTTCCATAATTCTCACTGTTCTTTAGAAAGTTGCAAATCACAGTTTTACTGCGATTTACCTTAGCTGCGATCACTTGTTGTGACAAACCTTGCGTATGGAATTCCAGAATTCGAGAACGCTCAACATTGGTAAGTTTGCTTGCTTTAGGCATGGTAACACCTTTACGCAGTGATTGCTAATCTCTAACTGAACTAAAAACATTGGAATTGCCATAGATCTAACAATTTATACCACTGGTCTTATAATTTTGATCATGCGTAAATCGCCCCATTTTATAAAAATGTAAATTTCTAAATAAAATGTTTGGAATGTAGCTTTTTGTTTTCATAACCTTTTAGATTGTAGTATTGGTAACTTGAAGTGGTAATAGTTTAAAATCTATCTGTAAAAAAAAAATTCTTTTAAAAGATTTTTAAGTGGTTTTAAATTTTTGATCAGGAGTGTATATTTAGAGCTTTCCTAGAGAGTTATCCTATCACTTTATGTACAGGATACTCTTTTGGATTCTTCTATATCTACACCACATGTTTTTATATATATATATATATATGTACACACACACACACACACACACACACACACACACAGAGTATAGCCCGCATATAGGAGAAACCCGGATATAAGATAGATTTTCTCTGGTCCCAAGTCAGAGCCTGTGTTAATGTATATAATTCAGACTCTGATATAAGAGACTGATATAAGATAAACCCGGATATAAGATATATTTTATCTGGTCCCATTCTTCCTGATATAAGAGAGTTCGTTTTGAGTGACAGTGTGATGTCGTAAATCAGTTAAACAGAGGTCAGTTAGAGAGTGAAGTTCAATGACTTAATCTTGACCAGTCTAGAGACACCGTGTGTCCAGTCTGTGTCTGTAGGAGACACCCTCTACCTTATGATTTTGCTTTGTGTGTCTAAGGGTAGCGCCGCCCGCTTTTTTGCCGACTTTGCTTGTCGTTGCATTAAACTGGACAGCACTTTCACTTTATCCACTGTTCTGTTTGTTTGTTAATTTTGCCACTGAAAACCGTTTGCTTGTGATCATTGCGATTAGTGATGTCGGCATCTCAACGAAAAACTCTGAGCATTTCTGAACAGTTGGAGCTCATCGATGATGTCAAAGTGAAGAAACTCAAACTGGCCGCTGCGGCCAAAAAGTATGGAATCGGTTATTCAACAGCAGCAAAAATTCTCAAGAAAGAAGACGATCTCAGATCTTGCATGCAAATGAACGGAAACACTAATTGCAAAAGAAATCGCCAATCCGTGCACAAGGACGTTAACTAAGTGCATACACAATGGTTTACGCAATCATGTGCTCATGGAGCTACCGTCACCGATCACGTCATTAGGCAGAAAGCATCACAACTGGCTGCAAATCTTGAAGTTGATTTTGAACTGATCAATGGCTGGCTCATGTGCTGGAAGCAGGCCAATAATGTTTCGTTCGAAAAATTTCACGGTGAATCAACATCAGTAGATCACGGTTCTGCCAACGAATGGGTGACAAATGTTTTGATGCAACTTTTTTGTGGATATGATCCCAAAGATGTTTGGAACTGTGATGAAACGGGACTTTTCTACAAAGCCATGCTGTCTGGATCTTTGCGATTTACCGGCGATGAACAGTCAAATGAGACAAAAGTTTCCAAAGACAGACTCATGATGCTTCAGTTCACAAACATGGACGGCAGTGAAAAGCAAGCTGTAGTTGTTGGTAAATCAGCAAAACTACGCTGCTTTAAAAATGTTAAAACTCTGCTGTTTTCTTACTTCACTAATCATAAAGCCTGGATGACTAGTCAGCTGTTTACTGACATTATGAAAACGCTTGATCGAAAAATGATAATCGAAAGATTATTCTGTTTTTGGACAATGCAACTTGTCATAACTTACTGCCGGGTACAAATTTGTTGAACATCAAATTGTCATTCATGCCACCAAACACCACCAGTCTCATTCAACTTTTGGATCAAGGCATCATTGGTTCATTTAAAGTGTATTAATATCGGGAACTTGTTTGAATGCAAATCGCAGTGATTGATGCTACACCTCCAGTGCTGCTGTTCGAAGTGGCCAAACAGATCACTATTTTGAAGGCCACGCATGTGATGAAACGAGCACTTTTCATGGTCAAACCGTCAACAATTCAAAATTGTTTTAAAAAGGCCAGCTTTGTCATTGAATCACAGGCTGAAGTGGAAGAAATACTCGATGAAAATGATCAAGTTTCTCCATCGGGCATGGAGCAAACACATTTTGACAAATTTATCGGCTTCGACGACAGTACACAATGTTATGAAGAACTGACTGACATGGACATCACATGTGGCATAAAATCGGATTATCAAGATTTTGACAAAGATGATGATGCTGAAAGCGTAAATTCTGATGTTTCTGAAAGTGACAAACCAGTTCCAAATTCTCTGGCTGCATTGAATGCGCTTGAAACTCTGACAGCCTACTTTGAAGCAAAAATGATGGCGCATTGAAAATGATTTACGGACTGTATGAAAGTGTTCATGATGTTAACAAAGAGATTTCTGTACAATCAAAAATGACTGACTTTTTTAAGAAAAACTAATTTTTGACTGAATTATTTGTGAAAACTGATTGAAAATGTATTTTTGTCTGTGTTTTTGTTTTTTATGTCTATAACTGTTAAATAAACTAGTGTTCTGTATGTAAAAAACGTTATATAAAGTGTTCCCATACTTACCTAAACAAAATAGACCAAACCCGGATATAAGATAACTCTTATCCGGTCCTGACAACACTCTTATATCCGGGTTACACTATATATATATATATATATATATATATATATATAAAAACTTATTTATCAATGGAACTTTGTCTCTGTGTGTGTGTGTGTGTGTGTATATATCCGTTACCTATTGACTCCGAAATGGGTGAACCGATTTTCTTGAAAATTTACACAGTTGTACTATAAGTGTCTGTGAGTGTTCTTAGCTAGGTTTTGTGTTGAGGTACCCTTGATAAATATCGATAATCGAAAAAATCAGGTTATCTGAGCTCCAGGACCATGGATTAGTTTTAAAGCTTTTACACCTGAGCAACGACGGGCTATACTACTAGTGTGTGTATATATATATATATATATATATATATATATATATATATTATAAATTATAGTTTAGAACATGTAACATTTTTATCCACTGATAAGACATTTTTCATTCACCTGATGAGACATTGTAATTTCCATGTCGAAACAAAATGTACATTTTGTAGTTGATAAAAAAAAAATTTGTACATGTTCTAAATTATAATTTATAATAAATATTCAATGCTCTATATTATATCGAGTACTGTTTTAAATTACTGTTTTGGATGTTGTAAATTTTTCTTCGTTCCTTATTCACTCAGAGATATATATATATATATATATATATATATATTAAAAAAGGATTAATTCAAAGATGTTGAATGGCCATTTCGATATGAAGATCCCCACGGATCCCCATTGCTCTGTAATATTTTATTACATGGAGCTCTCTTCCTGTATCATTTTTTAATATTAAAATAAATTTTTAATATTAATTAGGATCGGGCTTTTTGGAATTTACCTTCCTGCTTTTTTCCCTTGGATTGAAGTATCTGAATTAAAATATATATATATATATATATATACTTTTATACGAACGCCTATAGCCCCGAGGTAGAATTGCCAACTGACGCCAATTTGGTCGGGTTTCAATCCTGGGTTAAAAAGCAATCGGAGTCTATCCGTACTGATGAGCTGTGATACAGTGAAACAGATCTGTTTGTGGATGACTATATATATATATATACTAACCATCTTACTTAAAAAAAAAAGTATATATATATATATATATATATATATATACTTTTTTTTTAAGTAAGATGGTTAGTATTGTAATTTGTTACTTAGTTAAAAGTTGACTTATTGTTTTGTTCAAGTACTTCCAACCTTTTTCATTTTCAAGAACAGATGTGGTGAGTGTGACAATACGAGTCTCAAACATTTTCTTTTAATGTGTCCCATTTTGTGTTTTCATTTTCATTTTGTCCATCATATCTGCTTTTCACATAGTCCATATATTTCTCATTTACATTTGGGTGGTTCAAGATTGACGTATTATAATTCCGGTGCTGCCTTAGCCATCTTCAATTTCCATAGTTTTGCATATCAATAGAAGGTCATCAATTCTGCAGTCTGCACTTGGGTATGTTTTGCAGTATAAAACTGCATTCCTGAATCTCTTATTGATAGTTATGTAGTCAATTTGCTTTTTTTTTCTCCTGAGGAGCCAAAAGGAAAAACAATATCCCAAACAAAATCAACAGAAATTATAGAAAGGACAACCCATACAACATTAACAGCAAAACTAGATATTATGATCAGCAGAAAAATTACAATTAGAGTTTTGTAATTTGTTTGAAGCATTGTGTATATAAGGTGTATGGGTAGGTGTTTGAAGGCTGTTACAATGTGTTTACTATAATAAAAGACGGTAAAGAAGGTGTTGGGTATTATCTATTCATTATTATAATTATACTAAATGCATTGTGATAGCCTTCAAATACCTACCCATATACAAATAATATACAAAAATTAAAAACAAAAACGACCTATTAAATAACAAATAAAATAATGGATAAGGGCAAAAATGTAACAAATATTTACATTGCCATTTAAGCATTAATGAAAATATATACTGTATATTTCTCTGTACAAGGTGACCTTAACATAACAGGTCAAAAACTATAGCAAACTTTCATGAATTTATCTTATACCTACTTATTGATTATATGAAGATGATTTTTAAATTGTTGTTACTATATCCTTAGAAATTCAAATGAAATAACGAAACAGATTCTGTATCATGTTTTTCTTACACATGTCTCTTAAAAATTTCAAAGAACAATATTCAATAGCTTATTATAAAAAAATTTGTGACTTTTTAATCAAAATTGATCTGATATAATTTGAGAATCTATAGATTTTCTACAAAAGTTATACTGTGTTTTTATATATATATATATATATATATAGTTCATTCAGTAATGAATTAGAACAGTCTCACTACTAGCATATGAATACATGGTATATCACATACTAAAAGTCTGCCTTTTTCTACCGAGTGCCCATAGCTCAGAGGTAGAATCGCCGACTGACATCAATTCGGTCAGGTTTCAATCCTGGGTAAAAAGCAACTGGATGTCTAACCATACTAATGAGCTGTGATACAGTGAAACAGATCTATCTGTGGATGACTCTCTCTCTCTCTCTCTATATATATATATATATATATATATATATATATATATATAAAATGAATGTTGTTTTTTTTTGTTTTTTTCTAAATTCTACTTAAGGTATCATGAATTAAAACTGTCTATATTTATTGTATCTTAAACAAAGTGTAATTGTAATAAATGGATTTTAACTAATTAATATTTATTTCCACTAAATTGTTCAGACTGTTGTCCTCCTCTTCACAATGTTTCGGCTGTTGTACACTCTGGCCTTCTTCAAGTGATATTTGTTTGAATTTCAAACCAAACACAGACTAGACAATCTGTATATTTGAGCCAATCACATCAGCTGTAAAATTAAAGATACTTAAACTGTTGGGACGCATTAAGAGTTCTACCTGTGATGTCAGTCAGATATGTGTGAAAGATGGTAGGCACTGGCTAGACAGTATTCGCTTGTGTATCAAACTTTCCAGCCACCAACTTAACTTGGCTGTTTTTGATCGATCCTTGTGGGAAAGGATATCTCGTGTTGATGCACAGTGTGCAACATGCAGATCAAGCACTTAATGAAGATGTTGGCATTTCTGAAGATTGGTTCAATGAGGTTTGAGTAAATGTTCTATGTTTATTTCCTGAAATGGGCTGATATATAACATTCAGATTTCTGCATCACTCAGTAAAGTCGCTGAGAATCTGTTCCATGTCTTCCACTTACCACTTGTAAATACCAAAACAAATATCACCTGAAGAAGGCCAGCTGAAACATTGTAAATATAACAATAAAGATGAAGACAACAGCTTGAACAATGTTAATAATATAAAGTTACAATACCTCATCTCGGAAATATAGACAGATGTTAATTAATATTTGATTAACATGAGTTAGAATTAATCTTTACTTTGATTATTTTTAAATATTCTCAATGACTGAGCTTTAAGCTGATGTATTTTTTTATCCTTATTTTCTTTCAGGATGCATACCAATTTGATCCATCTCAGTCTGAACTCATGTAGTTTGGTTACTGACAGTGGCCTTCAACCCCTAACAGGTATTTGAAATCTTTACATTTTATATCAAACTTTACTTTACAATTTTATTTCTCATTTCAAGTTTCTCATTTGGTTATTAAATTCCAAGAATTCCTGGGTATGACGATAAACTACATCTGGCAGCTAGATTGAAAGACTAGATGTTTTGAAGGGTTGGAACCGCCTCTCAATTGCTTTTTTTTTTATAATCATATCACCCCAAGCAAGGCAGAACTGCCACTGGTGTGTAAGGGGTTACAGATGAGGTGAAGGATGAGAAAGAACAACAAGTTACCGGGGAGTCAGAGAATGAGTAAGAAAAGGATGAGAATACAGGTGTGAAGAGGGTTGAATGAGAGGAGTGGAAAGGGTAAAGAAGATACAGGGGAGTTTGGAGAATGAGTAAGAAAAGGATGAGAATACAGGTGTGAAGAGGGTTGAATGAGAGGGGAGTGGAAAGGAAGAAGAAGATACAGGGAGTCGGAGAATGAGTAAGAAAAGGATGAGAATACAGGTGTGAAGAGGGTTGAATGAGAGGGAGTGGAAAGGAAGAAGAAGATACCGGGGAGTCGGAGAATGAGTAAGAAAAGGATGAGAATACAGGTGTGAAGAGGGTTGAATGAGAGGGGAGTGGAAAGGAAGAAGAAGATACCGGGGAGTCGGAGAATGAGTAAGAAAAGGATAATACAGGTGAAGAGGGTTGAATGAGAGAGTGGAAAGGAAGAAGAAGATGGAAGAGGGGAGTCGGAGAATGAGTAAGAAAAGGAGCGAGAATACAGGTGTGAAGAGGGTTGAATGAGAGGGGAGGAAAGGAAGAAGATACAGGGGACAGAGAATGAGTAAGAAAAGGATGAGAATACAGGTGTGAAGAGGGTTGAATGAGAGGGGAGGGAAAGGAAGAAGAAGATACAGGGGAGTCGGTGGAGAATGAGTAAGAAAAGGATGAGAATACAGGTGGTGAAGAGGGTTGAATGAGAGGGAGTGGAAAGGAAGAAGAAGATACAGGGGAGCTTGAGAATGGAGTGGGCAGGTGATGAGAATACAGGTGAAGAGGGTTGAATGAGAGGGGAGTGGAAAGGAAGAAGAAGATACAGGAGTCGGAGAATGAGTAAGAAAAGGATGGAGAATACAGGTGTGAAGAGGGTTGAATGAGGAGGGAGTGGAAAGGAAGAAGAAGATACAGGGGAGTCGGAGAATGAGTAAGAAAGGATGAGAATACAGGTGTGAAGAGGTTGAATGAGAGGGGAGTGGAAAGGAAGAAGATACAGGGGAGCTTGAGAATGAGTAAGAAAAGGATGAGAATACAGGTGTGAAGAGGGTTGAATGAGAGGGGAGTGGAAAAGGAAGAAGAAGATACAGGGGAGTCGGAGAAATGAGTAAGAAAAGGATGAGAATACAGGTGTGGAAAGAGGGTTGAATGAGAGGGGAGGGAAAGGAAGAAGAAGATACAGGGGAGTCGGAGAATGAGTAAGAAAAGGATGAGAATACAGGTGTGAAGAGGGTTGAATGAGAGGGGAGTGAAAGGAAGAAAAACTTACTACAGTGACTGAATATGTGAATACTGATTTTGTGAAATTGATCAAGCTGATCACATTTTATCATGTTTATCTATAAAGTTCTAGATTATCCACAGTTTCAGACATTTGATGGGGAGATTATTGTATTAAAAGGAACATGATAGGCTCACCCTGTTACTTTGGTAAATTTTGTATTTATGCAAAAAAGGCCTTCCATTATTAAATTATGAAAGATTTGGCAATGTTTAACTTTTATGTAGGCAAAAAACTGTCTCAAAAGGACAGTTATTCCTTTGACAATGTTATTACTGTCTACGCTTTTGACTCCTTCAGCAATGTTTGTTTTTAAATCCAAATCCAATACCTTATTCCTGATTGACCTTGACTTTAGGGGTGTGGCCATATTCACATTTGACCAATTGTGGATTTGTAAGGCTATTGACCCATAGTTGGGAATTTTGAATTCAGACTTGTCTTTCTTTCAGACTAGTTGCCACCCAAAGCTATCAGATCCAATCTGTCCTGCTATTTATGCACAGTATTTAGAAATATTAATCTTTAAAACCAATCTTATACTTAGCAATGCCAATAATTCTTGCGTCTGTTGTTTTCATTTCCAAGGAAGAGCTGCAAAGGACGGGAATTAGGAATTTGATTTTCTTCTTTGAAGTAAGTCCTTGTTGTCCAGTGCAGTTGGGTTGCCATCTTTTGCTACTAAGTGTTTATGATTATTTATATCAGTTGTATACTTTGAATGTTGAAAGCAATTTTCTGGCAACTGGCTACATTCATTCACATTGTATCTCAGAACCTTCACTTTAGAAACAATAAGGTCCATAGGTGTAACAGATTTTTTTTCTTGCCAAATGATGAAAGTCATATCATTGGCATTATGAACCATCTCCTGTTCTCCACTTGCTATTTAATTTTTTTCTCTTTATTCCTGAAAAGTCTCTGTGAGACTTCATTGCAGCACCACACTTTCTGATCTCATTGTTTTTGAGCATATAATATGCAAACCTTCATGTGTCCCCCCCCCAAAGTGCAAGCCTTCACGTGTGTCCTCCCCCCCAAAGTGCAAGCCTTCACGTGTGTCCTCCCCCACAAAGTGCAAGCCTTCACGTGTGTCCTCCACCCCAAAGTGCAAGCCTTCACGTGTGTCCTCCACCCCAAAGTGCAAGCCTTCACGTGTGTCCTCCGCCCCAAAGTGCAAGCCTTCACGTGTGTCCTCCGCCCCAAAGTGCAAGCCTTCACGTGTGTCCTCCGCCCCAAAGTGCAAGCCTTCACGTGTGTCCTCCGCCCCAAAGTGCAAGCCTTCACGTGTGTCCTCTCCCGCCCCAAAGAATTATGAACCATCTCCTGTTCTCCACTTGCTATTTAATTTTTTTCTCTTTATTCCTGAAAAGTCTCTGTGAGACTTCATTGCAGCACCACACTTTCTGATCTCATTGTTTTTGAGCATATAATATGCAAACCTTCATGTGTGTCCCCCCCCAAAGTGCAAGCCTTCACGTGTGTCCTCCCCCCCAAAGTGCAAGCCTTCACGTGTGTCCTCCCCCCCAAAGTGCAAGCCTTCACGTGTGTCCTCCACCCCAAAGTGCAAGCCTTCACGTGTGTCCTCCACCCCAAAGTGCAAGCCTTCACGTGTGTCCTCCACCCCAAAGTGCAAGCCTTCACGTGTGTCCTCCCCCCCAAAGTGCAAGCCTTCACGTGTGTCCTCCCCCCCAAAGTGCAAGCCTTCACGTGTGTCCTCCCCCCAAAGTGCAAGCCTTCACGTGTGTCCTCCCCCCCAAAGTGCAAGCCTTCACGTGTGTCCTCCGCCCCAAAGTGCAAGCCTTCACGTGTGTCCTCTCCCGTGTGTCCTCTCCCACCCCAAAGCATTATGAACCATCTCCTGTTCTCCACTTGCTATTTAATTTTTTTCTCTTTATTCCTGAAAAGTCTCTGTGAGACTTCATTGAAGCACCACACTTTCTGATCTCATTGTTTTTGAGCATATAATATGCAAACCTTCATGTGTGTCCCCCCCCCCAAAAGTGCAAGCCTTCACGTGTGTCCTCCCCCCCAAAGTGCAAGCCTTCACGTGTGTCCTCTCCCGCCCCAAAGTGCAAGCCTTCACGTGTGTCCTCTCCCCGCCCCAAAGTGCAAGCCTTCACGTGTGTCCTCTCCCGCCCCAAAGTGCAAGCCTTCACGTGTGTCCTCTCCCGCCCCAAAGTGCAAGCCTTCACGTGTGTCCTCTCCCGCCCCAAAGTGCAAGCCTTCACGTGTGTCCTCTCCCGCCCCAAAGTGCAAGCCTTCACGTGTGTCCTCTCCCGCCCCAAAGTGCAAGCCTTCACGTGTGTCCTCTCCCGCCCCAAAGTGCAAGCCTTCACGTGTGTCCTCTCCCGCCCCAAAGTGCAAGCCTTCACGTGTGTCCTCTCCCCCCCCAAAAAAGTGCAAGCCTTCACGTGTGTCCTCTGCCCCCCCAAAAAAAAAAGTGCAAAGCCTTCACGTGTGCCCTCTCCCCCCCCAAAAAAGTGCAAACCTTCACGTGTGTCCTCTCCCCCCCCCCAAAAAAAAAGAAACCTTCCCCAAAGTGCCCTCTCCCCCCCCCCAAAAAAAGTGCCTTCACGTGTGTCCTCTCCCGCCCCAAAAAAGTGCAAGCCTTCACGTCTCCCCCCCGTGCAAGCCTTCACGTGTGTCCTCTCCCCCCCCCAAAAAAGTGCAAACCTTCACGTGTGTGTGTGTCCCCCCTCCCCCCAAAGTGCAAACCTTCACGCGTGTGTGTGTCCCCCCCTCCCCCTAAAGTGCAAACCTTCACATGTGGCTCAGGAAAGTGCTAACATTACTGTTTGCTTAAAGCTTATTATTGTATGATGAATAAATCTGCCCAGCAGTAACAACTAAGTTACCCAAGACTCCCCAGGTTAGTCTAACATTAAAAAAAGAAATGCTGTGATTGGTTGAAATACCCTTGTCAATTTGGATGAGGTCAAATTGGCAAGAGTCTGGAGACATAATGTCATAATTCTGGGCAATGCTCCAGCCACTTGGGTATATGCATTTTCATGCAGTAGCCAGAGTATTAGCCACCCGTTGTTCAAAGGGTTAATGCTCAATTAAAGATTGATTTAAAAAATAAACATATTATGACCAAGTCAATATTGTCATTAGTGCTGGTAAGGATTATATCTTAAAAGTCTGATTGAAAATTGAGCCGATTCTCTGAAATGGATGGTTACTTGAAATTTTAATGAGTTAATAGATGACTTATATTTGATATCATGGAAAAATAGATTTAATAACAAGCAAGGAAGTCTATTTGCTGTGTATCTTGCACTGTCTAGCCAAATTGATAGGACCTCTTCAACTGAACTCATGAGTTTGTTTGATGATATGTACATGTTTATCATAATGCTTACAATATCTTCAATCTAAAAATCAATAGTTAAACCAAATATCATTTCATCGACTGACGTAATTCTTAGAGTCTAAAACCAATAGATGTATAGAGAAAGGATTTTAATTCTTCTATTTCTTTTTCTTCATTCAGAATTGAGATTTTGTGTACAATCACTTATTTTGTGATCACATGCAAAATATTTTAATTTCATTGAAATTTTGTTTAAAATCAGATTTTATTAGTCATAGATATAATCCAATCTTTCTTGATTTTATGTAAATATCTGTTAGCGTTGGTGATTCACTTTTAGACCCCATCAAGGTATGGAATGTCGTCATGGAAGGTGACCTTGTAAGCACCTATTTTGTTCTCCATTTTCTTTTCTGCTGTTCTTCTCTATGCTTTTAAGGAATGTGACCAGGGTGTGTGTGTGTGTGTATATATATATATATATATAAATTAAGACAGACATGTTATTCCATGGTTAAACTGAAGTATAGGCCATCATCAGCTTCTGTCTTTATTGTACAGAAGATTTTAAAGATGAAGCTGATGATGGTTCGCCTGAAATAGGCCTATACTTCCGCTTAACCATGGGATAACATGTTTTTCTTAATTTTTACATATATTTGCTCTATATGTATTTATATACATATATATTTAAAGCTCTCCTAGAGAGTTATCCTACCACTTTATGTACAGGATACTCCCTTGGATTCTTCTATATCTACACCACACACACACACACACACACACACGCACATATATATATATATATATATATATATATATCTTCAAGTGAATAACGAACAAAGAAAATATTAACAACATTCAAATCATTAATTTAGAACAGTGCTCAATATAGAAATAGAGCTATGAATATTTATTATGAATTATAATTTAGAACATGTTCAAATTATAATCTACTACAAAGTACATTTTGTTTTGACATTGAAAGGACAATTTCTCAACAGGTAGTAAATGCTCAAAAAGTGCCAAAAAATCTGTAGCCTTATACTTCACTAATACAGATATTTTTATCCACTACCAATTCCAGGCCAGAGTGTTAACAAAAAAAAAACCACCACCTGGCCGGTTGTGCTGTCTCTCACATCTCTCTTTTCTTCGCCCATCTTCTCTTACTTCCTTTCCTCCTCTTTGTTAAACCCAACCACGGGGTCATCAAAGGCTGTAGATGACCATACTTTATCTTCTACTGTTAAACCTGGTGCCTTTCTTTGAACCTTTCACCACTTTTCTCTCTTTCTCTCCTGTTTTCCTCTTTTTGTTCCTTATTTCCTCAATGTTTCTTTTATAATCCACCATTTTTGGTGTTTCATTTTCTCTACCCACTTTACCTCGCACACAAAAATTTACCAATGTAAGGAAGCAAATTTTCCATCTCCCTTCAAAAAATAGCATTTACTACCTGATGAGACTTTTTCCTTTCAAGGTGTGTGTGTTTTTCTATGAAAGCAGATGAATTGCAATTGACGCTGGTGTCAATCTAAGACGTTAACTTTAATTTCTCTTTATGCTGTTCATTCTCTTTCCTTTTCTTTTCTTCTCTTCTTTCCAGTTATCAGTTGTCTATATTTTTCTTTTTCTTTCTCTCTTTGGGTTTTTTTTGAATGAGTGAGGAATTGTTTTTGTAGATTACCATTACAAATGTCTATTCTTGACATGGGCACATGAGCGTCAGTGTGTAACTATTTTGGGGATTGTTTTGAATATTATTAACTGCTGTATCTTTTGGGCCTGACGAGCAGCTTTTTTTCCGGTTGTGAAATATGTATTATCCATGAAATTGTAGAATATCTAAAATTTTTTCTAAATTATATTACTCTGTTAAATAAAATAAAAAAATTTAACATTGAGTTCTTTTGAGTTTGTCTCTATTGGAATTTACCTGACTTGTATACCAAGTATTCTACATTTTATATATATATATATATATATATATATATTTTTGATATTGTCTACTGCTATATCGTGTTCAATACACCGGTTCCTGTCCGATCACCGAAGTTAAGTAACATCGAGCCTGGTCAGTACTTAAATGGGTGACCATTTGGGAATACCAGGTGCTGTAAATGTAAAAACCAAGAACCGGTCCTCCAGGGTTGGGCGCAGGGCTAACAACCCTGCCCCATAAAAAACAGTTTGTTACAGAAACAGCAACAAAAAGTTGCTGCCCTATGCACCATCTGGGTCTGATGGATAAATGATGATGATGATATTTGATATTATGATGATGAAACTGGTAAATTATTTAACATACCACAGTTCTAAGACATTCCAAGATCTTAACTGAGATCTTTTGTATGTTAATGATTGTGACTTGGTCAATCAAACAGAACAGGAAATACAGGCTCTGATAGAAAATCTTTCCCATTCTTGCAAAGCTTTTGGGTTTACTATCAGCCAGGACAAGACACTGGACATGATCCAACTAGCTCCAAGTTCACCAGACATGGAGCCATTAATATTTATGGATGGCCAAAAACTAAAAAATTGGCCAATCTTGGGAGCATTATAAATGTACATTGCACCCTTGATGATGAAATTAATCGTTTTACCTTGAGCAAGTCAGGACTGCTGCTGCATAGGGGGTTACAGTGAGAGAGGAAAAAAACAAAAAACAAAAAAAAAACAAGGTACAGGGGATTCCACCAATGCTTTTTAACTCTTTTCAACTTCCAGGACATTTTTGTGTGTACTATCCTCATGTCCTGTACATCATATATAATGCACAGGTCAGGCAAAGGGTTAAGACACTGTGGTCCTTAAAAATGTCAATGTACTCAGCATTGAAGTGCACATTTATTGCCATAGTAGGCCATGTCATTCGTCTTGAAGACAGCAGAATACACAAGCAAATGCTCAATAGCAATTGATCCCACCATAAATCAAGTAAGTACAAGCTTATAAATATGAGAAAGCAATTGTATATAGCTCACAGGCTAGATATTTCTGAATGGGTTTGATGCTATTTGTGACATGAGTCTCGATCTGATGAGGCTGTTTAAGAACATTACTTTTTAGATTAATGATTTAGTTTTTGTAGCACTTGCAGTATAGAGTGGAACTACCTCTATTGCAGATAATTCTATGTTCAATTTCCTTATATTCTATGCTAAATTTGTTTTTACTGACCCATAGACTGAGATATCTAAAGTGTTTGGTATTTACTAATTCCACATCTTGAATTTTTATGATTGATTTGTTGTATATGCAATCGCTGATTTCATTCCTATTCTAGACCTTTATTTCTGTTTTGGAAATGTTTATTTTAAGTCCTGTTTCTTAGAACACTTGATAGTGGATGTTTTTTTTCTGTTCAAAATCAGTCTTAGCCTAATTATGAATACTTATATCATCAGCAACTCTTCCTTCATCATCGGTTCTGAGCATGACAGTAAACTGCATCCGGCAGCAAGTCCTCTGATTGGGAGGCTGTGAGGAGCATGGGACCGCCTCTTAAATGCTGTTGTTCTCAGGTCCACCCTGACCCGAAGGGGTAGCACCTGTTGGGGTCCCAGCTATGGGCAAATAGTTATCCCCAAACTGGGGTCAAAACACTATGAAAGTATAAAAATACACTTTTATAGAAATATATACATAAAAATAGACTTATAAAAAAAATATACATTTTTGAGGAAAAAAATTATTACTGTAACACATTTTTTAAAGAAAAAAATATTCTTAGTGAAACATTTTTGAATACAAAACTAGAGGACATTTTCAGTTTTCTAAAATAAAAAAGAATAAAAACAAAATATTCATTAAAATCTGACTAAATCAACCATCTCACTATAATTGAACATTAAAAAAATACCTTAAAACCCCACCTTTTTGGCATTAAATAACCCACAGAGGTTGATATGCCGTTAAACAAAAATCCAAAAAATCCCTCATCATCAGGAAGTTGGCCTTGGGAGGGAAAGCAGGAATTCTATCTTTTATTAGTAGATTCATTTGGAATGTGGTATACAATGCTAGAATAATCAGTGCTTATTAGAGCAATGCATACAGTGGATTCAGAGATAGGAAAGCAGTTTTTGATGGGTGAAAAGATGAAGTGTCTATTGGTGTGGTCATCTGCTACTGTGTAGCAGATGATCACACTACTTAGGTATACAGTTTCCTATTAGTGAGTTAAGCAATTTCTTGGATTTGTTTGATGACATACCATTATTATATCCTTAACCAGAATGAAAGCCAACTGACTTTTTCTGCTGAGGTAGAGTGATATTAGCTTCTTTTAAGGTCTAATGGTTAACACACGCACTAGGGTGGTAGCATCTGTTAGGGCTTCAGCTATGGGCAAATAGGGAATACCCAAACAAAGACAAAACACTCTCAATGTATAAAAATATATTTTTATTTTAAAAATACCTGCAATACATTTTTATATAAAAACAAATTGCCAATAATACAATTGAATGGTAGATTTACCAACCATATATTTTGACTGTAGTTAAAAATTTATAATTACATTCAAAATATGTTCAGTTGAAGCCGTAAAATTGTGTTCCAAATATTTAGTTTTCAGGATTAAATAATCTATAGAGGTTGATATGCCTCTAAACAGAATCAACCAGTCAACCACACATGTACACACACACATTCTCAGATAAAGTCTAGGATGCAGTCTCTAGCCTTGAATGACAACCTTCCTAGAGATAGTTTCTTGATTTAAAAAAAAAAAAAATGGACTATCATAAGTGTTTGCGTTGGGTATCCAGTCTTACTCAATTATTATCACGAAAATCCTTTGTCGGGCGGGACCCACCTGCCCGCCCCCCTCCCCCCAAAAACAAGGCCAAGCATGTATATTATTAAAGGTGCTTAAATTTCTTTGTCAGTGTGCACTCATCATTTAAATATTCAAACCTTTTATTTGTTTTTCTGTTTTAGCCTTAAAGAAATTGAAGACGTTAAAGTTGGGATCTTGTCGGCAACTCACAGATAATTGTTTAACACCTATATCAAGTGAGTATTTGTATCAAGTGGGTATTTATATCAAGTGAGTATTTATATCCAAGTGGGTATTTATACCAAGTGGGTATTTATACCAAGTGGGTATTTATACCAAGTGGGTATTTATACCAAGTGGGTATTTATACCAAGTGGGTATTTATACCAAGTGAGGGTATTTATACCAAGTGAGGGTATTTATACCAAGTGGGTATTTATACCAAGTGAGTATTTGCAATTATAAGAGTCATTTTTGTGTTGTTGTATATGTATATATTCCAGATGAGTGTTAGACAATAGTCTGTGTTTGTACATGCAGAGTCCGATGTGATAATCATTAGGTGGCAATTTCACATTCATGCACGTTTGGTTGAAGAAGAACTAAAGTTATTTAAGACTTTTTTAAATTCTTATTTTTCCTTTTAATTCAGACCATTTTAGACATAAATTGTCTAATATATTCTATGTACTTTCAGAAATTGTGTGTCATTTTGTACTCCCCATATATATATATATATATATTGTTAAATATATTTGACAATACTTACCAAAAATAACAAATGCAGTTCACAAATTTCCAGTGTGGTTCTATGACGTCACATCACATGATAGCGTGAAATGACAACAGAACCATGTATTCTATTGCTGTTGCCTAGCGGAGTTTTATGTCAACACAAAATAAAATTGTCACTGATGGTGGATGTTACTGTATTACCGTCTTAATAACCTCTCTGAAGATGGCTCATGTGAGCCGAAGGCTTAGAACCAAATTAATAAAAAATTATCCAAATGTTGGAGAATTTTTGTCTTTATTTTCAACTGAAATTAAAGCAAAAATACGATGTTTAGAACGGCTCATGATTAAACATAATAGACATTCATTGTCTCTTATATTTAACAGCATATGTTTAGAAAATTATTTGCTGCCTCGATACACTAAATATATATATGTATGTGTGTGTGTGTGTAGTACAACATAACAGTCCTTGTCCATTTCGAATACTGTATTTTCTATATGCTCAGATGCTACATGTGGTAAGACACTTTATGATTAAGTAGATATGTTGTTAGTCTTTGGTGTTTGGTCACCATTATGTTGCAGTTATTATCTCATTGTTAGTGATGTGTTTAGACATTTTATAGTACGTATTTATTGGCTTTTGGAACATTTGTCTCGCAAACATTATTGGTTGACTTATGTGAGTTCAATCAAAAATAAGTAACACAAAACAAACTACAATAATATCAGGCCAGGATCTTTTTTCCACCTTAATCCATTTTGCACATATACAAATCAACCATCCGTCTGTGCATGGAATACTGCTGTCATATATGGTCAGGCGCTCCTGCTGTTCATCTCAGTGTTCTCGACAGGCTCCAAAGAAGAAACAGTAATGTGATAGGTACCGACTTAGTGGCTTAACTCCAGCCACTTTTTCACTGACAGGATGTGGCTTCCGCCTGTCTGTTCTATAAATATTTTTATGGCTTCTGCTCCGACGAACTTAAGTCACTGGTGCCCCTGCCACATGAATTTATTCTGGCAACTGGGTCCCACCCATTCACAGTTAGATCAACCAAATGCAGGCGACAATTCTACTGCAGCAGCTTCTTTTCTCGCACTTCCCGCCTGTGGAACTCACTTCCATATTCTTGCTTTCCTGACGGCTACAACCTCCAGGAATTTAAAAGCAATGTCAATACCCATCTCTTATCCACTTGACTCTAGTTTTTTCTAAATCACCCTGTATATCTTTTCCTTTCTTTCTACCTTTGCGCATGGATAGGTGTCCCTGCAAGCGCTTTCGGTGGGCAATCCTGAGGCCACACCTTGTTGCAGCCCTAGCCAGTTTCCCTCCCAGCACAGATCGTGGGTAATGACTGCCTATATCCTCTATCCTAGGTCCCTTTCTACAAACAGAATCATGACTCCACAAATCAGAAATGACCCTAAACCAGTTAAATCCAAACCACCTAAACCCATTAACCTCTCCTTTACTAATATCCGAGGCATTCGTACTAACTTTTCTAGTGTAGAAGCGTTCCTGCATGAAAAGTCCCCTGACATCCTCGCGCTCTGCGAAACTAACCTCAACTCAGCTATTCCCTCCTCTGACCTCTTCATCCCTGGTTATCTTCCCCTTTTAAGGAAGGATTCCACTGTCCACATGCATGGGCTGGGTGTTTATGTCAGCGAACACCTCCCCATAACTAGGGTGACTTCACTCGAATCTACTGACCACCAATACATATGTCTCCGCCTGTCTCTCCTCAGTTCGGTTAGCTACCTATTCTTCCTTTACCGTACTCCCTCCTCTCCTGACTGCTCCCTACTAGATAGCATTGCCGACGACATAGATAAGGCTATTTCCTATCACCCATTCGCCCACATATTTGTATTTGGAGACCTCAATGCCCATCACTCTGAGTGGCTTGAAAACGCCGTTACTGATCCGGTGGGCATTCACGCCATGAACTTTGCTATTTCCCAGTCCCTTACGCAAGTGGTGGTCTTCCCCACTCGCTTCCCAAGCACTCCCTCGGGTCATTCCTCACTGCTAGATATGTGTTTCACCTCTGCGCCTGACGCCTGTCAAGTCTCGCAGCTTTGCCCTCTCGGCAACTCCGACCACGCTGTAGTCTCCCTCAGTATTTCTTTCCAATCTCACTCCCCCCAGGAGCCCCCTACTTATAGAACCTCCTACCTCTACCAAAAAGCTGACTGGGACGCCTTTCGCGATTTCCTCTGCGATGTCCCTTGGGGAAAAGTGTTTGACCTATCAGTTGATGACTGTGCCTCTGAGGTCTCGTCATGGGTGAAAGCTGGCATTGATGCCTTCATACCCACCAGGAAGTATAGCTTAAAACCTCATTCCTCTCCGTGGTTCTCTCCGGCCTGCTCAGCCGCTATTGCCCACAGGAATCATTACTTCCGTCTATTCCGGAGACAGCCAACTGATCACAATAGGCACCTGTTCACATCTGCTCGCAATGAGTGCAAGAGAACCCTAAATGACGTCAAACAGTTGTTTGCTGAGAGAATGCGACAGCACATAGCTGACCGCAAGTTTGGCTCCAAGGACTATTGGAGGATTTGTAAATGAGTGCTCAACAATAGGAAATCCTCAATACCTCCTTTAATCCATGGATTTGAGGTTCTCACGTCATCTGCGGACAAAGCTGAGTGCTTTGCCCGCAGATTCTCATCCAACTCCACATTCGACTTGTCCGGAGTGCACTCACCCGACTTCCCTATTAGAACTGAGGCCAAACTGCACGAAGTATATATTACCCCGACAGTAGTATCCAGAGTAATTTAAAAACTTGACCCCCATAAGGCGTGTGGAGACGATGGAATCCCGGTGATAGTCCTTAAGAAGTGTGCCCCTGAACTTCCCCTGTCCTCTCTAAACTGTTTAACTACTGCCTTTCTGCTTCCTGCTTTCCTGCATGCTGGAAATTCTCCTCAGTCGTTCCTGTCTTTAAGAATTGTGGTGAACCCTCGGACCCATCCAACTATCGCCCTATCAGTCTTCTACCGATATTCGGGAAAGTATTCGAGGCTATAATCAATGCAGAAATAGTTCATCATCTCACCGCCCACAAACTGTTCTCCGACAGGCAATATGGATTCCGCTTCGACAGGTCCACGGCTGACCCGCTAACAACTGTAACGGAGTACATGCTACAGGCCCTTGATGAGTCTGACGAGGCTCGCGCGGTTGCTCTGGACATCTCCAAGGCTTTCGACAGGGTTTGGCACCCTGGCCTCCTATGCAAACTACGCGGTTATGGTATTACCGGTCACCTGCTTGACCTAATCCAATCTTTCTTAAATAACCGCAAATTGAAGGTCGTTCTGAATGGGCGTGCCTCCTTGTCCTACAGCACGAATGCTGGTGTCCCACAGGGCTCTATCCTGGGCCCGACGCTCTTCCTTATTTTCATCAACGACCTCCCAGATGAGATCAAGTCCCAAGTAGGCATCTACGCAGATGACACTACAATATACTCCCGCTCCAGTAAGAAACCTGTCGCTGCTGACCTTGAGCGAGATCTACACTCTGTGGTGAACTGGGGCAAGAAGTGGCTTGTCAACTTCAATTCCTCTAAGACCAAGCTGTTGTCTGTCAACCATTACAGGCAACCTCTTCTGCCTCCCATAAGCATGGACCAGGTGATTCTCCCGGAGAGTAATACACTACGCCTCCTCGGACTTACCCTGTCCTCAGACCTCAAATGGAACCACTATATTGAATCCATAGCAAAATCTACTGCTAAGAAGGTTGGGTCACTATGTCGATCCAGGATGTTTTTTCCACCTGAATCCATCCTGCATATATACAAGTCAACCATCCGTCCGTGCATGGAGTACTGCTGCCATTTATGTTCAGGCGCCCCTGCCGTTCTCCTCAGTGTTCTTGACAAGCTCCAAAGGAGAGTCTGTAACGTGATAGGTACTGATCTGGCGACTCGACTGCAGCCACTTTCCCATCGTCGAAATGTGGCCTCCCTCTGTCTCTTCTATAAATATTTTCATGGCTTCTGCTCGGATGAGCTTAAGTCACTGGTGCCTCCTCAACAGGTGTTTACCCGTGCAACCAGACTGGCAACTGGGTCCCACTCATTCACAGTCAGGTTAGCCAAATGCAGACGACAATTCTACTCCTGCAGCTTCCTCTCTCGCACTTCCCGCCTGTGGAACTCACTCCCGTATTCTTGCTTTCCTGACGGCTACAACCTCCAGAAATTTAAATGCAAAGTTAATACTCATCTACTAACCACTGGCCTCTAGCTCTCTCCCCTCCCCTGTATAACTTCCCTTTCTCTCCTCCTATGTATCTGTCATCGCACCTTCTTCTCAGCTTTCTATTGTTCCTTTCTAACTAGCTTGTACTCCTCACTCTTTTCTAATTAATCTTTTTACATTTATGTAACCCCCTGCACATCAGTGGCGTTTCCGCCTTGCTTGGGGTGAAATGATTTAAAAAAAAAAAAAAAAATGAACATATTCTTTGAAAAATCTGAGACACAGGCTTTCAAAACAAGCACAACACCTATAACAATTTTTTCACACACAAGCAAAAACTGGCACTAGAAAACATCCGTAAGAGCAAGGATATAATAATAATAAGGGAAGCAGATAAAGGCGGTGCTGTAGTCATTATGGATAAAACTTATTACAAAACAAATATTCAAGGTATGCTAAGAGATGAAAATAACTACAAAATAATCAGCCAGAATATAGATGAAAACATCACATCAAAAATAAAAAAAACTCTGCCTTACACAAGGTAGAATACTAATGAAAAAAGAAAAAGATTTTATTACAGACTTTACTTCAAAAACCAGTTATTTTTACAGACTTCCAAAGATAAACAAATCAGACACAATTAAAGCAGCTTTCCAGGAACAAAAATCGGAATATATTCACACCCCAAACCCCAGTGCCCTTAAATTTAGACCAATTGTAGCAGGGCCAGCCTGCCCTACAAGACTGAGCAACTTAATTGATAAAATATTACAACCATACACCACAAAAATCAAAAGTTACATCAGAGACAGCATATATTTTCTAAGCTTCATACCACAAAAAAATAGAGCCTGGTACACCCAGAGTAACTTTTGACGGGAACAGCCTATAAAGCAACATACCCCATTGACTAAGAAAACAAGCCATTGCATTTTGGATAGAGAATCACCCAGAAATACTTCCCACACACTTCACAAAAGAATTTATTATACAAAGTATAGAACTAATTTTAGACAACAATTCCTTCTAATTTAACAACAAAAATTATATACAAACAAAAGGTACCACGATGGGAACAGAAATGGCACTGATGTATACAACACTCATCCTAGCATATCTAAAAGAAAGCCTATACAACCAAATAGGACATAAATATGGGGAAGACATAAAAACAAAATTCACTAAATCATGGAAGAGATTCCTAGATGACTGTTTTTTTTTTTTATCTTTTGGAAATCAGCATGGGGAGACATATATAAACTACACAATATACTACAACACTTGCACCCTAAAATCAAGTTCATGTTAGAATATAGTTATAAAGAATTACCATTCCTAGACATACTCATAAAAAACAAAAACAATGACATCATCACAGACATTTACCACAAACCCACAGACACCCAACAATACTTCCACTTCAAGAATCACCATCCTAAAAGATGTTTAAAATCCATCCCCTATTCCCTAGCATAACGAATTTGCACAATAGTAGCTGATGAAACCCTAAAAAACACTAAAAATAAGAGGATACCCCACTCCACTAATAAACAAGGGTTTCCAAATAGCAGAAGAAATACCCTTAGAATCCCTCTGGAATCCAAAAAAACATAAAAAAGAAAACATTCTAGCATACGTTTCCCCACACAACAAAAACAATCCAAAATTATTCACAAAGAGCAAAACAAACATGCAATTACTCAACAATAATGACAAAATAAAGGAAATCTTAAAGACAACTAAAATAATTAATAGCAATTGGCAGCCCCAAAATTTAAAAGACATCCTAATCTCATCAAAATTTGAACAGCACACAACACAGGGGGTCACAAAATGTAACAAAAAAAAAAAAAAGATGTGGAGTATGCAACATAATAATAGAAGGAAAACACTTCAAGTTTGAAAACACATCTACATTCGAAATTCGAAATAAATTCGGATCTGAGCTGCAACTCAAAAATATAGCTTACGCTCTAAAATGTGACAAATGCACAAAAATATGTGGTAGTGACACAGTGCTTGAATAATAGGGTATCCCTTCATAAAAGCAATATCAAAATACCAAACAGGAAATTGTATGTCTCCCAACGTTTGCATGAATGCAGTGGAGGTAAATTCAGAGTAATACCTGTCTACCAAAATGTAGATTATGACACATTAATAATGCAGGAAGAAAGATTCATGAAAAAATACAAGCTTTCGCTCAGCAAAACATGAAAAATTTAAAACACACACACACACTAAATTCAAATGGTAACCCCAAACAATAAAAAGAACCAGATGACCCATAAAAAACAATTCTAAAGCATAAAGGCGTAATCAAAAAACATTCTCTCTCTCTCTCTCTCTCTCTCACACACACACACACACACACACACACATCTAATTCAAAATGTATTGCCAATGCAATAAAAAGAACCAGATGGCTGATAGAAGACAACCCCAGAAAAATTCCTAGATAACAAAGGCACCTCTAAGATAAATTTAATGTGCTAATGTGAAAAACCACACCCCAAATCATTTAAAGTTGGTGGCCAGCACTTGATTCCTTTACTTATTTATTTATCCATTTATACACATGCTGATGTGAAAAAGCTGCCAATTCCACAGACATTTCAGCCAGATGACCAACATTTGATTTATTTGGTTACCTGATTTTCTTACTTACTTATTTATAAACAACACCTTGGCCCTCACAAAAAAAAAAAGGAACTTGATAGTAAAGTCACAAGTTTATTCAGCTGAAGGGAGTCAACGTTAGACTCAAAACATGTGTAGTGTCACAAATGCCATTATGGGCACTTACTGTATCATAACATGTATAATAACAACAATAAATATACACTTTAAACAAAACGTTCACGGCTTTCACACTTTTTATTCTATACCAATTTCTCTCTTTGGAACAAGCCTATTAATTATATTACTCTGTTAAATTAAATAAATAAATTTAACATTGAGTTCTTTTGAGTTTGTCTCTATCGGAATTTATCTGACTTATATACCAAGTATTCTACATTATATATATCTAATCTAAACTTATTTATAAATGGAATTTTGTCTGTGTGTGTGTGTGTCCGTTATCTATAGACTCCAAAACGGCTGAACCGATTTTCTTGAAAATTTACACAGTTGTACTATAAGCGTCTGCAAGTGTTCTTAGCTAGCTTTTGTGTCAAGGTACCCCCGATAAATATCGATAATTGAAAAAATCGGGTTATAGAAGGAGTGGTCTGATTTTTGATCAAATTTGATACACTCATAGACAAAGACATAAGAAACGATATTCAGAAGTTTCAAGGTTGCAGTTCTTACGATGGTGCAAAAAAAAAACGATTTATATATATATATATATATATATATATATATAAAGGCAAGATGTTTGTGTGTGTGTCTGTTTATCTGCCTGTATGTCTGTATTTCTTTCAGCCCTTTTATTTTAGTTTTTGCTTCGGGTTTGGCTCTAAGTAGGTATAATTGTAGTTCTTAGTCTCAGCCATGATACCATTTACTCAGAGGACTTATTTAGCCTTCAAAATTTAGTTTACAACAAAAAAAAACTTATTTGATATCGATACCAGGAAATCAAAATTTGACTCAGCCATGATACCATTTACTCAGAGGACTTATTTAGCCTTCAAAATTTAGTTTACAACAAAAAAAACTTATTTGATATCGATACCAGGAAATCAAAATTTGATTTACATCTATTCATTTTTCTTTCAGTCTACGGTTTTGCTTTAACTGGAAAGAACTATTGCTTTTTAGTCTTTCATACCAACGTCCAAAGAGCCTGAGCTCCAGGACCATGGATTAGTTTTAAAGCTTTCATTACACCCGAGCAATGCTGGGCTATACTTCTAGTGTGTGTATGTATGTATATATATATATATATATATATATATACACACACACACACAGTGGTCTATATATATATATATATATATATATATATACTTCACGACTTGATGTCATAATTATTGCAAAAAACTAAAGAACAAACACATGACAAGAGCTTTCATGACTGGTGATATAGTTAAATACCTGGCAGTAGAGAGAACGAACTGAGCTGATGTTGCCTTGCTATTGTCTCACTATTGTCTTTTTCTCAATGAGCATGATAGGAAGGAAATATATATATATATATATATATAATCCTTTCTATTATAAGAAAGACCATTCTCTGTGTATATATATGTATGCACACGCGCACACACACACACAGAATGGTCTTTCTTATAATAGAAAGGATTATTTTGATGTCAGAATTTCCATTCATTATTAATTATCAAAAATGTATGTGACTTTATTTTTCATAATTTATTGACAGTTTTTGTCTTGTTTGCTTCTTACTCCTTCCAATATCTTATGCGTTTTCTGCAGCAATTTAATTAAAGTGGCCTGAGTGAAAGAACCAAGTATTACCTGAAGCAAATTGGTAAAGAAACTTGCTCAAAGCATTCCTTGTTCTGACAGCTTGTTGACAAGAAATACTTAATTAGTGTTGATTGTTAAATTGAATTCTTACTGTAACCTGATTAAGCCATTGTATGACACTTAGAGCGATCTCTGAACTCTCCTCTGCTCTCGGAAACAAGCTTTTTTTTTTGCTTTGTGAAAAACAAAAGCATTGTATTAAGAATACCTATTTCAGCTTGTAAACAGTATTTTCTCAATTCATTTTCCGCAGTAAATAAAGTCAGTAAATATTATTAACACATTTCGGTTTACTTACTATTTGGTTTTCTCAAACCAATAACAATTTTTTTTATAGTTAGAAGCAACCCTTTCACAAGGTGCGATGGATAAATTGTCGTCTAAATGATGCAAAATTTAAAACGACACCGATACCTCACTTTAACAGATATATTTACCAAAATTACACAAAAATATTTTGAAATACGAAAGAGTAAATTTATTCGATAAAATTGCCATTTATCTTTGACCATGGCCTTCAGACAACTTCACAAACTCCTGCATCTCTTCTGGACAGTTGTTGTCTTTAAGTTGGTGAATGCTGCCATAATTCTTGCCTTCAGTTCATCTTTGGTTTTTCAAAGAGTTTTGTTTCTCTCTCGCTCAACTGCACCACACATATAAGGTAAGAGTTGATGTGACCGCAGAAATTGTCTGATAGCCATGATTGGCTTCTCCTGCTTCTGTGGCATGGTGCGGAGTCCAGTTGCCAGACATAAGGCCTTCCAGCAGCCACCCTCTTGATCCAGGGCAGCACTATCTTCTCAAGGGACTTGATGTAGTCCTGTGTGTTGAGTCTGAGATCCTCGCCAACAAATTCGGGAGTTCTTATTGGTATGATCAGAGTAAGTTTTCTGAGCTGCCATACGTTCATAATCACCATCAGACTCATCCAACTCTTTTCGAATTTTCTGTATTGTCCACAGATTAACACCCAAACACTCTGAAATGTTCATATTGGAGATTCCAGTGCAAATGCCAAGTACTACAGCATACCGTTTACAAATTTCTGGTTGAGTGAAATCATAATAATCTTTTTCTCACAAACAGTACCTAACTGACCCTGCTATACTGTGCGGTTGACAAAATTCAAAATAAACAATGCACATGTACAAAATTAAAATATAAAATGGTGACAATTTGCCTGTGTATATTGAATGAATTTGTTAATGGCAAGACGTAAGTGTCAATGTCTTCATCTTATGCACCCTAAGTGTGTGTGTATGTGTATTCTCATCATCAGGCAATGTTGGTATTAGTTGTGCAGATGATTTACATTTAAATGACAAAAACCTTTGGTTTGCTGTGAATGTATGTGAGTGTTTCTTTTGGCTAATCAGAATGGAAATTCATTTTGGGATTTGACCCCGAAGAATACATATTAACCAACTTTTTCTCTTTTTTTTCCTTTTTTTTCCCCCTCATCCTATGTTTCCCTTGTTTTTTTTCCCTCCTGGCCTCTAACTCTCTCCCCTCCCCTGTATAACCTTCCCTTTCTCTCCACATATGTATCTGTCATTGCACCTGCTTTCTATTGTTCCTTTCTAACTAGTTTGTACTCCTCACTCTTTTCTAATTAATCTTTTTACATTTATGTAACCCCCTGCACATCAGTGGCGTTTCCGCCTTGCTCGGGGTGAAATGATTAAAAAAAAAATATATGTCCAGTAGGGTCATTAAGTGTCTTTGAAATTTCAGCTGTCTCTGGTTGTAGAAAAGATATTAGTACTATATTGACATTCTGAAAAGAAGACTCCAATAATAGGTTATAAAAGTAGAATATATCATTTTCTTTGTTTCAAACCCTTTCAAGATATGATTGATCATGGCCCTCTACAGCTTCTTGTCTTTCGTTACATTCACCAATACTTGCTCATTTACAACTTTTTTCTTTGTTATACTTGTCCTGCCATCCATTTGCGCGAACTTGTCTTTGCTCTGTTCTGCTTCTTTTGTCTTTGATATTTCATGTGAGTATTAAATTCACAAAGCCTTCTTTTCTCATACAAAAAAAAATGTTGATTAAAAAATGAAAATACTTTTGATATGCCTTTTTTTTTTTTTTTAAAACATTAACCGCTCTTTAAAAAAGATTTCTTTTGATGATTTTTAAAACAAATTTGACCATTAAATGGTTATTTATTTTGTTTAATATTTTTAATTTTTTAGCTTTGCAGTCACTAGCTACACTGGTGCTGGAGAACACTGGAGTCACGGATGCTGGCATCATTCAGTACATTACGGACATTTCAATTCATCAACCCCCTAACTTGAAGTGCCTCAATCTAAATCGGACAGCTGTGACACAAAAAATCTTTGGACCTCTCACAGGTATCGTTGTTCCTACAGTAAGGGAAATAAGATTAAGATCTTATCTCTGTAATATTCTTTTCTTTTTAATGCATATTGCATATTTTCAGATAAGTCTTAAATTTTCTAATATCATTTTATTAGTTAGAGGCCTTCATCTCGTGAGCAGGTTTGAGCTAATTCTGTTAAAATTTTACATCGAATGCATTTGTAGAGGGTTTTTGGTCCTCTCACGATTTATATTACGATTCGTCCAACATGAAATAATAAAAACAACAACTCCAATTTGTAACCAATAAATTAAAATATATTCAACAAACAACAAAACATGTAATATCAGTACATACAGTAAAGTAGAGAGGAAAGAGTTGTTCCCCTTTTTTTCTGTTTGTAGACAAAGCAAGTTGAAAAGAAGTTTTTTCTTAAGCTGAAAAAAAAAGGTTTGTAATAGTTAAGATTTTCATGTAAGAACAAATAAAAATACAATTGTTTGGAATGTAATTGTAAATGGTACAGATTTTGTTCAAAGATCAAAAGTTCTTGATAAAAATGTTTCAGACAGAAGACAAGGTTCTGTGTCTGTGTGTGCATTAGGCAGGAATGTCAGACAGAAGACAGTTCTGTGTCTGTGTGTGCATTAGATGAGGGATGAGTAGAGAGACTTACATGTAGTGTAGTCTTAAGCCTGTGTATGTCTACTGATTAAACTTGCGAAAACATGTGTATTTATGTGTAGAAAGTGGATCAAACAAGCAAGCCTTGAAGAAACTTTATATAAGAAATATCTGTGATTGGCTAAAAATTAACCAATCAACTAAACACATGTGAAAGTTGCTTCTGAGGTGAAAGGTTAAAGTGACTGCGATTGTTAAATTGTCCTATACAATAATAGTAGTTATTTATAAGCCAATTGCAGATGAGTAAATTACATGGGTCGAATGTGAATAAGAAAACCATATAGCAACCGCTATACATTGACTTAAGAGGGTCTTTGATTTTTTGGGGAATTTTTTTTAAAAATTTAATTGCCAAACAAATGTCATTGACGTTTTCCTCACTCTTGCCTAAATAAGCTACACTGAATCCAACCTATCACTGGAGAACAACAACCAATCTGTGGATATTTTTGCTGTTTCATTTTACTTCAAACAAGGCAATAAAGCCACTTAAATGCAAGAGGTTACAAAAAATAAAAGAATCAAAGAAAAAAACATTCTTAAGGAGTGAGAGTAATTAAGAAATTAAGAAACCAGAAGATAAAGTTTGACGTTGAATTCAAATTTTTGAAAATCAAAGTTGACTGGAAAGCAAAAAACTGGAAGAGTTCTACAAGTGTGTAAAAAAGAAGCTGTTAGTATAGAACATTCGGGTACATGTATCTGTTTCAGTTGTAAAATGATGAGATTTTGCCGCTGATTGAGCCCTTAAATTCATATGCAAGAAAAGAGAAAGTGGTCATGACCAGGTTTCAAATAGGTCATACACACATAACCAACTCATATATATTAAAAAAAATGAAGAACCACTCTTATGTACAGCTTGTCTTGAGCCATACATCGTATGGCATATCCTAATCAAAAAGTGATGACCTGAACCCAATCAAATGTTGGATATTATCAAGTAGATAGTTTAAAGAAATTATTTAGCAAAATTCTGTTTAACATGATATCCCAATTTTTACAAAAAGTTAAATTGTATAGCAAAACATAAATCCCAAAACTTATATATGTGTCCATATATATATATATATATATATATATAAATTTTCAAAATTCAAAAATGTTGAATGAACATTTCAACATGAAATCCCCAAGAGTGATTTCACGTCTCCTCAGCAACAGTCTAAATCAAAATGAAAAAAAAATAAGATTAAAAAGAGAAATAAATAACGGTTAGGATTTGAGAAATATATGTCACAAAAAAAATTTTTGAAAACCAGTCTAATTTTGATTTTTACTTTTAGATAGTTGTAAGGGAAAGATGGGAAAATTGGCATGTCTAACTTAATGAACGAAAAAGGGTTAAGGAGAGTAGAGGTCGTTAAATTGAGAATTAGGTTAAACAGAAAGGGAAGGGGGCGGGATATAAAAAAAATGTATAGATAAAACATAAAGAAAAAAAGAAAAGAAAAGGAAAAATTTTAAAATAGAAAACGCTCGATATGTGTCAAAACAAACTTTAAATGTTTAAAAGGGTTAAAGTTTTTGAAAAAAGACTTATTTGAAAAAGTATATTAGGGGAAAAAAATAGAAATAAGATTTTAAAAAAAAATTAAGTTAATCTAATTAAAAATATTTTTAGGTGTAGACAAACTAAAAAAAAAAAATTAATCTTAAAAAAATTTTGATATAAATTTAAAAAAATTTATATATAGAAAATTTATAAAATTTATGATGTGAAAAAAGTTATTAAAAAGATAAATACTAACAGAAGAAAAAGGGGTTTAAAAGAATCCATATATCCATATATATATACATATTTAAATTAGTTTAAAAGAAAAGTTCCATTTTCATGCTTCCCTACTAGCTACAATCTCCAGAAGTTTAACTGCAATATCAATTTCCATCTTTTATATACTTGATTCCAATTCATCTCTTATCTTTTCTTTGACATACCATGTGTCTTTTTCATTCTCTTACTGTAAACCCCCTGCACCCGTAGCATTTCTTCCATTACTTGGGTTTAAATGATTATATATAAAAAAAATGTCTTGAACCTTTGTGACATGAAATAACGCCCTGGTATTCAAGCGTTGTTAAATCCCCAAAACACCTAACCCAACACATTTTCTGCTCTGCATGAAAACATCCAATACTAAATGATACAAGTAGAACCTAGAAGACCATATTAGTTAATTTCTTTATACAAACTCTTTGTGGAGCATAAGATGGGCCATAATAACATCAAGTGATGTTGTTGCAGTGCTAAAATGTTATGGTGAAATACACCTATTCCTCAGATAATGGACTCTCCTTCCTATATTAATAAGAATTAACAAGAAGTACTTGGGAAGTTCATAGGAGTTCTTTGGACTTCTATTGGAGTTCAGTAGAACTACTAGACAGTTGATATTAGTCAGCAGTTAGCTGAATACTCAGTGGAAGATTACCAAGTTCCTAACATTATGGGTATGTTAAGTCGATTAGCAACTGACATAGCACGATTATAACCTTCAGTGCAAAAACCACTCCACAACATTATCACATAAAAGTGTTTTTTGGTACGGAACCATTCACACAAATGTTATTGACAGAAATCATATTTACAATCTGGCTCTTATCACCAAACTTATTCTTTAATGACTAATTGACTAGCTTTCTGTTGTGGAGTAGTTTTTGCACTGAAGGTTATAAGCGTGCTATGTTGGTTGCTAATTGACTTAACGCACCTAAAATGTTAGGAACTTGGTAATCTTCCACTGAAAGCTGACTCCTTAGTATTCGGCTAACTGTCAACTAATATCAACTGCCTAGTAGTTCTGCTGAACTTCAAAAGAACTCTCTAGAACTTCTATGAACTCCCCAAGAACTTCTCGAGTTAACTTCCTGTTAACTCTTATTAATATAGGAGGGAGAGTCCATTATCTGAGGAATAGGTGTGTTTCACCATAACAGAGGGAGAGTCCATTATCTGAGGAATAGGTGTTTCACCATAACAGAGGGAGAGTCCATTATCTGAGGAGTAGGTGTGTTTCACCATAACACTTTCAGAGATAATAGAACTGGAGCAAATCAACAAAATTAATATCACACAAAAAAGGAAAATAGTTATTTTATGAACATGACTCCGACTCAGAAAAATCATGCATCCTCAGGAAATAACCAGTAATTTATAAATAATCTCCCTTATTTACAGGCAACACTCATTAAGTAGACTTGACATTACTGTGTACATATCTTCTCAGCTAAATGATCCCTAAATTTAACTTCATTGTAAATGATCTGATTTTTTTTTCTCTAATTTTTGCATAAATTTGATCTTTATTGATTTTTAACTCTTTGATTTGTAGATTTGATTTCTTTTAGCACAACTTTGATTCATTCAGATTTTTAATATTGATTTTATTGTGAAAACATTGACTTATGTAATATGTCAAATTTTATTCCACAAGTCAATGTCTTTGCAATGAAATCGATATTAAGAACATAATGGTGGTAAAATTTTCAGTATGTACTTACATTTAGGTGTGCAATATATTCTGTCTTTTAATTAATAATACTGGCTGCAAAAAACTCCCCAAAATGTAACACAAGTAACATAAAGGTTCCATACACTGACTATAAACCCCTAATCAAGAACTATATTTTAAAGAAATGGCAAGAAACCTGGAACAACTGTCAAAACAACAAATAATTTAAAATCAAACCCATCCTAAAGAAACAACTATCAGAACCCAGTAAATCACGCAAAGAAGTGATTATATCCCGTATTCAAATAGGACATACACACATAACCCATTCTTATCTCCTAAAAAATGAAAAACCTCCTGAATGCATTGCATGTCAAGAACCCTATACAGTAAAACATGTTCTACTCGACTGCAGTGACTTTACATATATCCGGCAATCCCTCTATAATGTTAAAAACCTGAAAGATCTTTTCGAAAAAATAAACTCTAATACTATTTTAACCTTCCTCAAAAAGATCAAACTATACAACAAAATATAATCTAAGTAAAGATCCAAAGATCAAAAATAGATCTGATCCTTACCAGGGGAAAATATTTAAAAAGTAATACAAATTGAAAGCAATGGAAAAGTTTAAAAAGCAAGACATCTTCCAAAATTCCGTAAAAATAATATAACCTTACCCAAAATCATTTCTTATGACCTTAAATGATCCCATAAGGATTGATAGATTGTTAAATCTTGAAACAAACAAACCAAATTAATTAATACCTATCCCTATCAAAAATATTGATGATAACTTGTTTGGGACATGTCAGGTTTTAGGGCAATATAAATTTCTGTATTTGTCTATATTTCTGAAATAAGGTTACGTTATTTGAACTGTTGTCCTCATCTTTGTTGCCATATTCATGACGTTACAGTCATCGTACCCTATGACCTTCTTCAGGATCAGTTTATATTTCTGAGGTGAGGTATTGTAATTATTTGCATTGTTCTCAACTGTTGTCCTCATTTTTGATGCCATAATCATGATGTTTTGGCCGTTGTATGCTCTGATCTTCTTCAGGAGATTAGACACATAGCCCAGAGAATAAGTGTTTGTTGGATCCAGTGACTTGACCCCAGGAGTTGTGAGTTCAATACCTGGTTTTAGCAGAGGTGAACAAAAAAACTTAGAGAGTTAAGTAGAGATAACTAAGACATTCGAAAATTATGGAATAAAAACAGTTTATTCTAGTTATTGCAATAAAGGGTTCTGTTCAAAATTTCAACAAATTCCTGAAGAAGGTTGGAGTGTACAATGGCTGAAACATTGTGAATGTGGCAATAATAATAAAGATGGGGATAACTGTCTGAAAAATGGGAATAAATTTCTGTTTGTAAATAAATCTGTTATAAGCTATAGAGGTATATTTGATTAAAAACATTCTATAACCTTCATCATACTTTTGACCATTTATTTTGATATATTTTGGTGAATATACTTAAGTTAAGCATCAGTTTGTTAATAAGTCCTTTTAGTGTGAAAAAATTGATTGGTATAAATAATGATAAAATCTGGTTTAGTAGATTTTTCTTCATAGCTATTCTCACTTTTGAAAAACTTCTTTTATGTTACCATATTCTTTAAAGATGTGGGCGATCATGGCTTTCCACAGCTTCTTATCGTTTATGACACTCAGCAATGTTTTTTTTTTTTTTCGAAATTTTTTAATGCTATCTGTTTTAGCCTTTGTTCTACCATCCAATTACACAAACTTGTTAGGTAGATGACTCACTATTTACCTGTCTCCGTTCTTTTCATTATCTTTTGAGTGTCAAATCTTTCAAGCCTTCTTTCCTCATTATGTGCCATAGACATTTCGGCCATCTCTTTCTGATTCTAAATAGGGGCATCCTTTTTGATTCCAATTTCATTCAAACTTTTTTAGGCTTATGGCCATATCATGTAGAAACATTGGTTCCTGCATGATCACCAAACATAAGCAACATTGTAACTTGTCAGTATTTAGATAGATGTCCATTTGGGAATACGAGGTGCTGCCAGCTAGAATGTTTTTGTGTAATGGATGATGGCTCTGAATTATTGAGCTGAGTTCCAATTCTACTTGGGTTTGGTATATTTGCTTACAATAATTATATTTGGGAAAAGTATGAAGATACCTTTTCTCTCAGATATGGGTAGCAGGAATGTTATCAGTAAATCATTATTATCTCCCACCTCCAAATTATTGCATTCTGAAAATATTTTCTACCTTTAAATAACTTGTAAAAAAACAAATAGTAACTTTCTCATTGCTTACATGCTCCACCTAAGGTATTCTTAGCATCCTTCTGTAGAACCCAATTTATGTTTTTATTAAAGATAGCTTTAAATATTATTGTGACTCTTGATCTTTCCCAGCTGTTTGTTTTAGCTGACTTTATTTTTTTTTATTATTTTTTTTTTTTTAGTCGTTTCACCCCGAGCAAGGTAGAAATGCCACTGATGAGCGGGGGCTACATAACTGTAAAAAGATTAATTAGAAAAGAGTGAGGAGTACAAACTAGTTAGAAAGGAGCAATAGAAATCTGAGAATGCAGGTGCAATGACAGATGCATAGGTGGCGAGAAAGGGAAGGATATACGGGGTTGGGGAGAGAGCTAGAGTCCAGTGGTTAATAGATGAGTATTGAAATTGCATTTAAATTTCAGGAGGTTGTATCCGTCAGGAAAGCAAGAATATGGGAATGAGTTCCACAGGTGGGAAGTGCGAGAGAAGAAGCTGCAGGAGTAGAATTGTCATCTGCATTTGGCTAACCTGACTGTGAATGGGTGGGACCCAGTTGCCAGTCTGGTTGCACGAGTAAACACCTGTTGAGGAGGCACCAGTGACTTAAGTTCGTTGGAGCAAAAGCCATGAAAGTATTTATAGAACAGACAAAGGGAGGCCACATTTCGACGGTGGGGAAGTGGCTGCAGTCGAGCCGCCAGATCAGTACCTATCACATTACAGACTCTCCTTTGGAGCCTGTCGAGAACACTGAGGAGAATGGTAGGGGCGTCTGACCATAAATGGCAGCAGTACTCCATGCACGGATGGATGGTTGACTTGTATATATGCAGGATGGATTCAGGCGGGACTTAATTATATATTGTCCTAGATTTTGTCCTCGGTTAAGAACTTTGTCAGTTAAGTGCCATACATGATACACATTTTGGGTGATCATGTCTTGAAAGAGACATGGCTGATTGGGCAGAAGATTATCCCGCAGTAGTTTGCCATTGCTTTCTACGGTAGACTGGTTGCCAACCAAGGCTATAGAACCCAATCTGTCCTATTATTTAACCTGTAACTGGAAGGAAGAGATGGATTAATACCTTTCTCAGGGGTATTTGTGCGTAAGTAAATGCAAGGAATTCAACTGGAATTTGAACTCGGCTCCTCAGTTTCTCGTTTTGTGTCGATATCCACTGCACCATAATGCACATCCCCACAGAACTTTTATTTGATTTTTTAAATTACACTTGAAGCATTTTGCTGTTCATATTTATTATGGAAAATTAATGCCTTTTATATATTTTTTTTTTTAAAAACATAGAGAATTGCATATTAGACAAAAAACAGCTGGGATTAATCATTCTTAAATAAATCAATATTTAGTGAGTTGTATATGTTGCTAAGCATCTTTCTTTTTTGATTCTTTTACAAAATACTTGTGATAAGAAAAGGAATTTTTTCTACTTAGTGAAAGTAACTTTATGTTGTGTATTCAGTTTCTGTTTATTTCTTAAATTGACTTCTTTCCTTTCTTTTTGCTCTCCCTTTGTTGTCGAGTAGTTTTTGCACTGAAGGTTATAATCATGCTATGTGGGTTGCTAATCGACTTAACGCACCCAAAATGTTAGGAACTTGGTAATCTTCTACTGAAAGCTGACTCCTTAGTATTCAGCTAACTGCCAACTAATATCAACTGCCTAGTAGTTCTACTGAACTCCAAAATAACTCTCTAGAACTTCTAAGAACTTTTCTCGCGTTAACTTCCTGTTAACTCTAATATAGGAGGGAGAATCCATTATCTGAGGAATAGGTGTTTTTCACCATAACACCTTTGTACTACTTTGACCCCCTTTTGCAGAATCTCTGCCCCCCAGCATAAGTGTTCATATTGGCATATTTATGACAAAGTTCGAATGATTCTTTTTTATTTTCATTTTATAGAACTGTGCTGTTTTTGTGTCAAAAGATCTACTTTTTATTGATTTTTACTTTCATTTCATTTTATATTTCTGCCTTTTAATGAAGTAATGAAGAATATTTTCTGTATGGTTTGTGGTTAGGAAGGATGGACATATGCAGTAGATTTAATTGTTTGATTCTTCCTTGACGTTATCATTTATTTTATTTTTGATCAATAAAAGACAGCTTTTTTTCTTGCTTTATTTTAGCTTTCCCTATGAAATATTTTTTTTAATTGATTGTTTTTGTTTGCTGACATTTCTTATTCTCTTTCAGAATTACCCAAGTTGAAGGTTTTGTTATTAGAGCAGTCCATGGTAAGTTATTTTCTATTTTATGACAGTGCTTTTTTTTTTTTTTTTTTCTTACTAATCTTCACCAAATACAAGCCCAAGTGCCACTCAAGGTAGAGGGTTACTGTGTAGTTTTGTACAAGCCTAAGAAAGGGCTATAACTGAAGTCTTTGAGGTTATGTAGGAGAGATAATGGCTAACTCTAGACTTGAAGACATGAAGATTTAATTAGTGAATAAAATCAGAGATGTTATAAATATAGAGTGGAAGTAGATGTTAAAAGGATTCAGAAACCCAATCCTAAGCAAGAAACAAGAGATAAATCTCTTTCTCTTGTTAAAAACAAAAACCAGGGACAATTGTGAACATCATGATAGGCAAACCTATTTTTATCACTCAACTTTTCATTGGAATGAATTTGTTTTGGGCAATTAGCAAATTGTACCCTTGCTTAAATCGGTGCCTTTGCAATGTTGCTCTTAAGTAACGTACTAATTTTCGTTTCTGTCTGAATTTTTTGGATGATGTTTTATTATTATTTACATTATTTACACTCGTACTAATGTCCTCATCTTTGTTGTTATTGTTATATCATTTTGGACATTGTGTCCCTTGATGATCCAGGTAATTTTCAGGGAATTTTGAACTGAACCCTTTATTTAATGTATTTGGCTAGATTTTTTAAAAAATTTTTCTAACCACGTTTAGGAATATATTGTCTTGTTCTTATCACTGTTCAGTTATCAAATTATTTCCACTGGGTCTCAGTTACATGATTAGGCACAGGGATTGAACTCACAAACTAGTGATTTAATCCACTATTCTGTTTGTCCTGTGGGACAATCATGAGTGTAGAACTTAGAACTTTAAACATAGTCTGACTGACTGTATTCAATTTTTTTTTTTTTTTTTTTTTTTTTTTTTTAAGAAAAATTGCTATATATTGGGTTGTCCGGAAGTTCATGCCAATTTCTAGTTGTTCCTCCTCCAGTGCATTAGAACACGTCAAAACTTATCAACAGATGTAATAGGCTTATATTTCTGATTAGAGCACACTTCAAACTGTCTTTTGAGAAAAAAAGTTTAAAATTACTTGATTTGTGTCAATTTTGCATCCCTATGAAAATGGAAGATTATGAGGTGCATTTTAGGCACTTGGTGCTTTTTTATTACTGTAAAGGCAAAAATGCCTCGCAAGTAACAAAAATAGATATGTGCTGTGTATGGTTGTATGGTGAAGGCGTTTTAACTGACAGAACTGTATGGGAGTGGTTCACTAAGTTTAGGGTTGGGGATTGTAGCCTTATTGATGAATGCCCAAATCAAGACATTGAGAATAATCCACATAATGCAACAAGTTAAGTTAAAGGATGTGCGTTGTAGTGCAGTGGATATTGACTCGGAATGACAAATCGGGATGCTGAGTTTGAATTCCAGTTGAATTCCTTGCATTCACTTACGTGCAAATACTCTTGGGAAAGGTATTAATCCATCTCTTCCCTGCAGTTATGGGTTAAATAATAGGACAGATTGGGTTCTATAGCCTTGGCTGGCAACCAGTGTACCGCAGAAAGCAATGGAAACCTACTGCGGGATAATCTTCTGCCCAAAGTGTGTATCACGGATGGCACTTAACTGACTGACTGAATATAATAGTTGGACACATGATTAAGGTTTCTACTGGGCATAAAGTGGGGGATCGGTTTTCTACTGTTATGAAGTAATAAACTGGTCCTCCATAATTATACTTATAATAATGTAATATGATCTATCTTCTTCAAGTTATGAGTTAAATAATAGGACAGATTGGGCCCTATAGCCTTGTCTGGCAACCAATCTACCACAGAAAGTAATGGTAACCTACTGTGGGATAATCTTCTGCCCAATCAGTCATGTCTCTTTCGAGACCTGATCGCCCAAAGCGTGTATCATGTATGGCACTTAACTGATGCAACACAAGAATTGGCAGAAGCATTAAGTTTATCAAAATTAACATGACGATGTAATTGCTATGATGTTGGTTATGATGATAAGCATCTTTAGGATTACATTTCTATCTTTGATTTGCTGTATAAATGCAATGAAAATGCACCCTTTTTGAAGCAAATTGGGATGGGTGAGACACAGGAAAATTTCCCTAGAAACAAAGAAGAGAGTGCTAGATTGCTATGTGATGTCAGTTCTTCAATATGTCAGTGAATGCTGGACAATATCATCGAAGATGAGGACCCGCCTGTGGAACTCGCTCCCGTATTCTTGCTTTCCTGACGGCTACAACCTCCAGAAATTTAAATGCAAAGTCAATACTCATCTACTAACCACTGGACTCTAGCTCTCTCCCCACCCCTGTATAACCTTCCCTTTCTCTCCACCTATGTATCTGTCATCGCACCTGCTTTCTATTGTTCCTTTCTAACTAGTTTGCACTCCTCACTCTTTTCTAATTAATCTTTTTACATTTATGTAACCCCCTGCACATCAGTGGCGTTTCTGCCTTGCTCGAGGTGAAATGATTAAAAAAAACCTTGGAGTAGCAGAAATGTGGTTTTACAGAAGGATTCTGCAGTTATCATGGACCTAGCATGTGAGCAATGATGAGGTGTTGGAAAGAATGGCATTGAAAAGACAACTAATAGTGAGCATCAGGAAGAGACAACTGAAGTTCCTGGGACATGCAATAAGGAAGGAGGGCTTGGAGAATCTGATACTGACAGGCCAGATAGAAGGAAAAAGAGACAGAGGAAGGTAGCGGATAACATATTTGAAGGGCCTGATCAGGTGGATGACGAAATGGGGTTTGCGTGGAGTAACAGGAGAAAACATTAAGAGCCACCAGGGACAGGGAGACATGGAAAGCCCTGATCACCTACATCCTGAAAGGATAGGGCACATAGAAGAAGAAAATGTGAAATGAATAATTTACAATGTTCAGCAAAAGAGATCCTGAGGTTGACAACATGAACCAACTTTAGCCACCCCAAAAGTAGGTCTTCATCCTATCAAAATTATGTGCATCTAATGGCGTTATTTGGATTGGAAAGGAATCCTGTACTATGAGCTTCTGCCAAGTAACCAGCCAATTTATTTTGAAAAGTACTGCATGCTACTGGATGAATTAAAGGCATCAAATTCAAGAATAATACCCAGAGTTAATGAACAGAAAAGCTGTTGATTTCCATCAGGATAATGCCAGACATGATGTTTCTTTGACAAGCCATCAAAAATTGTTGTAATTTGGCTGGGATGTGTTTCTCCACCTGCCATATTCACCAGACTCCTTTGAAGTTTCATTTATTCAGGTCCTTGCAAAATAATCTCAACATTAGAAATTTTAATTCTTTGGATGACATATAAAAAAAAAAAACACCATAAAAAGTTCTTTGCAGAAATACAATAAAAATTCTGGGAAGATGAAATCTTTAAGTTGAAGGAAAAATGGAGAGAAAGGTCGTATAACAAAATAATTCCTATTTAGTTAACTAAATATTTAATGGTATAATTTTGTTTTGTGTTTTTATTTCTCTTAAAAATTGGCATGAACTTTCTGGATAACCCAATCCATTTCAAAGAAGAGTTCTTCCAAAATCAATGACTCTCCCCACATTTCTTTTTTTTCTTTTTCATCTTCAGTTAGACAACTTTCAATAAAAACAATATTTTTTGGTATATCTAAAATTAGTCACTTATTGATAAGACCTTTTGTTTCTATAAAATGATATGCATGTTGATCTGAATGATAAATGGTTTAATATTGATTTGTCAGTCAAAAGCTATAGATTTAATTCTATTCCAAAGATACCAGGCAACCTTGCCCCCAAATACTCTTAAAGAAGCCAAAGGCTTGGGATTGGGTTGTTCTGGAAAACAAAAAAAAAAATAAAAATAAAAAAAAATAAAGAAATTGGAACAACATTCAGTTTAGCAACAATTGTCTTTAGAAATGTCAATCTGCCCTCTTTGCTCCTTTGTCTATCTATTTTCACTGCCCTTTCCGATTTTGTAATTCTTTTTTCTTCTTCTTCTATACATCTCAAACCAAATGTCTTTGATTCTTTTTTTTTTGTCTGCTACAGTTTCTTTTCATTTCTTTGCTCCTTTATTCATTTATGCTTTCTCCCTGTTTATCACTTTTGTTCAGTTTTTAATTTTCTACCACATTTTTCTTTTTTTTTCTTTCTCTTTCTTTTTCTTTTTCTTTTTTTCTCTTCTCTCCCCTTCTCTCATGTCCTCTTCTCTCCCCTTCTCTCCTGTCCTCCTCTCTCCCCTTCTCTCCTGTCCTCCTCTCTCTCCCCTTCTCTTCTGTCTTCCTCTCTCTCCCCTTCTCTTCTGTCTTCCTCTCTCTCCCCTTCTCTTCTGTCTTCCTCTCTCTCCCCTTCTCTTCTGTCTTCCTCTCTCTCCCCTTCTCTTCTGTCTTCCTCTCTCTCCCCTTCTCTTCTGTCTTCCTCTCTCTCCCCTTCTCTTCTGTCTTCCTCTCTCTCCCCTTCTCTTCTGTCTTCCTCTCTCTCCCCTTCTCTTCTGTCTTCCTCTCTCTCCCCTTCTCTTCTGTCTTCCTCTCTCTCCCCTTCTCTTCTGTCTTCCTCTCTCTCCCCTTCTCTTCTGTCTCCTCTCTCCCCTTCTCTTCTCTTCTCTTCCTCTCTCTCCCCTTCTGTTTCTTCCTCTCTCTCCCCTTCTCTTCTGTCTTCCTCTCTCTCCCCTTCTCTTCTGTCTCCTCTCTCTCCCCTTCTCTTCTGTCTTCCTCTCTCTCTCTCTCTCTTCCTCTCTCTCCCCTTCTCTTCTGTCTCCTCTCTCTCTCTTCTCTCTCTCTCTCTCTTCTCTTCTCCTCTCCTCTCCCCTCTCCCCTTCTGTTCTTTCCTCTCTCTCCCCTTCTCTTCTGTCTTCCTCTCTCTCCCCTTCTCTTCTCTTCCTCTCTCTCTCCTCTCTTCTTCCTCTCTCTCTCTCTTCTTTTTCTTTTTCTTTCCTCTCCTTTCTCTTCTTTTTCTTTTCTTTCTTCTCCTTTCTCTTCTTTTTCTTTTCTTTCCTCTCCTTTCTCTTCTTTTTCTTTTCTTTCCTCTCCTTTCTCTTCTTTTTCTTTTCTTTCCTCTCCTTTCTCTTTCTCTACTTAGCTGTTTAATTTCTTTTATTTTTTTCATTTTCTCTTATTTTCTCTTCCTAATCTTTTTATTCTCTCCTTTTCTATAATTTTCCCCTCTTTTTATTTCTTCACTTTTTAGTTTCTTGCCATTTTCTTTTTTCTTTTCCTTTTGTCCCCAATTTTCTTTCCTTCTACTTTCCTTTTTCTTTCTCTCTCTCTCTCACTCTGCTACCCTTTTTGTCGCCCACTTTTCTATTCTCTTCATTATTTTGTCTCGTCTAAGAAACTTTAATTCATACAATCTGTTCCTCTATTTATCTTTTTGTCTATTTTCTCTTGAGTGAAAGAGAAAACAGGAGAACCAGTAATATTGTTTGTTCATGTAATTATGAATGTTATAAAATATTATAGCAATTTGATATCTCATCTTTGTTAATCATCATCATCAATTGTATTTGTCTCTTCAAAGAATTATCATCATCACCAATATTAAGAATAAAGTCATTCCTTTATTGTTGTTATTGTTTATGAATAATGCCTATGGTTTTCTTATTGCTTTGCCTTTAAGAAGAACAAAGAAATGTTCACTGCTTTTTCTCATTTCCTTCAATGTTGTACTTTTGTAGAAATCCAGCAAAATGGATTGGGTTTTCTTCCCCATTCTTAGCAAACAATGGGGTTGATTTTACTTTTTGTTTGTTGTTGTTTCATTCTGCTGTTATTAAAGTTCAGCTGGAACATCCGCAAACTAAAACAATAGCCTCTTTGTCAGTCTGTCTTTTCTTGCGACTGACGTTGGCTTTTATATTCCTCTGTTCTTTTTTTTTTTTGATTTTAGCCTTAGTCTTTTCCCCAATTCCCCATTTGTTTTTCTTTTGCTCTCACATTTTATTACTTTTCTTGTTCATTTTTTTTTTTTTACTTTCCTTTCATTTTTGCCACATATTTTTTTCCTTTTTTTTTTGTCTTTTCCTTTTTTTCAAGATTTTCTTTTCTCTTTTTTCCTTTTAGCATTTTACCCTTCCTTTTTTTTCCTTTTCTTTTTAACTATGTGTCTTGTTAACTTTTCTTTGTTCTCCCCTTACTTTTCGTTGTCTTTTTTACTACCCAGCTTTTTCCTTGTCTTTTTCTTCCATTCTTTTCTGTCTTTCTTCCCCTTTTTCTCACCTTTATTTTCCATTTCTTGTTCTCCCCCATTATTTTCCATTTCTTGTTCTCCCCCATTATTTTCCATTTCTTGTTCTCCCCCATTATTTTCCATTTCTTGTTCTTCCTCCCCCATTATTTTCCATTTCTTGTTCTCCCCCATTATTTTCCATTTCTTGTTCTCCCCATTATTTTCCATTTCTTGTTCTCCCCATTATTTTCCATTTCTTGTTCTCCTCTTTATTTTCCATTTCTTGTTCTCCTCTTTATTTTCCATTTCTTGTTCTCCCCTTTATTTTCCATTTCTTGTTCTCCCCTTTATTTTCCATTTCTTGTTCTCCCCTTTGTTTTCCATTTCTTGTTCTCCCCTTTGTTTTCCATTTCTTGTTCTCCCCTTTATTTTCCATTTCTTGTTCTCCCCTTTATTTTCCATTTCTTGTTCTCCCCTTTATTTTCCATTTCTTGTTCTCCCCTTTATTTTCCATTTCTTGTTCTCCCCTTTATTTTCCATTTCTTGTTCTCCCCTTTATTTTCCATTTCTTGTTCTCCCCTTTATTTTCCATTTCTTGTTCTCCCCTTTATTTTCCATTTCTTGTTCTCCCCTTTATTTTCCATTTCTTGTTCTCCCCTTTATTTTCCATTTCTTGTTCTCCCCTTTATTTTCCATTTCTTGTTCTCCCCTTTATTTTCCATTTCTTGTTCTCCCCTTTATTTTCCATTTCTTGTTCTCCCCTTCTTTTTCCACTTCGCGTTCTACTCTTTTTTCGCCCTTTTTCTATCCTTCTTTTTCTTTTTTTCTTTTTTTCTCTCCTTCTTTTTCTTTTTACTCACCTTTTTACTATCCTTCTCTTCCATTTCTTTTCTCCCCCTTCTTTTTCTCTTCTTTTTCGCCTTCTTTTTCCTCTTCTTTTCATCCTTCATTTTCTTTTTTCCCCTACTTTTTCCTTCCCTTTTGCTTTTTTCTTTTTCTCCCATTTTTTCTCCACTTCATTACCCACTTTCTCTCATTTTTTCTCTTATTTTTCTACCTTCTTTTTTTCTTTTATCCCAGTTTTTTTCTTCCTCTTCCACCTTTTCTTTCCTCTTTTTAAAATTTTTCTTTTTGTTCTTTTTTGTCTTTTTTTATTTACATCTTCCTGGTGATTTTTCCTAAAAACATTTCTGGTATCTTAAACCAATTATATCGATGATTCATCCTTAAAAACTGATCTATGTGTTCACACTTTGCTCAATTATTAAACCTCTCATTAACTTATTCTTTTTTCTTTCTACTTTTTCTCACCTGTAGAGCATGTGATATGTTATCACCCCTCTTCTGTCAGTGACACCTGACTGTCACAAAGAAAACTCTACTCATAATCTATCAGAAGAATTAAAATGAACAAAGACTATTCTTTTGTAAAAGAAAATTCTAAAATGAAACAAAATGGTGGTTCCTTATAGAAAAATAGCAAGGAGCATCTCAATTTTATCTTATTGTGTTCAGTAAAAGTTGTTAATTTAATTATATTGTAGTTTTGGTGTTTTTTTTTAATCATTTCACCCCAAGCAAGGCATTCCACTGCCACTATTGCGCTTGGGGCTACATAGGGGGAGGTAAATAAGAAGAGTGGTTAGATATAGGAAATGTCAGAAGGGGGGTGATAGATAGTTGGGTGGGTGGGAAGAGTGTTTGAAAGAATGGAAGTTAGTTTGTTAGGAGGTGTCTATTGACCTTATATTTAAACTCCTGGAGATTATAGCTGTTGGGGAATCAGTCATGTGGAAGAGAATTCCAGTCAGGAAGTGCGAGAAAAGAAACTGTTGGAGTAGAAGTTGCAGTTGCATTTTATTGGTTTCACTGTAAAAGTGTGGGATCTAGTTGCTAATCTAGTATCTCGTGCAAATTCGTATTTAGGGGGCACCAGTGATCTAAGTTCATCGGAGCAGAAGCCGTGAAAGTATTTATAGAAGAGACACAGGGAAGCCATGTCGCGCCGGTGAGAGAGTCTGCAGGCGGTCTGCTAAGTTGGTATCAATCACATTACAGACCCTCCGCTGTACCTTGTCTAGAAGCCCAAGGAGAATAGCAGGGGCACCCGACCAGATATGGCAACAGTATTCAATGCACGGGTGGATAGTAGATTTATAAATATGCAGGATAGATTCAGACGAAAAAAACCTCCGGGCCCTGCACAGAGAACCGACTTTCATAGCAGAAGATTTAGCAATGGATTCGATATAGTCATTCCACTTGAGGTCCGCTGAGAGTGTGAGACCAAGGAGGTGTAGTGTTTTACTCTCTGGGAGGCAAGCCTGGTCCATCCTAATAGGAGGTAGGTGCAATTGTCTATGATGATTAATTGATAGTATCTTCGTTTTAGAAGCATTAAAATTTATGAGCCATTTCTTACCTCAGTCCACTACGGATTGGAAGTCCTTTCCAAGCTCGGCTGCAAGGTTAGCTTTGTCATCCACACCAGATTTTTGGTCGAGGCGAGAATCAACTGTGGTGTCATCTTTGTTGGTTGGTTTATTGTTTTAAACACTTGTTGGGTTATACTTTATATAGGAGCCACCCAGTGAGAATTGAATTCATTATCCAGTAATATCATCAAACTTTTCTCTTTCTTTTTTCCCTTTTATTTTTCAGTTTATCTATGTATAAGAAATTTCATGTATCATGTGAATTTTAACCCATTCAGAAAAAATTAACCTCTGTATAGTGTAAAATGCATGACTTTTAAACTGTTAAAAAAATTACCTGTGTATAGTGCAACCCCTTAATCTTTGTGTAAAAATCTGATCACAAAACTTCCATTTTACTTAAGTATATATAGTTTTCCCAGAAGAAAAAGAGTAAAAAATGTTATCAAGCAGAAAATTATGTAGTTTAGTTCATAGATTTTAAGGAAACATTTTAAGGAGACATTTTTAAAAAATTTTAACAAATAATCTAAACTTATTTATAAATGGAACTTTGTGTGTGTGTGTCCATTACCTATAGACTCTGAAACGGCTGAACTAATTTTCTTGAAAATTTACACAGTTGTACAATAAGCGTCTGCGAGTGTTCTTAGCTAGGTTTTGTGTTGAGATACCCCCGATAAATATCGAAAATCGTAATAAAAAATATCGGGTTATAGAAAGAGTGGTCCGATTTTATTCAAATTTGATACACTCCTAGACAAAGACATAAGAAACGATATTCAGAAGTTTCAAGGTTGCAGTTCTTACAATAGTGCAGAAAATCGATTTTATATATATATATATATATATTTGTATGTGTGTCTGTTTATCTGCCTGTATGTCTATTTTTTTTTTCAGCCCTTTTATTTTAGTTTTTGCTTCGGGTTTGGCTCTAAGTAGGTATAATTGTAGTTCTTAGTCTCAGCCATGATACCATTTACTCAGATGACTTATTTAGCCTTCAAAATTCAGTTTACAATGAAAAAAACTTATTTGATATCAATACCAGGAAATAAAAATTTGACTTACATCCATTCATTTTTCTTTCAGTCTACGGTTTCGCTTTAACTGGAAACAACTATTGCTTTTTAGTCTTTCATGCCAACATCCAAAGAGTACGAACTCTCGGACCATGGATTAGTTTTAAAGCTTTTATTACACCTGAGCAACGCCGGGCTATACTGCTAGTATCTTCTAAATTCATACTAAATGCAATTGTCAGGCACATGCATTCAGCATGAATCATTTATCAGGTTGCATTCATTGACCGGTCTTTGTACCTGTCCATTTGCCTGTTGAGTATAGAGATTTTGCTGGAAAGATTTATGCTTCAACAAGAATCATTTTTCTGCAGAAAAGTGATGTTTATTCATTCTTTGGTTCTACTCTAACAGGTTCTTTTCTTGCACTTCCCGTTTGTGGAACTCCCTACCGTTTGCTGGTTTCTCCAATAGCTTCTTCTTTCTTCTTTCATGTACCATGTCCTTTCAGGACATAGGCGATCATGGATTTCCACGTCTCTTTGTTCCTGGTGTCTCTTAGCACGCTTTCTCCTGTTGCATCATGCAACCCTCGTTTCGTCAAAAGTTTAGATGCAATGTCAATTGCCATCTTCTATCTACTTAATTCCTATCCATTACCTATACCTTGTTTTTTCTCTCACTGTAACCCCTTGCACACCAGTGGCAGGTCAGAAATGAATTTTCCTTTATAAACTTCATATCGCTCTGGTTAACAGCCATCGAGCTCTCTATATGGATTTACCTATTAATAATTTATATTAAGGAAATCTTGTTGGATTATCCTCACCATTTACGGACTGACAACTACACCTATATATATATATAAAGAGAGAGAGAGAGCGAGCAACCTCGGTTCTCAAAAATCTTATATGTTAAACAAATTGGTTTTCAGTCAGAAAATTTGAGATAAACATGCTTCAGTTATCAAACAAAATTTCAGTTCTTGAACAACATTTCTGAACTGAGTTGAACTTGAATGGAATCATTTTTGAGTTGATCGCCATGTTGTATACATTTGTGTGTTGTTCCTTGCTTTTCTTTGCCATTTTTATTCTACTGTTTCGTATTTTCTCTTCATTAATCTTTAGTCATGGCTTCAAAGAAAACTAATCTAAGAGGGATAGTGTATAGTGAGTTTAAAGGCAATACCAGGGAAACATTGCTCAAGTCTTCTCTGTACTTCGCTTTTAAGAAGTTTGAGTTGTATGTTTTGGCCCAGTGGATATCGATTCTGAACGAGAAATCGGTGAGCAGAATTCGAATTCCAGTTGAACTCGTTGCAATCATATACGCGCAAATACCCTTGGGAAAGGTATTAATCTGTCTCTTCCCTCCAGCTATGGGTCAAATAACAGGACGGATTGAGTTCTATAGCCTTGGTTGGCAACCAGTCTACAGCACAGAGCAATGGCAACCTACTGCGGGATAATCTTCTGCCCAGTCAGTCATGTCTCTTTTGAGACATGATCGCCCAAGTGTGTATCACGTATGGCACTTAACTGACTGAGCTAAATATTACATTGAAACTTTCCCAGCAAAATTTTCAATAGGTAATCATCTGGCAGTTTAGGGGTGGATTAATTTTTTTTGATTCGGATGTAGAAAATAGTTTCAGTTTATGAACTTTTCGAATCATGAATGCCATTCAGGAATGGATTAAGTTTGTGAACTGAGGTTCCACTATATATATATATATATATATATATATATATATATATATATATATATAAATACCTGGCAAGAAAATGAACTTGTCCACAACACTTATTGTTCCTCAATCTGTGAACTTCTTTTAAAGGATAGTTGCTGTGCTATGGACTTTGATGTGAATTGGTTTCCATACTGTCCAATTCACTTTTTCATTTTGAAGGTGCTGGAGTCTGTTTACATCAGGTCTTGCAGAGACCATCATTGTGTAAGCAGTGAGAGTGTTCGCTAGGTCTTGCTGTGATCAATCTCTAGCAATTCATTCCCCCTCCCCATCATGGACCATTTCATTTTTCATGACTTATATTTTACGTTAAGTTCTCCCAATTAAAAAGTTTCGACAAGCAGGATCGAAACTGGTTGTTTTCTCTTTTTTTTTAATATTTTATCCTCATTATGCCCTCTAATATAGAAATTATTGTTGGACTTCTTGGTACTTATATGTATACTGTGCAGACCCCCATGGGTCAACCCATTTTATAGTTCACCAATAGAAGGCTTAACCAATCAGGAAGCTCAAAATATTAAAGGCGGCCATATTTTTCCGAGTATTGGAGATCAAATTTGATTCGAAAGAGTGATAATCTTTGACGTTGTTTCATTGAACAGATTATGTGCTGCGAGGATACTCAATATCCATAACCTATAACGGACATGGTCAACCGATGCCAAGAGGATACTCTATATCCATGGACTGTTGTTGCTATATAATATACATTCGAGAGATTGATTCTCTATTATAAACAGTACATAAACTGATCTCTGCACTTTATCCATAAATTATGGTGAATATTACCAACAATTATAACTCTCAAGTTCTGTACCACAAAAAATCTATTTATATATATATATATATATATATATATATATATATATATATATATATATATATATACACACACACACACATACACACACTCTCTTCTTGTGTTTGTGTAAGTGCTTCATTTTTGGACATAAAATGTGTAAAAATTGTTCAAATGTTCTGTATATCCAAGTTCTTTCAGCCATTATCAAGGATGATTTTTAGTTTTAACTGAATGTATGGATTTTTTATTTATGTATCTAGAACCATTGGAATGATTTTTTTATTTTCCTAACATGGTCAGTACATTGTGGCCATGTTCATAGTTGATGCTATTGTATTTTGGCTTTTCCTTGTTTGTTATAAGTGTTTCCATTGTTTTTTTTTGTTTTTTTTTCGTTTTTTTACATATAGAGAAGTTGATTTTCTAAGCAACACTTAGATGTGGCACAAGGCCGAAAATATAGGGTAATCAGTGAGAATCGAACTCACTACACAGTTGTAATAGATTCTAGCACAGCAAGCTTGCTAACCATTATGCCACATGGAAATGCCCAAAATATGGATGGGGCTGGGTACTTATATTTTCTACATGTATTTTGTGAATGGAGTTTATTAGGTTTCTGTGTATTTAAATAAATCCTAATTGTGAGATGACCATGCACCTGCACACACATCCCTTTCTCCCTCTCTCTCTCTGTGTGTGTGTGTGTGTGTGTGTGTGTGTATATATATATATATGTGTGTGTGTATGTGTAAGAAAAATAATATATAAATAAAAAAAATGTAAGGGAAAACTTATTTTTATAATGTATTTTATTCTTTCAGTAACATTCTTCTATCGAACACATCTCTGTTGCTTCAGGTTTCTTAATCATCTGTCTAGAAATTGTCCAGTATTCACTGCCATATCAGAGGATAGATCTTTCATAACAGACCTGCACATTTTTTTCTTTTTTTTTTTGTTACTAATGAAATTTTCTTTGTTCTTAAATTTACAAATATCAAGCACAATTGGCAATTAGAAGTTTTATGCTAAAAAGTAATTAACTGACAAATGAGTTTTTTTATTTATCTTATATTGCACAAATCCTAAATTGTAGTATTGGGGAAAGAATGGTGTTCCACTCACACATCTTATGTGTGTGTGCACACACACACACACACACATATATATATATATATATATATATATATATATATATATATATATCAGAAGGAGAATATAGATATATATGAATTAATAAATATACATGTGAATATAAAAATATTATTCAGGTGTTAATATTAATAATTATGTCTGAAATTGAACTTAAATTCTCTTAAACGGTCAGTTTGTAATATGCACCTGATGATTGCGTAGTGCATGAAACTTGGAGTTTATTTACTTTATTACATAGGAACCAATTCAAATAACTCTAAATTTTACATTATGACGCACTCTTCGATTGGAACTTTTTAGTCACAGTAAAGAATTGTCTCTGATGTTTTTCAGTCTATTCTCAGTTGCTTTTCTTTTAGGAAATTTCTAGATTCTCAAACACTTTTATATGCTTACTATCAGTATAACCCGGCATTGCTCGGGTGTAATGAAAGCTTTAAAACTAATCCATGGTCCTGGAGCTCAGACTCAGCCTCAAGAATATTTGTGTAAAGTTTGGTGAGAATCAGATAAAAATTATGGATTTGTATAAAGGACATACAGACACACACACACACACACACACACACACACACACACACATCTTGCCTTTTATATATATATTATTGATTTTCTGCACTATTGTAAGAACTGTAACCTTGAAACTTCTGAATATCGTTTCTTATGTCTTTGTCTATAGGTGTATCAAATTTTATTAAAATTGGACCACTCCTTCTATAACCTGAGTTTTTCGATTATCGATTTTCGATATTTATCGAGGGTACCTCGACACAAAACCTAGCTAAGAACACTCACAGATGCTTATAATACAACTGCAAATTTTCAAGAAAATCGGTTCAGCTGTTTTGGAGTCTATAGGTAATGGAAACACACACACACACAAAGTTCCATTTATAAATAAGTTTAGATTATTATTATTTTTATCTTTATTTATCTCTGGCATGTTAAGGTCTGGCTCTTATGATTGTTGTTTCAAGTTGTTTTTTATTATGTTTGTCTGTGTGTATATATAAATGTGTATGTCATCAATTGAACAAAATGGTGTTGGATATTTTATTCTGGTTTAAAATTTTCTTCTACTTTCAAATCAAGCTTTCCTTTTGAGCCTTTTCTAATTGTAGTCATGCTATTCTGTTTCTTTAAGTTTTAATTTAAAAATATTTGTTCAACTCTCGCATCTTTCCTTTGTTTTTTAGTTTTTTCTTCGTCTTTTGTTTTTCTCTAATTCTCTTTGTTGTCTGTCTTGCTTCCGTGTTACTTCCTTGAAGATGCCTCTGCTGGGAAATTATCATTACTGCTTTCGTTGATCTTATTCCAATCTTCCATCTTTGATTAATGAATTAATCAGCATTTGCCATCATCCATGGAGTTTTATTTGCTTTCGGCAGAATTAAATCTGATTGATTTTATTGCGGGGAGGGGAGAGTGAGAGTGTGTGAGTGAGTGAATTCTCTGCAGCGAAGTGTGAAGAGTGGGGGAGAATTGTGAAGAAAAAGATTGAAAAAAAAAGAGGCTAATTAATGAACATACACATGGACACACACACACACACACACACACACACACAATGGATATTTATACATTTTTGTATAGTCATTTTGATAATGCCTATATTTTTACTTATGGCTTTGTGTATATGTATTTTACCTACATGATGTTCTGCTTTCTAAGCATTTGTCATGGAAGTATTGATAATCATGCTGACTTTGCAAGACTTGGCTTGTGAGTTCATCACTGACTGCTCTGCAAATCAATTATGCCAATGTTAATTGACCCACCCTCAAAATTCTGAATTATTTGAAAAACCAAAGAAATACAACAGCAAAATTAAAAATATACACATACGCACATAGTAATGTTGAAAAAAAATCATTACTGTTCTAGTGTTATTATAACATATTTATGTAATAAATTCTAAATAAATATTATTTGCTCTACTTTGTATTCAGCACTTTTTTAAGAATAGTGTTTTTTTGGATACAGAATTTTATTTCATCCATACCTACCATATACTTAGGTATATATATACAAGCCTGTTTTGCTCTAACTCAGTGTGGCTTAGACATCCACTTGCTTCCAGTTGAGATCGAAACTTGACTGGTTTGGTTGTCAGCTGGAGTGTTTACCCCTAAGCTATTGGCATATGGCTGAGAGAGGAGGAAATTTTAGTGTGTTATACTCAGTGTATACACAGGCCAGCAGCCAAGAGAACTCAATTCATGACTGAAGAATAATATATATATAAATTAATGTGGAAATTAAAAGAATTTCATTGATTGTCAAATTATATCACAAGCCAAGATTTGGTTCAAACTAAACAGTGAAGGCGTACAGTTATAATAAAAAAAACTTAAGCAATTACTTAGAGAAGAATGATGGATAATGAAAAGAGTATTGCAAGTTATCTTGAGTATATTATATAATGACCTTGTTAGTAGGATACTTATAGAGTTGTTAATCTAAATTGTCCCCAAATCAGACACAACACTTGGTTAAACTGGTATAACTTGGCTGAAGTATGGTTACTAGTGTTTGTTAAATTGATTTTTGGTAATTTTTAGTAAGTCTGGCTCAAGGCTAATGTGTTGGACTTACATCAGGCAGTAGTCTTGTGTGGTCAAATCGCTTGAATCTCTGATTTTTCTGTTTAGTTCCTCTCTATTTTTCACATTTTATCAGTATTGGCCTTGAACTGGTGAAGAGGTAGAAGGTGGTCTCTCCTTCTTTCAGCAATTTTTTGCAGGCAATGCTCCTCCCACTACTCCTTCCTTCTCTCTCATTGGGCTGCAGGCAGGTTCTCCCAGCTTCTCTGTTATTACTCTAAAGTGAAACAATTATCGTTTCTCATGCAATATACAATAACTTGGCTTTCTCAGGCAAATCATTCAACACCCTGTTATGGGGAAACACACCTATTCCTCAGATAATGGACTCTCCCTCCTATATTAATAAGAATTAACGGGAAGTTCATAAAGATTTATTTAGACTTCTATTGGAGTTCAGTAGAACTACTAGGCAGTTGATATTAGCCGGCCGTTAGCCAAATACTGAGGAGTCAGCTTTCAGTGGAAGATTACCAAGTTCCTAATATTTTGGGTATGTTAAGTCGATTAGCAACTGACATAGCATGATTATAACCCTCAGTGCAAAAACTACTCCACAACATACCCGTAATTTGTTTTTTATTAAAACAAATTTATCAGTTAAATTCTCTTCATATGGTTTTCGGATTCTGAATACCTGACTTTTTTTCAAGTAGTCTTTTCACCTCCCAACTCACACTCAGGGTCTTTACAGCCTCTTTCGTTGGTCAAACACCTAAATTAGATTTGTTCCCAACCAGAATCCGATTTGTAACAGTTTCAGTCTCTGGGAATATTTTTATACCGGTTCTCTCTTTTCATGAGACGTATATCAGTATACTTCTCCATATATCTAAGTAATAAAATTTATTATTAATTACCAGCAACCAAATAGTCTCACATATCTCAAACATTTTTATATATAGGTATATCTATCTATCTATCTATCTTTTTACAATTCTTGTCTCAACTAACTATATATCTTTATACAATTCTTTTCTCATCTTTCTATGTATCTATCTATGTATCTATCTATCATTTTACAATTCTTTTCTCATCTATGTATGTATGTATGTATGTATGTATCTATCTATCTATCTATCTATCTCAGTCTCTTCATATCTATCTATCTATCTCAGTCTCTTCATATCTATCTATCTATCTCAGTCTCTTCATATCTATCTATCTATCTCAGTCTCTTCATATCTATCTATCTATCTCAGTCTCTTCATATCTATCTATCTATCTATCTATCTATCTATCTATATGTACAAATTAGCATCTACTGTATGTTTAGAACATGTACAAATTATCATCTACTACAAAGTGTACATTTTTTTGACATTGAAAGGACAATGTCTCATCAGGTAGTATGAAAAAAAAAAATGGAAAATTCTTTACCTTATATTGGCGAATTATGTGTGAGAGATAAGTGGAGTGGAAAATGGGAAATCAAAGTTGTAAGTTAGAATTTGAATGAAAAGAGGGAAGTGGTAGGGGATAGAGGTGATTAATGGATGTGTTGAAAATGTTATAGACAGATTTAACAGTAGAAGATAAGGTATGGTTCTTTATAGCCTTTATGGCCAGTCCTTTGAGAAGAGGAGAGGGGTGATTAATGGACGCGTTGAAAATGTTATAGACAGATTTAACAGTAGAAGATAAGGTATGGTTCTTTATAGCCTTTATGGCCAGTCCTTTGAGAAGAGGAGAGGGGTGATTAATGGATGTGTTGAAAATGTTATAGACAGATTTAACAGTAGAAGATAAGGTATGGTTCTTTATAGCCTTTATGGCCAGTCCTTTGGGTTTAACAAAGAGAAAAAATAAGATGTATATGGCGTGGGGGAGTAAAAGAGGATATGCTAAAAAGGCAATAGGAATTGCTGTTTGGTAAACATATCTGTATTAGTGAAGTATGCAATTACAAATATTTTTGTATTTAAATTTAATTTTTACAATTAATATATTTTTTATATTTAACCTTAATTTAAAATTTAGGAAATCTTTTTTATATAAAACTTTAATTAGATCACAGTTTGAAGTATGAAATAAAGTAAAATTTGAGATCCTAACTTTAGCTTTTGTAATTTTAGCATGATTGTAAGGTTAGTTCTTTAATGTGCTTGCAGTTTACTGTGGTTTCATGCCTCACCAATCCCCCGTACCTAATAAATGCTTAACAAAATCCCTGGTATATATGTGTTTGATTTCATCTGTGGAGAATCCTAAGGATGCTAAAATTTATATTGGAAACACTATGAATGGTTTTAAAATGTGCTTTTACAATCAATTCTCATCCTTCAATAACAAGGGCAAACAAAATATGACATCACTTTCTAAATATTTTTAGAAGTTAAAAAAGAAAAATAAAACATCTAAAGTTAAATGGAAAATACTCAAACAGGCCAGAATATCTAAATCGGTAAGGGAAACATATTTCCTCTGTTTTCAAGAAAAAATGGAAATCATTAAATACATGAGGAGCAACATATTACTAAACCAAAGGCATGAAACCAGAGCAGATTGTGTTTGCTACCATATATTGGCTGAAGCTGCACAGTTTTCATTTTTCAGTTTTGATAGTCTAAAAGTGTCTATGCAGCCTTCTAGGTGACAAATTATTTTCCATCTTTGCAATTTCATTCTCATGCATTAAACTTTGCAAACCTCTCGCTGCTTTATTGCTATTTCTACAGAAAGTGCTCAGACTAACTACATTTGTTAGTTCCACTAGTTCTAACTCTCATGGCTTATACCTTCTATGCCATGTACATTGCATCAAACCGTATTCATTCCCTTTTTTATTCCACTGGAGAGCAGCTTTTTTAATTTTTTATTTTACAAACTGTTGCTTTGTGGAACCGACTCCCAAGAGGATGCTTTCCCAATCATTACAATCTTAATCTATTCTGGTCTAGGTTTAACCATTATCTTCTTCACATATCTTCATAAACTGTGTCTGTAATCCTCAAAGAATCCAGTGTCTTGTTAGTTTTAATGCATGATTTTTTTTTTCTTTCATTCTAGGTGACCAGTCTCCCTGGTGTGGAGGAAATTACTCAGTTGATTACGTTGGACATTTCTCACACAAAAGTGGACACAGAGTCCATCCGATCCTTGAGTAATCATCCTAACCTGCGGTATTTGAGCCTTGCTCATACAGACAACATCATGGGCGACCAAGCCTTAGCTTATCTCAAATGTAAGTTTCTTTGTTTGTTTTTGAGGCTTAACGACCTATCAATCCTTATGGGATCATTTTAAGGTCATAACCAGTGATTTTGGGCAAGGTTATTTTTATTTTTACGTTTTTCTTTTCACGATTCATTGGGATTTGTTTTTAAGAGCAGGGTCCCCAAGTCCTACCCTTGTTATTGACTGGAGGGAATGGACGGATTAATACCTTTCCCAAGGGTACCAGTGCTTAAGTGAATGCAGGGTAATCAACTGGAATTCGAACTCGGCTCACTGATTTCTCTTTCGGAGACGATATCCACTGCACCACAACGCACATCCGTCACTATACGCTTACAGCACCTGGTATTCCCAAGCGGTCACCCATCTAAGTACTGACCAGGCTCAACGTTGCTTAACTTCGGTGATTGAGCGAGAACTGGTGTATTCAACGTGATAGGCCGTAAGCATGCACATCCGTCACTATACGCCTACAGCACCTAGTATTCCCAAGCGGTCACCCATCTAAGTACTGACCAGGCTCAACGTTTCTTAACTTCGGTGATCAAGCGAGAACCGGTGTATTCAACATGATAGGCCGTAAGCCTTCAAATGTAAGTATCTACTACTTTTGTTGGTAACATTATAATTTACTCATAGGTTCATGCCCATTTTAAATGTTAGATTTTCATAAAAATTAGACACTATATGCAATTTAGTGTATTGCAGTGCAGTGGGTATTGGCTCAAACTGAGAACTCAAAGAACTGAGTTCAAATTCCAGTTAAATGTATTGCATTCACTTACATGCAAATACCCTTGGAAAAGATATTAAGTTGCCCCAGAAGTTCATAAACACTTCCGAAATGTGTCTATCTGGTCCAGTACAAACGAGACAAGCGATGGGTTCAGAAAGGGCAAGAGACACCATCAGTTTTAAAACATGATCGATTCGGCAAGAAAGTCATGTTGTGCGTTTGGTGGAACGGTGAAGAAATCCTGCATTTTGAGTTGGTTTTGAATGGTTGTGCCAGCAGTGCCAAACTTTACTGTCAGCAACTTAAGTGGGTCTACGAAAAGTTGAAGCAAAAGTACCCAGCTCTGATCAACTGAAAGCACGCTTTGATGCAGCAGGACAATGCCAAGCCACACATCGCCAGGAAGACCAAAGACAAGTTTGAAGAACTGGACGGCATTGAGGTTCTGCCACATCCAGCCTACAGTCCTGATTGTGCTCCATCAGATTATGGCCTTTTCCGCTCAGTGCAACACTTTCTGAACGGCCGCTGATTTGACTCGTTTGATGAAGTCGAAGAAGCATGTCAAGAATTCTTTGATTCGAAGCCAGCTGAATGCTACTTTGACCAGATCCGAATGCTTGCAGATCGATGGCAGAAAGTCTTGGAAAATGATGGTCTTTATTTTGAGCAATAATTTTTGTTTTTTTGCAAGTTAAATTTAAATTTTTTGCAAGTGTTTTCTGGTAATTTTATATTATTTGGCAAGTAAAATTTCAATTTTTTTGCAAGTGTTTACGAACTTTTGGGACAACCTAATAATATGTCACTTCTCCCTCTAGCTATGGGTAAAATATCAGGACAGATTGGGTTCTATAGCTTTGGTTGGCAACTGGTCTACCTCAGAAAGTAATGTCAACCTATCGTGGTAAAATCTTCGGTCCAGTTAGTCATGTCTCGAAAGAGACATGATCGGCCAAGTGTATGTCATGTATGGCACTTGACTGACTGATACATTTTAGGTAAGTTATCTAAAAGTATGAAGTCATTTAAAATAATTTTTATTAATTGTGGAGTGAGTAGCATGGTGAAATCCAACATAAATAACAGAATTGTCCAACAAACAGAATTGACAAAGTTTGTAATAACAAGAAAAAGAAAAGAACAGGGCAAAACATCATATAAGGCAAGCAAACAATATATGTAAGGCAAATTAACTGTAATAAGGCAAAGAAACAGTCGTAAGACAAAATGTTCACAAACTAAGAATTGGAATTGACATAGAAAAACGTGTTCAGACAAGTGAACAGAATGTTCTAACTTAAAGACAGACTGGGACTGAGTCATATGAAATCAAGAACTGGCCTGTTTTATTTGCTAGGAAAAAATCCTAGAATGCATTTGTTTGCTTCTATCTATAAACTTGGGCACCACAAGTGTTTTGCAGTCATTCCTTATTGGATTGAAATCGACAAGTATACCTAGAAAATTTCATCAACATTTGATGATTAATATCAAAATTATTGTGAAAACATTGACTTGTATAATAAAAATAAGTTTGCAATAACAAGGAAAGTAAAAGAATCGTGCAAAACATAATAAAGTAAGCAAACAATTTATAAAAGGCAAATTAACATTAAGCTAAAGCAACAATAATATGGCAAAAAGTTCACAAACTAAGAATCGGGGCTGGCACACAAGAGCAAGTTCAGATAAGCAAACGTAGCATTCTGACTTCAAGACAAACCAGGACTGAGTTGGATGAAACTGAGAACTGTCGAGGTAAAACATGGCCAGGGAAAAATTCCAGCATTCATTTCTAGCACTTCTGCCTATAAAATAGCCAGAGGAAAGTGTTTGGCAGTTATTCCCTATTGTTTTGAATTCAACATACAGCATTTAAATTGTAAACATTTTATATTTTTAATTTCACATGTGTGTTGTAGGTTTTCAATTTTGTCAACTCCACGGTATAGTAGGGTCAGTTGGGCACCATCTGTGAGAAAAAGCGCACCATAATGCAATTCACTCTGCCAGAAATTTGTAAACGGCATTCTGTACTGCTTGGTATTCGCACAGGAAGCTCCAAAATGAACATTTCAGAGTGTTTGAGTGTCAATCTGAAGACAGTGCAGAAAATTCAGAAAGAGTTGGATGAGTCTAATGGTGATTAAGAAGGTACAACAGCTCGGAAAACTCACTCTGATCATTCTGAAAAGTAAATAACTCCCAAATATTTTGGTGAGATCAAGGCCTGGATTGATAATGATCACTCCAAGTCAATCATGTCCATAACCAGGAACACATGAAGACATTTGGTATTTCCCATGCAAAATGAGAAATGGCCAATTTTTATCCCAAGCCATAAGAGAGAAGAGGAAAGACTGTACTACAAAGCATCCCCTTCAACTGAACAGGCTTTGGTATTTCAAAGATAAAAAATTCCCGTCAGGAAAAGATGGCAAATGCACAGAACAACCATTGGCTTGGTGTATTTTTAAAAGGATCTACAGAGAGTAATGTAAAACAAATACCCAGTTCACATCATGGTGTTTGGAGTGATAACTAGTTATGGCAATGTTATGCCTTCATCTTACCACAGGGGCTCAGACTCAGCACACAGGCGGTCCTGGGCATGATGGTAAACTGCATCCAGCAGCAAGGTCTCTGATTGGGAGGTTGTGAGGAACCTCTTAACTGCTGTTGTTCCCAGGTTCACCCTTATTCGAAGTGGTAGTGCCTGTTAGAGTACCCGCAATGGGCAAATAGTTAACCCCCAAACTGGAGTCAAAACACTATGAAAGTATAAAAATATGCTTTTATAAAAATATATACATAAAAATAGACTTTTATAGAAAAATATAGATTTTTGAAAGAAAAATATTGCCATAACACATTCTTGAAGGAAAAAAAATTATTCACAGCAAAAACATTTTTGAATACAAAACTAGAAAACATTTTCAGTTTTCTAAAATAAAAAAGAATAAAAACAAAAAAATTTCATTAAAATTTGACTAAATCAACCTTCTCACTATAACTGAACATTAAAAAAAAAATACCTTAAAACCCCACCTTTTTGTCATTAAATAACCCACAGAGGTGTCGATATGCCATTAAACAAAACTCAAACTCAACAGACAGGCTTGCATCAAGTGTCTTGAGGAAGTAGTGCTGCTCTTTGTCAAGAGAGTTGCTGTGGGAAGACAAGACTTTTAACTATGTCACACAAGCAGGAGAATCCAGTCATGGCTGTCAGACAATTTCTGTGATCATCTCACCCCTTACATCTGGCCACCTAACTCCCCAGACTGCAGCACCACCTCGATTATTATGTTTGGTACGCAGATATGTAGTGTGTGTAAACTTCGATATACTCTCAAGTTTATTTTTTTATTTTCTTGATCTAATCATTAAGCTAATGATTGATAGATTTTCAAATATACCCTATATTAAAATTTCAGATATACCCTGTATTAAAATTTAGATCTTGGGGTCATCCTTTGCTAGAATGCTAGGGAATTCAAAGAGGTGCCTGCCTTAGTAGACAATTTCAAATTGTATTGCATCATCTAGGATTGGTGAGTAGGACATGAGAGATATAGTCACAGAAAATGGAATTGGTAATCTAAGTTCAAATTCAGGGCTTAGCTGTTCCTTTTTTGCATAAATTACTTTGGAAAAGGCATGAATCCATTCCTGGGTAACTTGATTAAATAGCAGAGTAGACTGGATTCTTTAGCCTTGGATAAAACTAATCTAAGAGAAGGAAAACCCAAAATTCCAAAATGTAAAAGAAGCAATGAGGAACCACTCCACTTTTTTTTTCCAAGAATGCATGGTAATTATCAGATAATAAAGAAAAGGAATCTGTAAATATTAAAAGAAAAAAAAAAGATATCTAAATATAGATAAATTTAAGTTCAGTGCTAGTTTGGCATCTAGGTCTCATCATTTTATAGTTTAAATTGTCAGATGTAAATGTAACTCTGTTGTAGAGTGGCTGACACCCCTGTAGTACTCTCAAAGATGAAATTGTTCATTGTCTGAAATGGTCTATTTCAGTAAAGAACAGTAGCATTCAAGGCAGAATATTTGAGTGTCATTTAAGTAATATTTGGATTGATTACTTCGGTGACTATTGTGATCTAAAACCCCTCCTCTCTGTGTTCTAAATTCTGTCTTGTCTGTTATTGCAACTATGGTACTGTTCTGTGTATATCTGTTTAGTACCAGATATTGTGCTAAATAATACCACAGCACACTTTCTCTGTGTATTGCATCCACTTCAGCGATACAACAAACCCTCTTTGTGCTTTCCAGACAACTTTGATATTCAAAAATTTAAATGCAAAGTCAATCATTATTTTCCTGTTCTTTTTTGTTCTCTTTCCGTAATAGTGTTTTCCCCATATTCCTTCATACTGAGTAACCCATTGCATATTAGTAGCTTTATTGCCTTGCTTAGAAAGAAATGACTAAAAAAAAATAGCTCATTAATTTTAATCTTTTTTTTTTTTTTTTGTTGCAAATCCTATGTCCATCTTAGATTCACTTACATGCAAATACTCATTGGAAAGGTAGAAGTTGCAGTTACATTTGGTCGATTTCACTGTAAAAGGTTGGGACCTACTTACTAGTCTAGTAGTTTGACTAAAGTCATGCAGAGTGGGCACCGGGGAGTTAAGCTCATTGGAGCAGAAGCCATGAAAATATTTGTAGAAGAGACAGAGGGAAGCCACACTATGTCAGTGAGGAAATGGCAGGAGTTGAGCTACCAGGTCAGGATCAGTTACATTGCAGATTCTCCATTGGATTTTGTCAAGAACCCTGGAATGAATAGCAGGGGCACCCGACCAGATGTGACAGCAGTATTCAATGCACGGACAGATGTTATATATATGAAAGATGGATTCAGATGAGAAAAACTTCCTGGCCCTAGACAGGGAACCAACCTTCCTAGCAGCAGATTTAGCTATGGATTCATTTCCATGTAGTCATTCCACTTGAGGTCGGTTGATAGTTAGGCCAAGGAGGCACTGTGTTTTGCTTTCAAGGAGAGTAGACTGATCCATTCTGATGGGGGGGGGGTAGGAGCGGTGCGGTTGTCTATGGTGGTTAAAGGATAGCATCTTTGTTTGGTAGCTTTAAAATTTATGAGCTATTTTTTACCCCAGTCCACCACAGATAGATCTTTTTCAAGACCAGCAGCGAGGTTTGCTGTCAGCTTTGGCAGATTTGTTATTGAGTAAATAGCTGTGTCATCAGCATAGATGCCTACTTGGGATCTGATTACATTAGGGAGATCATTGAAGATCAGAAAAAGCATAGGACCTAGAATAGAGCTTTGAGGGACACCCGCATTTGTATGACAGTATCTGGAATCATGCTCATTCAATACTCCCTTTATTATGCGATTTGAAAGGCATGAATGGATAAAATCAAACAAGCACCCAGTCATGCCATAGCCTTGCGGCTTGTGTAGAAGGCCTGTATGCCAGACTCTGTCAAATGCCTTGGAGATATCTAGTGCAACAGCTCGAGCTTTGCTGTTTTTATTGAGAGCCTTGTATATATACTGTGATGGTTGTTAGCATATCAGCAGTAGACCTAGTGAAGTGAAAACCATACTGTTTATCGGAGAAGAGGTCATGGGCTGTGAGATGTTGTACCATTTCAGCATTGATAATAGCCTCGAACACTTTGCTAAAATATCAGTAGGAGGCAGATAGGGCAATAATTAGAGGGGTCCTAGGGTTCTCCAGTGTTCTTAAATGCAGGAACCCCAAAGGAGGACTTCCAGCAGGCAGGAAAGCAAGAAGCAGAGAGGCAGGAGTTGTAGAGTTTGGAGAAGACAGTGGAGAATTCAGGGTCACATTTCTTCAGGACAATGATTTTGTTTAATCTGCTCGCCTTTTGGAGGTGGTTAAGCTTTGAAATTGTTAGAGACCAGCGAGGGAATACTGTGAACGTCACTCAGTTGAGCTTCAGTTCTAGGTGGGAAATCAGGTGCAGATACCATAGACGAATGAAATATTGAGTTGGAGAATCTGCGAGCAAAGCGCTCGGCTTTGTCTACTGAATATGTTAGGAGCTCAGATTCATTGATTAAAGTTGGTGATTGAGAGCTTGCTGTTATTTAACACATTTTTGCAGAGCCGCCAGTAGTCTTTGAAGATAAACTTGTGGGATGCTGTCCACTGCTTCATTCTTTCAGCAAACAGCAGCTTAGCACCATTTAGGATCCTCTTGCACTCATTATGAGCAGAGGCAAAAAGGCACCTATTATGGTCAGATGTGTGGCTCCAATCAAGCCAGAAGTAGTGATTCCTATGGGCAATAACAGGAGAGAACCAGGGAGAAAAATGGGGTTGAAGTCGTAACTTCCTGGCTGGGATGAAAGCATAAACGCCAGTTTTAACCCAAGAGGAGACCTTGAATACATAGTCTTCAACGGGAAGACTAAGAACTTTGTTCCAAGGGATGTCACACAGGAAATTGCGGAACGACTCCCGGTCTGCTCTTTGGTAGCAGTAAGATGCTCTACTGGTCGGGGGGGTTCCTGGGAGGTGGGGATGTTGAGGGAGATATTAACGGTAACCACAGAGTTGCCAAGAGGACAAAGCTGCATAACATGGCAAGAGTGAAAAAGAGATCTAGCAGTGAGTCAGTTCCATTAGTTATTAGTGTTATTATATATCAATAAAGTATCATTAGGAAGTAAAAACTGAGCTTTTTAGATAACAGAGCATAAGCCTTTTATTTCGCAGTTTCAGTCAGTTAAGTGCCATACATGATACGCACTTGGGTGATCATGTCTTGAAAGGGACATGACTGACTGGGCAGAAGATTATCCCGCAGTAGGTTGCCATTGCTTTCTGCGGTAGACTGGTTGCCAGCCAAGGCTATAGAACCCAATCTGTCCTATTATTTGACTCCTAGCTAGAGGAGAAAGAAATGTATTATATTGTTATGTAGTAATTAGTGGAGGATCAGTTTATTACTTCATAACAATATAAAACTGATCCCCCATTTTATGCTCAGTAGAAACCTTAATCATGTCTTCAACTATTTTATTCAGTCAGTTAAGGGCCATACATGATACACACTTGGGCGATCATGCCTTGAAAGAGACATGACTAACTGAGCAGAATATTTTCATGCAGTAGGTTATTATTACTTTCTGGTGTAGACTGGTTACCAACCAATCTTTTCCTGGCAGAAATTTTTTCTTAAATTAGAAATATCAAAGCCTGTTCAGTTGGAGGGGGGTGCTTGAATTTGGTCAGTAGCACTGTCTTTACTCTTCTCTCTCATGGGTTGCGATTAAAATTGGCCCTTTCTCATCTTGCATGGGGAATACCAAATGTTTTCATGTGTTCCTGGTTATGGACATGATTGACTTGGAGGGATCATTATCAATCCATGCCTGAATCTCACCAAAATATTTGGGAGTTCTTTACTTAGCAGAATGAGCAGAGTGAGTTTTCCAAGCTGTTCTACCTTCGTAATCACCATTAGACTCATCCAACTCATTCTGAATTTTCTGCACTGTCTTCAGATTGCTACCCAGACATTCTGAAATGTTCATATTGGAGCTTCATTTGTGAATACCAAGCAGTGCAGCATGTCGTTTACAAATTTCTGGTTGAGTGAATTGCATTATGGTGCTCTTTCTCTCACAGATGGTGCCCAACTGACCCTACTATACCGTGGAGTTGACAAAATTGAAAACATACAACACACATGCAAAATTAGAAATATAAAAGTGTTACAATTTACAGTCTGTCCTGCTATTTAAAACACAGCTGGAGAGAGAAGAGACAAATTAATACATTTCTGAACAGTATTTGCATGTAAGTGAATGCAAACTTGACTCTCTGATTTCTTTTTCTGAGTTGATATTCATTGCATCATGTCACAGAGTAAGCTTTTCTTAATAGCCATGTTTTCTCTCGTGCAGGCTTAAAATTAAAGGAAATTAAATTGCCAAACCGTCATCGAACTACAGATGCAGGTATTTTGCACCTTGCAGGTAGGTTACATTTGATCTTGTTTTTAAAATGTTTCATAAATTCTTTTATGTCAGAACTTAAAGAAAGCAAGTTTAATTGTAATTTATTTTTATTTTTTTAGATCTTAAACATTTTTTAAAAGTTTGTGGATCAAAAAAGTTTAGTCTAAACTCTTGCTGACGATATTAGATGTGAAATAACCATTTTAATGTAAGTGCAGTATGCATAATAATGACTTTGATGCAAGTGCAGTAACATGGCTTTGACGCCAGTGCAGTAAACATGGCTTTGACGCTGTGCAGTAAATATGGCTTTGATGTCAGTGCAGTAAACATGACTTGATGTCAGTGCAGTAAACATGGCTTTGACGCTAGTGCAGTAACATGGCTTTTGACGTCAGTGCAGTAAACATTAAGTTTTGATGTCAGTGCAGTAAACATGAATTTTGATAGTCAGTGCAGTAAACATGGCTTTGATGTCAGTGCAGTAAACATGACTTTGATGTCAGTGCAGTAAACATGGTTTTGATGTCATAGCAAACATGACTTTGATGTCAGTGCAGTAAACATGTTTTTGATGTCAGTGAAAAATACAGTTTTGATGTCAGTGAAACATGACTTTAGTCAGTGCAGTAAACATGGCTTTTGACATTGTCAGTGTAGCAAACATGACTTTGATGTCAGTGCAGTAAAACATGGCTTTGATGTCAGTGCAGTAAACATGGCTTTGATGTCAGTGCAGTAAACATGACTTAGATGTCAGTGCAGAAATATACTTTTGATAAGCCAGTAGTAAACATGGTTTTGATGTCAGTGCAGTAAACATGACTTTGATGTCATGGTAAACATATTGATGTCAGTGCAGTAAACACAGCTTTCTGATGTCAGTGCAGTAAACATGGCTTTTATTGCTGGTGCAGTAAACATGGCTTTGAGCAATAGTGCAAACATGGCTTTGATGTCAGTGCATAAACATGGCTTTGATGTCAGTGCAGTAAACATGACTTTGATGTCAGTGCAGTAAACATGGCTTTGATGTCAGGTGCAGTAAACATGACTTTGATGTCAGTGCAGTAAACATGGCTTTGATGTCAGTGCAGTAAACATGGCTTTGATGTCAGTGCAGTAAACATGGCTTTGATGTCAGTAAAGAAACATGGCTTTGATGTCAGTGCAGTAAACATGGCTTTGATGTCAGTGCAGTAAACATGGCTGATATTGTGGGTGCAGTAAACATGCTTGATGTCAGCAGCAAACATGACTTTGATGTCAGCAGTAAACATGGCTTTGATGTCAGTGCAGTAAACATGACTTCTGATACGTGCAGTAAATGATGGCTTTGATGTCAGCAGTAAACATGACTTTGATGTCAGTGCAGTAAACATGGCTTTATTATTGTGTGCAGTAAACATGGCTTTGATGTCAGTGCAGTAAACATGCCTTTGATGTGTCGCGCAGTAAACATGACTTTGATGTCAGTGCAGTAAACATGGCTTTGTTGTCAGTGCAGTAAACATGACTTGATGTCAGTGCAGTAAACATGACTTTGATGTCAGTGCAGTAAACATGGCTTTGATGTCAGTGCAGTAAACATGGCTTTGACGTCAGTGCAGTAAACATGACTTTGATGTCAGTGCAGTAAACATGGCTTTGATGTCCAAGTGCAGTAAGCATTGATGTCAGTGCAGTAAACATGGCTTTGATGTCAGTGCAGTAAACATGGCTTTGATGTCAGTGCAGTAAACATGGCTTTGATGTCAGTGCAGTAAACATGGCTTTGATGTCAGTGCAGTAAACATGACTTTGATGTCAGTGCAGTAAACATGGCTTTGATGTCAGTGCAGTAAACATGGCTTTGATGTAAGTGCAGTAAACATGACTTTGATGTCAGTGCAGTAAACATGACTTTGATGTCAGTGCAGTAAACATGACTTTGATGTCAGTGCAGTAAACATGGCTTTGATGTCAGTGCAGTAAACATGGCTTTGATGTCAAGTGCAGTAAACATGGCTTTGATGTCAGTGCAGTAAACATGGCTTTGATGTCAGTGCAGTAAACATGGCTTTGATGTCAGTGCAGTAAACATGACTTTGATGTCAGTGCAGTAAACATGGCTTTGATGTCAGTGCAGTAAACATGACTTTTGATGTCAGTGCAGTAAACATGGCTTTGATGTCAGTGCAGTAAACATGGCTTTGATGTCAGTGCAGTAAACATGGCTTTGATGTCAGTGCAGTAAACATGGCTTTGATGTGAGTGCAGTAAACATGACTTTGATGTCAGTGCAGTAAACATGACTTTGATGTCAGTGCAGTAAACATGACTTTGATGTCAGTGCAGTAAACATGGCTTTGATGTCAGTGCAGTAAACATGACTTTGATGTCAGTGCAGTAAACATGGCTTTGATGTCAGTGCAGTAAACATGACTTTGATGTCAGTGCAGTAAACATGGCTTTGATGTCAGTGCAGTAAACATGACTTTGATGTCCAGTGCAGTAAACATGGCTTTGATGTCAGTGCAGTAAACATGGCTTTGATGTCAGTGCAGTAAACATGGCTTTGATGTCAGTGCAAACAGCTTGTGGCTTTGATGTCAGTGCAGTAAACATGGCTTTGATGTCAGTGCAGTAAACATGACTTTGATGTCAGTGCAGTAAACATGGCTTTGATGTCAGTGCAGTAAACTTTCGGCTTTGATGTCAGTGCAGTAAACATGACTTTGATGTCAGTGCAGTAAACATGGCTTTGATGTCAGTGCAGTAAACATGACTTTGATGTCAGTGCCATTAAACATGGCTTTGATGTCAGTGCAGTAAAACATGACTTTGATGTCAGTGCAGTAAACATGGCTTTGATGTCAGTGCAGTAAACATGGCTTTGATGTCAGTGCAGTAAACATGGCTTTGATGTCAGTGCAGTAAACATGGCTTTGATGTCAGTGCAGTAAACATGGCTTTGATGTCAGTGCAGTAAAGCAGCTTTGATGTCAGTGCAGTAAACATGGCTTTGATGTCAGTGCAGTAAACATGACTTTGATGTCAGTGCAGTAAACATGGCTTTGATGTCAGTGCAGTAAACATGACTTTGATGTCAGTGCGGTAAACATGGCTTTGATGTCAGTGCAGTAAACATGACTTTGATGTCAGTGCAGTAAACATGGCTTTGATGTCAGTGCAGTAAACATGACTTTGATGTCAGTGCAGTAAACATGGCTTTGATGTCAGTGCAGTAAACATGACTTTGATGTCGGTGCAGTAAACATGGCTTTGATGTCAGTGCAGTAAACATGACTTTGATGTCAGTGCAGTAAACATGGCTTTGATGTCAGTGCAGTAAACATGACTTTGATGTCAGTGCAGTAAACATGGCTTTGATGTCAGTGCAGTAAACATGACTTTGATGTCAGTGCAGTAAACATGGCTTTGATGTCAGTGCAGTAAACATGACTTTGATGTCAGTGCAGTAAACATGACTTTGATGTCAGTGCATTAAACATGGCTTTGATGTCAGTGCAGTAAGCATGACTTTGATGTCAGTGCAGTAAACATGACTTTGATGTCAGTGCAGTAAACATGGCTTTGATGTCAGTGCAGTAAACATGACTTTGATGTCAGTGCAGTAAACATGGCTTTGATGTCAGTGCAGTAAACATGACTTTGATGTCAGTGCAGTAAACATGGCTTTGATGTCAATTGCAGTAAACATGACTTTGATGTCAGTGCAGTAAACATGACTTTGATGTCAGTGCAGTAAACATGGCTTTGATGTCAGTGCAGTAAACATGGCTTTGATGTCAGTGCAGTAAACATGGCTTTGATGTCAGTGCAGTAAACATGACTTTGATGTCAGTGCAGTAAACATGGCTTTGATGTCAGTGCAGTAAACATGACTTTGATGTCAGTGCAGTAAACATGACTTTGATGTCAGTGCAGTAAACATGGCACAGTGTCAGTGCAGTAAACATGACTTTGATGTCAGTGCAGTAAACATGGCTTTGATGTCAGTGCAGTAAACATGGCTTTGATGTCAGTGCAGTAAACATGACTTTGATGTCAGTGCAGTAAACATGGCTTTGATGTCAGTGCAGTAAACATGGCTTTGATGTCAGTGCAGTAAACATGGCTTTGATGTCAGTGCAGTAAACATGGCTTTGATGTCAGTGCAGTAAACATGACTTGATGTCAGTGCAGTAAACATGGCTTTGATGTCAGTGCAGTAAACATGACTTTGATGTCAGTGCAGTAAACATGGCTTTGATGTCAGTGCAGTAAACATGGCTTTGATGTCAGTGCAGTAAACATGACTTTGATGTCAGTGCAGTAAACATGGCTTTGATGTCAGTGCAGTAAACATGGCTTTGATGTCAGTGCAGTAAACATGGCTTTGATGTCAGTGCAGTAAACATGGCTTTGATGTCAGTGCAGTAAACATGGCTTTGATGTCAGTGCAGTAAACATGGCTTTGATGTCAGTGCAGTAAACATGACTTTGATGTCAGTGCAGTAAACATGGCTTTGATGTCAGTGCAGTAAACATGGCTTTGATGTCAGTGCAGTAAACATGGCTTTGATGTCAGTGCAGTAAACATGACTTTGATGTCAGTGCAGTAAACATGGCTTTGATGTCAGTGCAGTAAACATGGCTTTGATGTCAGTGCAGTAAACATGGCTTTGATGTCAGTGCAGTAAACATGGCTTTGATGTCAGTGCAGTAAACATGACTTTGATGTCAGTGCAGTAAACATGACTTTGATGTCAGTGCAGTAAACATGGCTTTGATGTCAATTTGCAGTAACATGACTTTGATGTCAGTGCAGTAAACATGACTTTGATGTCAGTGCAGTAAACATGGCTTTGATGTCAGTGCAGTAAACATGGCTTTGATGTCAGTGCAGTAAACATGGCTTTGATGTCAGTGCAGTAAACATGGCTTTGATGTCAGTGCAGTAAACATGGCTTTGATGTCAGTGCAGTAAACATGACTTTGATGTCAGTGCAGTAAACATGGCTTTGATGTCAGTGCAGTAAACATGGCTTTGATGTCAGTGCAGTAAACATGACTTTGATGTCAGTGCAGTAAACATGGCTTTGATGTCAGTGCAGTAAACATGACTTTGATGTCAGTGCAGTAAACATGGCTTTGATGTCAGTGCAGTAAACATGACTTTGATGTGTCAGTGCAGTAAACATGGCTTTGATGTCAGTGCAGTAAACATGACTTTGATGTCAGTGCAGTAAACATGGCTTTGATGTCAGTGCAGTAAACATGACTTTGATGTCAGTGCAGTAAACATGGCTTTGATGTCAGTGCAGTAAACATGACTTTGATGTCAGTGCAGTAAACATGGCTTTGATGTCAGTGCAGTAAACATGCTTTGATGTCAGTGCAGTAAACATGACTTTTGATGTCAGTGCAGTAAACATGGCTTTGATGTCAGTGCAGTAAACATGGCTTTGATGTCAGTGCAGTAAACATGACTTTGATGTCAGTGCAGTAAACATGACTTTGATGTCAGTGCAGTAAACATGGCTTTGATGTCAGTGCAGTAAACATGACTTTGATGTCAGTGCAGTAAACATGGCTTTGATGTCAGTGCAGTAAACATGACTTTGATGTCAGTGCAGTAAACATGACTTTGATGTCAGTGCAGTAAACATGGCTTTGATGTCAGTGCAGTAAACATGACTTTGATGTCAGTGCAGTAAACATGGCTTTGATGTCAGTGCAGTAAACATGGCTTTGATGTCAGTGCAGTAAACATGACTTTGATGTCAGTGCAGTAAACATGACTTTGATGTCAGTGCAGTAAACATGGCTTTGATGTCAGTGCAGTAAACATGGCTTTGATGTCAGGTGCAGTAAACATGACTTTATTCAGTGCAGTAAACATGACTTTGATGTCAGTGCAGTAAACATGACTTTGATGTCAGTGCAGTAAACATGACTTTGATGTCAGTGCAGTAAACATGACTTTGATGTCAGTGCAGTAAACATGACTTTGATGTCCAGTGCAGTAAACATGACTTTGATGTCAGTGCAGTAAACATGACTTTGATGTCAGTGCAGTAAACATGACTTTGATGTCAGTGCAGTAAACATGGCTTTGATGTCAGTGCAGTAACATGGCTTTGATGTCAGTGCAGTAAACATGGCTTTGATGTCAGTGCAGTAAACATGACTTTGATGTCAGTGCAGTAAACATGACTTTGATGTCAGTGCAGTAAACATGGCTTTGATGTCAGTGCAGTAAACATGGCTTTGATGTCAGTGCAGTAAACATGGCTTTGATGTCAGTGCAGTAAACATGGCTTTGATGTCAGTGCAGTAAACATGGCTTTGATGTCAGTGCAGTAAACATGGCTTTGATGTCAGTGCAGTAAACATGACTTTGATGTCAGTGCAGTAAAGCATGACTTTGATGTCAGTGCAGTAAACATGGCTTTGATGTCAGTGCAGTAAACATGGCTTTGATGTCAGTGCAGTAAACATGACTTTGATGTCAGTGCAGTAAACATGACTTTGATGTCAGTGCAGTAAACATGACACAGTGTCAGTGCAGTAAACATGGCTTTGATGTCAGTGCAGTAAACATGGCTTTGATGTCAGTGCAGCAAACATGGCTTTGATGTCAGTGCAGCAAACATGAGCAGTGTCAGTGCAGCAAACATGGCTTTGATGCAGTGCAGCAAACATGGCTTTGATGTCAGTGCAGCAAACATGGCTTTGATGTCAGTGCAGTAAACATGGCTTTGATGTCAGTGCAGTAAACATGGCTTTGATGTCAGTGCAGTAAACATGGCTTTATGTCAGTGCAGTAAACATGGCTTTGATGTCAGTGCAGTAAACATGGCTTTGATGTCAGTGCAGTAAACATGGCTTTGATGTCAGTGCAGTAAACATGGCTTTGATGTCAGTGCAGTAAACATGGCTTTGATGTCAGTGCAGTAAACATGGCTTTGATGTCAGTGCAGTAAACATGGCTTTGATGTCAGTGCAGTAAACATGGCTTTGATGTCAGTGCAGTAAACATGGCTTTGATGTCAGTGCAGTAAACATGGCTTTGATGTCCAGTGCAGTAAACATGGCTTTGATGTCAGTGCAGTAAACATGGCTTTGATGTCAGTGCAGTAAACATGGCTTTGATGTCAGTGCAGTAAACATGGCTTTGATGTCAGTGCAGTAAACATGGCTTTGATGTCAGTGCAGTAAACATGGCTTTGATGTCAGTGCAGTAAACATGGCTTTGATGTCAGTGCAGCAAACATGGCTTTGATGTCAGTGCAGCAAACATGGCTTTGATGTCAGTGCAGCAAACATGGCTTTGATGTCAGTGCAGCAAACATGGCTTTGATGTCAGTGCAGTAAACATGGCTTTGATGTCAGTGCAGTAACCATGGCTTTGATGTCAGTGCAGCAAACATGACTTTGATGTCAGTGCAGCAAACATGGCTTTGATGTCAGTGCAGTAAACATGGCTTTGATGTCAGTCCATAATCCTTATGGCTTTGATGTCAGTGCAGTAGCTTATGGCTTTGATGTCAGTGCAGTAAACATGGCTTTGATGTCAGTGCAGTAAACATGGCTTTGATGTCAGTGCAGTAAACATGACTTTGATGTCAGTGCAGTAAACATGGCTTTGATGTCAGTGCAGTAAACATGGCTTTGATGTCAGTGCAGTAAACATGGCTTTGATGTCAGTGCAGTAAACATGGCTTTGATGTCAGTGCAGTAAACATGGCTTTGATGTCAGTGCAGTAAACATGGCTTTGATGTCAGTGCAGTAAACATGGCTTTGATGTCAGTGCAGTAAACATGACTTTGATGTCAGTGCAGTAAACATGACTTTGATGTCAGTGCAGTAAACATGACTTTGATGTCAGTGCAGTAAACATGACTTTGATGTCAGTGCAGTAAACATGGCTTTGATGTCAGTGCAGTAAACATGGCTTTGATGTCAGTACAGTAAACATGGCTTTGATGTCAGTGCAGTAAACATGGCTTTGATATTAAGTGCAGTAAACATGACTTTGATGTCAGTGCAGTAAACATGACTTTGATGTCAGTGCAGTAAACATGGCTTTGATGTCAGTGCAGTAAACATGGCTTTGATGTCAGTGCAGTAAACATGGCTTTGATGTCAGTGCAGTAAACATGACTTTGATGTCAGTGCAGTAAACATGGCTTTGATGTCAGTGCAGTAAAACATGGCTTTGATGTCAGTGCAGTAAACATGGCTTTGATGTCAGTGCAGTAAACATGGCTTTGATGTCAGTGCAGTAAACATGGCTTTGATGTCAGTGCAGTAAACATGACTTTGATGTCAGTGCAGTAAACATGACTTTGATGTCAGTGCAGTAAACATGACTTTGATGTCAGTGCAGTAAACATGACTTTGATGTCCAGGTGCAGTAAACATGGCTTTGATGTCAGTGCAGTAAACATGGCTTTGATGTCAGTGCAGTAAACATGGCTTTGATGTCAGTGCAGTAAACATGGCTTTGATGTCCAGTGCAGTAAACATGGCTTTGATGTCAGTGCAGTAAACATGGCTTTGATGTCAGTGCAGTAAACATGGCTTTGATGTCAGTGCAGTAAACATGGCTTTGATGTCAGTGCAGTAAACATGGCTTTGATGTCAGTGCAGTAACCATGGCTTCGATGTCGTGCAGTAAACATGGCTTTGATGATGTCAGTGCAGTAAACATGGCTTTGATGTCAGTGCAGTAAACATGGCTTTGATGTCAGTGCAGTAAACATGACTTTGATGTCAGTGCAGTAAACATGACTTTGATGTCAGTGCAGTAAACATGGCTTTGATGTCAGTGCAGTAAACATGACTTTGATGTCAGTGCAGTAAACATGACTTTGATGTCAGTGCAGTAAACATGGCTTTGATGTCAGTGCAGTAAACATGGCTTTGATGTCCAGTGCAGTAAACATGGCTTTGATGTCAGTGCAGTAAACATGGCTTTGATGTCAGTGCGGTAACATGACTTTGATGTCAGTGCAGTAAACATGGCTTTGATGTCAGTGCAGTAAACATGACTTTGATGTCAGTGCAGTAAACATGGCTTTGATGTCAGTGCAGTAAACATGACTTTGATGTCAGTGCAGTAAACATGACTTTGATGTCAGTGCAGTAAACATGACTTTGATGTCAGTGCAGTAAACATGACTTTGATGTCAGTGCAGTAAACATGGCTTTGATGTCAGTGCAGTAAACATGACTTTGATGTCAGTGCAGTAAACATGACTTTGATGTCAGTGCAGTAAACATGGCTTTGATGTCAGTGCAGTAAACATGGCTTTGATGTCAGTGCAGTAAACATGACTTTGATGTCAGTGCAGTAAACATGACTTTGATGTCAGTGCAGTAAACATGGCTTTGATGTCAGTGCAGTAAACATGACTTTGATGTCAGTGCAGTAAACATGGCTTTGATGTGAGTACAGTAAACATGGCTTTGATGTCAGTGCAGTAAACATGACTTTGATGTCAGTGCAGTAAACATGGCTTTGATGTCAGTGCAGTAAACATGACTTTGATGTCAGTGCAGTAAACATGACTTTGATGTCAGTGCAGTAAACATGACTTTGATGTCAGTGCAGTAAACATGGCTTTGATGTCAGTGCAGTAAACATGGCTTTGATGTCAGTGCAGTAAACATGGCTTTGATGTCAGTGCAGTAAACATGACTTTGATGTCAGTGCAGTAAACATGACTTTGATGTCAGTACAGTAAACATGGCTTTGATGTCAGTGCAGTAAACATGGCTTTGATGTCAGTGCAGTAAACATGGCTTTGATGTCAGTGCAGTAAACATGACTTTGATGTCAGTGCAGTAAACATGGCACAGTGTCAGTGCAGTAAACATGACTTTGATGTCAGTGCAGTAAACATGGCTTTGATGTCAGTGCAGTAAACATGACTTTGATGTCAGTGCAGTAAACATGACTTTGATGTCAGTGCAGTAAACATGACTTTGATGTCAGTGCAGTAAACATGACTTTGATGTCAGTGCAGTAAACATGGCTTTGATGTCAGTGCAGTAAACATGACTGATGTCAGTGCAGTAAACATGGCTTTGATGTCAGTGCAGTAAACATGGCTTTGATGTCAGTGCAGTAAACATGACTTTGATGTCAGTGCAGTAAACATGACTTTGATGTCAGTGCAGTAAACATGGCTTTGATGTCAGTGCAGTAAACATGACTTTGATGTCAGTGCAGTAAACATGGCTTTGATGTCAGTGCAGTAAACATGGCTTTGATGTCAGTGCAGTAAACATGGCTTTGATGTCAGTGCAGTAAACATGGCTTTGATGTCAGTGCAGTAAACATGGCTTTGATGTCAGTGCAGTAAACATGGCTTTGATGTCAGTGCAGTAAACATGGCTTTGATGTCAGTGCAGTAAACATGGCTTTGATGTCAGTGCAGTAAACATGGCTTTGATGTCAGTGCAGTAAACATGGCTTTGATGTCAGTGCAGTAAACATGGCTTTGATGTCAGTGCAGTAAACATGGCTTTGATGTCAGTGCAGTAAACATGGCTTTGATGTCAGTGCAGTAAACATGGCTTTGATGTCAGTGCAGTAAACATGGCTTTGATGTCAGTGCAGTAAACATGACTTTGATGTCAGTGCAGTAAACATGACTTTGATGTCAGTGCAGTAAACATGGCTTTGATGTCAGTGCAGTAAACATGGCTTTGATGTCAGTGCAGTAAACATGGCTTTGATGTCAGTGCAGTAAACATGGCTTTGATGTCAGTGCAGTAAACATGGCTTTGATGTCAGTGCAGTAAACATGGCTTTGATGTCAGTGCAGTAAACATGGCTTTGATGTCAGTGCAGTAAACATGGCTTTAGTGTCAGTGCAGTAAACATGGCTTTGATGTCAGTGCAGTAAACATGGCTTTGATGTCAGTGCAGTAAACATGGCTTTGATGTCAGTGCAGTAAACATGGCTTTGATGTCAGTGCAGTAAACATGGCTTTGATGTCAGTGCAGTAAACATGGCTTTGATGTCAGTGCAGTAAACATGGCTTTGATGTCAGTGCAGTAAACATGGCTTTGATGTCCAGTGCAGTAAACATGGCTTTGATGTCAGTGCAGTAAACAGCTTTGATGTCAGTGCAGTAAACATGGCTTTGATGTCAGTGCAGTAAACATGGCTTTGATGTCGGTGCAGCAAGCTTATGGCTTTGATGTCAGTGCAGTAAACATGGCTTTGATGTCAGTGCAGTAAACATGGCTTTGATGTCAGTGCAGTAAACATGGCTTTGATGTCAGTGCAGTAAACATGGCTTTGATGTCAGTGCAGTAAACATGGCTTTGATGTCAGTGCAGTAAACATGGCTTTGATGTCAGTGCAGTAAACATGGCTTTGATGTCAGTGCAGTAAACATGGCTTTGATGTCAGTGCAGTAAACATGGCTTTGATGTCAGTGCAGTAAACATGGCTTTGATGTCAGTGCAGTAAACATGGCTTTGATGTCAGTGCAGTAAACATGGCTTTGATGTCAGTGCAGTAAACATGGCTTTGATGTCAGTGCAGTAAACATGGCTTTGATGTCAGTGCAGTAAACATGGCTTTGATGTCAGTGCAGTAAACATGGCTTTGATGTCAGTGCAGTAAACATGGCTTTGATGTCAGTGCAGTAAACATGGCTTTGATGTCAGTGCAGTAAACATGGCTTTGATGTCAGTGCAGTAAACATGGCTTTGATGTCAGTGCAGTAAACATGGCTTTGATGTCAGTGCAGTAAACATGGCTTTGATGTCAGTGCAGTAAACATGGCTTTGATGTCAGTGCAGTAAACATGGCTTTGATGTCAGTGCAGTAAACATGGCTTTGATGTCAGTGCAGTAAACATGGCTTTGATGTCAGTGCAGTAAACATGGCTTTGATGTCAGTGCAGTAAACATGGCAGTGTCAGTGCAGTAAACATGGCTTTGATGTCAGTGCAGTAAACATGGCTTTGATGTCAGTGCAGTAAACATGGCTTTGATGTCAGTGCAGTAAACATGGCTTTGATGTCAGTGCAGTAAACATGGCTTTGATGTCAGTGCAGTAAACATGGCTTTGATGTCAGTGCAGTAACATGGCTTTGATGTCAGTGCAGTAAACATGGCTTTGATGTCAGTGCAGTAAACATGGCTTTGATGTCAGTGCAGTAAACATGGCTTTGATGTCAGTGCAGTAAACATGGCTTTGATGTCAGTGCAGTAAACATGGCTTTGATGTCAGTGCAGTGGCTGTGGCTTTGATACAGTGCAGCAAGCATGGCTTTGATGTCAGTGCAGCAAACATGGCTTTGATGTCAGTGCAGCAAACATGGCTGATATCGTGCAGCAAACATGGCTTTGATGATGCAGCAAACATGGCTTTGATGTCAGTGCAGCAAACATGGCTTTGATGTCAGTGCAGCAAACATGGCGCGATGTCCGGTGCAGCAAACGCTGGCTTTGATCGTCAGTGCAGCAAACATGGCTTTGATGTCAGTGCAGCAAACATGGCTTTGATGTCAGTGCAGCAAGCATGGCTTTGATGTCAGTGCAGCAAACATGGCCTTGATGTCAGTGCGGCAAACATGGCCTTGATGTCAGTGCAGCAAACATGGCCTTGATGTCAGTGCAGCAAACAATATGGAAATGTCAGTGCAGCAAACATGGCCTTGATGTCAGTGCAGCAAACATGGCCTTGATGTCAGTGCAGCAAACATGGCTTTGATGTCAGTGCAGCAAACATGGCTTTGATGTCAGTGCAGCAAACATGGCTTTGATGTCAGTGCAGCAAACATGGCTTTGATGTCAGTGCAGCAAACATGGCTTTGATGTCAGTGCAGTAAACATGGCTTTGATGTCAGTGCGGTAAACATGGCATGATGTCAGTGCAGCAAACATGGCCTTGATGTAAGTGCTGCAAACGTAGTGACTTTGACGTAAGTGCAGCAAACGTAGTGACTTTGACGTAAGTGCAGCAAACGTAGTGACTTTGACGTAAGTGCAGCAAACGTAGTGACTTTGACGTAAGTGCAGTAAACGTAGTGACTTTGACGTAAGTGCAGTAAACGTAGTGACTTTGACGTAAGTGCAGTAAACGTAACGACTTTGACGTAAGTGCAGTAAACGTAACGACTTTGACGTAAGTGCAGTAAACGTAACGACTTTGACGTAAGTGCAGTAAACGTAACGACTTTGACGTAAGTGCAGTAAACGTAACGACTTTGACGTAAGTGCAGTAAACGTAACGACTTTGACGTAAGTGCACTAAACGTAACGACTTTGACGTAAGTGCACTAAACATAATAACGACTTTGACGTAAGTGCACTAAACATAATAACGACTTTGACGTAAGTGCACTAAACATAATTTCTCTTTAGTAATATCTCATCTCGTATAGATTAGTCAGGTGTAATATTTCTTTTTTTTAATGGATCAAATTGAGCTCTTGAGACTCAACTAGCAACCAGTCTAAGACAGGGAAAACTTTGAATGAATGATCATATGTAGACCTGGCAAAGCACATGCTATGCAGCTATGATCTTGACTGTGGTTGGATTTGATTGATTGATCAAATAAATCAAGGGCAAAGTTGAATTTCTTTGGAGTAAATGTTTGGCTACTTTCACTCCAAGTTGGATCATTAATGTTTTTTCTGTCAGCTGCAAAAGTTTGAAGGCCATATGTCAATATTAGGAAAAGATTCTATTCTGTAATCTAGGGTTTCCCAACCTGAATGATATCACTCACCGGTGGGAAATTTCAACTGTTGAGTTTGCAATGAGCAACTGAACAGAAAATGATGTGCAATTGGAAATTTTGGTGAGTAAGATAGAATTTTGAGTATTAAAATTGTATTTCATCATACGCTACTAGGCAAATATATTCAAAGGAGATATGGTCCTGGGCATGACGGTAAACTGCATCCGGCAGCAAGACCTCTGATTGGGAGGTTGTGAGTAGCATGGAACCACCTCGTAATTGCTGTTGTTCCCAGGTCCACTCTAACCTGGACTGGTAGCACCTGTTAAGGTTCCAGCTATGGCAAATCTATTATTCATCTATTATGTTTTGGTTTTTGTAGGTTAACTTTAAATTCTTCTAGAGAACCAACTGCCAGATCTGGACTTGTTATTACACCTTAAGGTGTGTTTAGACTTTGATGTGGATAGGTTTTAATTTTGAAGTGATTAAATGTTGACCATTTGAGGATTTCTCTGAATACATTTTTTTTCCAACTTGAATTATTATTGTGTTAATGTTTTTTTTTAATAGTTATAGGAGTAATTTGAGAATATATTATTTTTTTCACTTATAAATGGTGATAGTTTTGTAATAGGAGTTTCTTTAAGTGACTCCATTACTATATATTGAGGGGAGTAACTATGCAATTCTGATTTGTTATCAGAACTTGATTCAGATAGGGGTCTTTTTTGACCCCAAAATAGTGTCAAAACACTATGACAGTATAAAAAATACTTTTATAGAAATATATACATAAAAATGGACTTTTATAGAAAAATACACATTTTTCAAGGGAAGATATTACCAACAAAAAAATTTTTGAAGGAAAAAAATATTCTCAGCAAAACATTTTTGAATACAAAACTAGAAGACATTTTCATTTTTTTTAATTAAAAAGAATAAAACAAAAAATTTAATTAAAATCTGACTAAATCAATTTTCTCACTATAACCGGACATTAAAACAAAAAACAGAAAAACCTTTAAACACCACCTTTTTGGCATTGAATAACTCACAGAGATTGATATGCCTTTAAACAAACTCAAAGGAGATATGCAGAGAACTTGTATTCCCCCCCCCTCCCCCCAAAAAAACAAAACAAAAAAAACTGATGGGCATAATTGATTCACATTCCTATACAAGATATAAATATCTCAACAAAGAAAGAATACTTGAGTAAGTTATATTGGGAAGTGTCATTAAAATTAGATGAAGGGCCATTAACATTAAATGAAAGTTTTTGGTTTTGATGTAAGTTGAATAAGGGAAGACCAAGAAGAATTTTACCAGTAAAATTAAGAAATGATTTCAGGTTAAACTTTTCAACTATTTCATGAATTCTTCTTATTCTTCTATTTGTTCTGTCCCTTCAAGGCATAGGCGATCATGGCTTTCCACGTCTCTCTATCCCTGGTGGCTCTTAGTACACTTTCTCCTTTTAACTCACCCAAACTCCGCTCCTGCTCAGGCTCTTCAAATATGTTATCAGCTGTTTTCCCATCTCTTTTCCCCTCTATCTTCAAGCCTTTCTTCCTCATTACATGTCCCAAGAACCTCAGCTGTCTCTTCATGGTGCTCAGTATTAATTTCCTTTTCGTTTCCATCATTTCCAAAACTCTCATCATTGCTCACATGCTCGACTCTTGATATTTGCAGCATCCTTCCCGTATCGAAGGATAGACATCACAATCCAGTACTCTGTTTCTAGGAAAATTTTCCTGTCTCTTAATACTCTACTCAGCTTCTGGAATGCATCCTTGGATCTCGGTGTTGCACTTTACGTCTTTTGTTAGAATACTTCCCAGGTATTTAAATTTTTGTATTTGCTTGATTTTAGTATTCCCTACCTGTAATTGGCATTTTGAGCTCCTCTGTTGTTGATGACCATACATTCGGTTTTCTTGTAATTTATTTGTAGTCTTTTCTTTTGACTTTCTTCATCTACCTTTTTTAGGATGTCTTGTAGTTTTCTTTCCGTGTCACCGATCAGCACTGTATCATCTGCGTATCTTGTGTTGTTCAGATTGTGACCACCAATTATAAATCTTGGCATAACTTCTAGGGTCCTCAGAATAGTCTCGCTGTACATGTTGAATAAATCTGGTAGAATGATGTATCTTTGTCTTACAACCCTTTTTATCTTTGTATATCTGCTAAATTCGTTTCCTGTTCATAGGCAGGAGGTTTGCTGCTAGTAGAGGTTCTTTATTACTCTGATGTCTTTGCCAAGTACGTTGAGGTTGCTGAGCATTTCTATGAATTCCTTGTGGTGTACTTTGTCAAATGCCTTGGCATAGTCTACAAAACACAGGTAAACTTCCTTTTTCACTTGTATCACTCTTTCTGAGCATATGGTGATGGTTTTATGTCGTGAAACTCTAATGGTCATTGTCTGTAGTGAAATATTGAAGTCGATTTTGCTCTGGAAAATATTATTATTTACTCATATAGAAGTACCACCAGAAGCTCTGTTTCCACTATTACTAATAAAATTGTATGCTGTATATCATTGGTGGTCACAATCCTAAGCATAAATATTGCATTCCTTGTTCCAGTGTCCTTGACAAAACCTCACTGCTCTTGTCCTATTTCTGATCTGATTCTGCTTTGTGCTTTATTCATCAGGATTAGGACAATGAGTTTTGTTATGTGGCTCATTAAACTGATTGTTCAGTGGAGTTCACATTTGATTGCACCTGGCTTCTTAGGCAGAGCTATGAAAACTGATAATCTTAGGTCACCTGGTATTATGCTGATGTTGTAGATTTCATTTATTATTTTCTTAATTTTCTCTATGCCAAAATCTTCTAAGGCTGTCAACATCTATAATACGATGCTATCTGGTCCAGCTGCTTTGTTCCTATTCAGTTTGGCCATTGCAGCTTTCACTTTGGATTTTAATATTTCTGGTCCGTCTGCACCTTTTTTTTTGTTATCGGTTGCTCTCTCTCTTGTCATCGTTGGAGTATTTCCTCTTTCTCCAAAATGATTGTTCCATCCTTGGATTTTATATATCCTGTTGATGATCATGTTCTTGTTCTGTCAATTCTCCTAAAAAACTTGAAATTTCTTAAAATATTACCAAATAAAAAATTGATTAAATGATTTATGAGGGTTGAATGGCTAGTAAAATGAAAAAAAATAAACCTCAGTCTTATTTTTTATCATATTGGCTATCTTGAATTTATCAAGGCATGAAAAGTACCCGTGAAAGCATGATTTATCCATCACTTTAAGCTTTTGTATATTTACTATACAGACAAGCAGTGAAAGTGGGTGTCGATGCAGAAATGCTTGGGAAGCCCTGCTTTTATCACTGCCAAACATTTTGCTAAACATTTTGACTATAAAAATGTAGCAAAGAAAATAGGTTACCTTATTAATTTAAAGGTTCATATCTTCAGTGTATTCTCTGCCAAAGATAGCTAAAAAAAGATCTGGGCTTTATTTGTAGCGTTTTTTTCATAGAGAACTTGGCAGCTGCTTGTACAAATTTTTATTTGATCAATGGCGGGCATCTGTAGGTTCAGCTTTTGAGACCAGCAGAGGAAAAAAAAATGGTTTGTTTACGTTACCTCACTAACTAAAAGGCCTATGTGTTGAGTACATTCTCTGCTGAAAATGATTGAAAAAAAAGGAACTAGATTGCCGTTGTAGCTCCCTTTCATGGAGAATTACTTCTTTTTTTACTGTGCCATGTCTCTTCAAGGCATATGCATTACGCAGATATTAACCAAATTTAATCAAATTGGGACTAGAAGGTGGTGGTAAGGCTCAATCAGGTGATAACTAAAATGTATCACCAAAAGTTAAAACTTATATTCAGCTTCACAGGGGTCAGTCAGTCAGTTAAGTGCCATACGTGATACACGCTTGGGCAATCATGTTTCGAAAGAAACATGACTGACTGGGCAGAAGATTATCCCGCAGTAGGTTGCCATTGCTTTCTGCGGTAGACTGGTTGCCAACCAAGGCTATAGAATCCAATCTGTCCTGTTATTTGACACATAGCTAGATGAGGAAGAGATGTATTATATTATTAAGTAGTAATTAGTGGGGGATCAGTTTATTACTTCATAACAATAGAAAACCGATCCCCCACTTTATGCCCAGTAGAAACCTTAATCATATCTCCAGCTATTATATTCAGTCAGTCAGTTAAGTGCCATACGTGATACATGCTTGGGCGATCATGTCTCGAAAGAAACATGACTGACTGGGCAGAAGATTATCCCGCAGTAGGTTGCCATTGCTTTCTACGGTAGACTGGTTGCCGACCAAGGCTATAGAACCCAATCTGCCCTGTTATATACCCCATAACTGGAAGGAATAGATGGATTAATACCTTTCCCAAGGGTATTTGCACGTAAGTGAATGCAATGAATTCGACTGGTATTCGAACTTGGCTCCCCGATTACTCGTTCCGAGCTGATATCCAATGCACCACAATGCACAGGGGTCTTCTTCTTCTTCTATGTGCCCTGTCCCTTCAGGACGTAGGCGATCATGGATCTCCACGTCTCCCTATCCCTTGTGGCTCTTAGTATGTTTGCTCCTGTTGCTCCTGGCAACCCCCGTTCCGTCATCCACCTGATCAGACTCTGCAGATATGTTATCCGCTGCCTTCCTCTGTCTCTCCTTCCTTCTATTTGACCAGTCAGTATCAGGTTCTCCAGGCTCTCCTTCCTCATTGCATGTCCCAGGAACTTCAGTTGTCTCTTCCTGATGCTCAGCATCAATTTCCTTTTTGTTGCCATTCTTTCTAACACTTCGTCGTTGCTTGTATGCTCAGTCTACGATATCCGTAGCATCCTTCTGTAGAACCACATTTCGGCCGCTTCCAGTTTTTTCCTCATTTTCGATGATATTGTCCAGCATTCACAGCTGTACTGAAGAACTGACATCACGTAGCAGTCTAGCACTCTTTTCTTCGTTTCTATTGAGATCTTCGTGTGTTAGTATTTTGCTCATCTTCTGGAACGCGTCCTTTGCCATGCCAATTCGCCTTCGGATCTCCGTGTTGCACTTTCCATCTCCTGTTAGAACACTTCCTAGGTACTTAAATTCTTGGACTTGTTTGATTCTGTTATCCCCCACCTGTATTTGGCATTTTGGGTTGTATCTTTTGCTGATGACCATGCACTCAGTTTTCTTAAAGTTTATTTGTAGTCCCTTCTTGTCACTCTCCACTGCTACTTTCTGTATGAGATCTTGCAGTTTCCTTTCCGTGTCCGCAATCAGTACTGTATCGTCCGCATATCTTATGTTGTTCAGGTTGTGGCCTCCAGTAATAAATCCTGGTGTGTCATCTAGGGTCCTCAAAATATTCTCGCTGTATTGGTTGAACAAATCCGGTGAAAAGACACATCCTTGTCTTACGCCTTTTTCTATCTTTGTGTATCTACTGAGGTCGTTACCTGTCCGTATGCAGGCCGCTTGCTGTCAGTAGAGATTCTTGATTATTCTTATATCTTTGCCGAAAATGTCGAGGTTGCCTATCATTTCCATCAATTCTTTGTGTCGTATTTTGTCGAATGCTTTCGCGTAATCAATGAAGCATAGGTACAAGTCTTTCTTCATTTGTAATGCCCTTTCAGAGAGCATCCGAATCATGAATATGGCGTTCCTTGTTCCAGTGTCTTTGATGAACCCGCACTGTTCCTGCCCTATCTCTGGCCTGATTCTGCTTCACAGGGGTAGATGAGTGAAATAAATTATTGAAGACTGCATATACAGTGACACGCATAAATATTGGATACATGTGATTTTCTGTTATAACTCTAGTTTATATTTGCCATTTTACCTGATATTTGGTAGTAATATCTCGTAAAGTTGTTTCAGTTGTATATGAAAGGAACTTATGCATATCACTGTAAATACTTAGCATGAGTATGTTATTTTTGTATCCTTGTGATGCTAGGGTGAATAGGATTCACACATGCCCCACTCCCAACTGTCTTCCATGATAGGGTTCTGAGGAGGGTGGGGAATAAAGTTCATAAAATATATATATATATATATATATATATATATATATATATATATATAGATACTAGCAGTATAGCCCGGCGTTGCTCAGGTGTAATGAAAGCTTTCAAACTAATCCATGCTCCTGGAGCTCAGACTCTTTGAACGTTGGCACGAAAGACTAAAAAGCAATAGTTGTTTCCAGTTAAAATGAAACTGTAGACTGAAAGAAAAATGAATGGATGTAAGTCAAATTTTCATTTCCTGGTATCGATATCAAATAAGTTTGTTTAGTTGTAAACTGAATTTTGAAGGCTAAATAAGTCCTCTGAGTAAATGGTATCATGGCTGAGACTAAGAACTACAATTATGCCTACTTAGAGCCAAAGAAATAAAGACATACAGGCAGTTAAACAGACACACACACAAACATCTTGCCTTTTTTATGTATATAATCGATTTTCTGCACTATTGTAAGAACTGCAACCTTGAAACTTCTGAATATCATTTCTTATGTCTTTGTCTATGAGTGTATCAAATTTGATTTCAATCAGACCACTCCTTCTATAACCCGATTTTTTTCGATATTTATCAGGAGTACCTTGACACAAAACCTAGATAAGATCACTCGCAGACGCTTATAGTACAACTGTGTAAATTTTCAAGAAAATTGGGTCAGTCATTTCAGAGTCTATAGGTAACGGACACACACACACACACACACACAAAGTTCTATTTATAAATAAGTTTAGATAGATTAGATATATATATATATATATATAAATAAGGATCATAAAATATATATATATCTATATATATATATATATATCTATAGTCATCCGCAGACAGATCTGTTTTGCTGTATCACAGCTCGTCAGTATGTTTAGACTCCGATTGCTTTTAACCCAGGATTGAAACCCGACCGAATTGGCGTCAGTCGGCGATTTTACCTCTGGACTATGGGCGCTCAGTAGAAGGAGACAGACTTTTTTAAATAAGGATCATTTTATATATATATATATATATATATATATATATATATATTTTATGAAAATATATATATATATATATATGTATACATATATATATATATATATATATATATATATATATATATTTTATGAAAATACTTTAATCCAAACGGAAAAGTAGGAAGGTAAATCCCAAAAACCTGATCCTAATTAATATTAAATTTTAATATTAAAAAATGATACAGGAGGAGAGATCAATGTAATTAAAATTACAGAGCTAATATAAAATAAATAAATTTTCAATATTCAAACTCTTTTTTATTCTTATTTTTATTTCCCTTTTGAAATATGTACTGTTGCTGAGGAGACGTGAAATCTCTCTTAGGGATTTCATGTTGAAATGTTCATTCAACAATTTTGAATATTAAAAATTTATTTATTTTATATGTATATATATATATATATATATATATATATAAGGAGATCATAATATGGCAGCAAAGAAAATGAAGACTCCTATCTGAATCAAGTTCTGATAACAAATCAGAATTGAATAGTTACTCCCCTCAATATATAGTAATGGAGTCACTGAAAGAAACTCCTATTACAAAACTATCACCATTTATAATTGAAAAAAAATAATATATTCTCAAATTACTCCTATAACTATTAAAAAAAAACATTAACACAATAATAATTCAAGTTGGAAAAAAAAATGTATGCAGAAAAATCCTGAAATGGTTAGCATTTAATAACTTCAAAATCAAAACCTATTTATCCACACCAAAGTCTAAACATCAGAAGTCCAGATCAAGCGGCTTGCTCTCTAGAAGAAAATAAAGTTAACCTACAAAAAACAAAATGTAATAGATACAACCAGAATAACAATTAAAAGAAATGGCCAAACCATAAACTGTGCTTGTTAAACAAATTGTGGTTGATAGAAGAATGAATGTCGACTTGGATCTCTTCTTGCTGATTACTTTATGCGGAAACCGGAATACTGTTTCACTTGGGACTTTGTTCCCTGTGCACTGTCAACAATAGTATTTTTTCTTGAAATCAAAATGAATTGCTTTTGCTTACTGCAGACCTATGTCCTGCAATTATCTGCCTTCAAGAAACTTTTAAAGGACAACAAAAATGTAGATATTAAAATCTATACAGCATACAATTTCATTCGTAATAGTGGAAACAGAGCTTCTGGTGGTACTTCTATATGAGTAAAAAATAATATTTTCCAGAGCAAAATCGACTTCAATATTTCACTACAGACAATGACCATTAGAGTTTCACTGCATAAAACTATCACCATATGCTCAGTTTACATTCCTTCTAATGATCCTATAGACAGAATTAGATGAACTACTGAAGCAGCTTCCAAAACCATTTATTTTAATGGAAGATTTTAATAGCCATAACATCATATGGGGTTGCAAAAATATCGACCAGAAAGGAACATTAATGGAAGATTTCATCGGAGTTTTTTGGGTTCCATTGTATACTAGTGAGCCAGCCATGAGCTGACTCATTTTATAGTTCACCAATAGAAGGGTTAAACAATCAGAAGGCTCAAAATATTCAGTGCGACGTGTATAAAAGGCGACCATATTTTGCTGAGTATTGGCGATATAGTCCGATTCAGTAAAGTGTCTGACTTGTAAGTGTTAATCTTTTGACGTTGTTTCATTGAACAGATTATGTACTGTACTGTATTCTATATTCATAAACTATGGCGGACATGGTCGACAGATTTTATCAGTAAAATCAATACATGTCTATGCAATGACAAGTCATATACCTATCTCCACCCATCAAGTGGTACATATAAAGCAATAGATCTAACTTTAAGTTATCCTGCAACATGCCTAGACTAAAGCTGGAAAATACATTATGACACATGTGGTAGTGATCACTTTCCAGTTGTTAGAAAACTTTGGATCTTTGCAAGAGGAAAAAATAGTTGTGGATTCTGGGTGAGAAACCACACAAAATAATAAATAACAAAAACAGATATGGAGATAGAAAATATAAGTTATATTGAACAAGATATACAAACTGGAACACGGGTTAGTCAATTCAGGAATATTATTAGTAGAAATAATTATATACAGTCTTGAAGTGAAATAGTATGTCTGGGTAATGAGTCTATATCCAAACAACTCCAACTAACTCTGCACCAACTTACTGACCAACTAAACAGCTGTTTTACCACTCTACAACTGCTTTGCAACTACTACAACTGCAGTATTTAGTTGGCCTTCCCACTTAAGGCGAAATGTGGCACAAGGCCTTTTTTATGTGGGTCTTTCGGGCCATATAGCATGGCCAAAAATATCTGTCTGTCATTCCCCAGTCGTGACTCTACCCTTCCGCGGAGCCACAACTGGGTTAATGCTCTCCGCCTGAAGACAGAGAGCTGACAGTTGTAACTGCTACAACTACTGCCATTCACTGTATGGGCAGGATTATATGTACAAATCAGGCGAATTCATTCTTATTTACAAAAAGGTATGATCCCCAACAACTACCATATTGGAAATTTAAGAAAGCCAGCTGGAATGAATTTAAAAACATATGTGCCCTAAAACTGACACCAGAAACTAATGTAGACAATGCAGAGCACATATTTTACAAAAACACTTCTTAGTATTGCAGAACAATGTGTACCAAAATCAAGATCTAAACCTGTCAAATATAACAGGTTTAATGATGAGTGTAAAAAATTGATCAGATTGCATCGTGCAGCTTTACATAAGTTCAAATTCTATCCAACCCAAGAAAATCTGAATATCTACAAAATTAATGAAGCTAAAGTATACAGAATAAGTAAAAAATCCATGTGATCCTCATGGAAGAACTTTGTGTTTCATATTAATTCTAACCCCAAAACCGAAACAGTATTGAATATGATTTGTAAAATTGAAGGGAAAAAATAAAAGCACTCCATTGAAACATTTATGTCAAAGCAACTAACAAAGATACTGCAAATTTATTAGCATGAAACCTCTCTCAAACTGTTTCTCAAAAAATACTAGTAAACGATTTCAGAATATCAAAATAAATGAAAAGAAGAAAATTAAATTCCTACTCTCACAATAAAGAAAATTACAACCAGGATTTTATTTGACCAGAATTGTTAGATTCTATAATAATAAACATTTGCACAACTCAGCACTTGGCCCAGATGAAGTTCACTATGAATTTCTAAAATTCCTATCAAATACTTGAATCGCCTATTCAAAATTTTCAACAATATATGGGTCAGTGGTAATATTCCAAGTTTCTGGAAACAAGCTGCTGTAACTCCAATCTCAAAATCTGGAAAGGACTTAGAAAATCCATCAATTGTACTTCTGAGTTGCTTATGCAAAATGTTTGAAAGAATTGTTAATAACAGGCTTAGTTGGTTTCTTGAAGTTTTTTTTTTTTTAATCGTATCACCCTGAGCAAGGCGGTAATGCCACTGATGTGCAGGGAGCTACATAAGAGTAAAAAGATTAAGTAGAAGAAAGTGAAGAGGAAGACGAACCAGTTAGAAAGGAGCAAGAGAAAGATGGGAATACAGGTGTGATGACAGTTTCAAAGGTGGAAAGGAAGGAAAGGGTATATGGGACGGGGAAAGAACTAGTCAAGTGGTTAATAAATGAGTTAATAATAACATTTCAGATTTCCAATCTGGCTTCAGAAAGAACAAAAGCACAATCGATCACCTGGTTCAACTGGAGTCTTTTATCAGAAATTCTTTCATTAAACATTTAACAACAGTTTTCTTTGACTTTGCAAAAGCTTATGATACTTCATGGAGATATTGTATTATGAAATGGGCCTTAAAGGAATATTACCAATTCTTAGCAATAACCTCCTGACAGAATGAATGTTTGTGTCAGTAGCACACTGTCAGACCTATATGAGTAAGAAATGGGTATCCCTCAAGGAAGCATATTACACATTTCAACATTAAAATAAATAGCATTATTAAGTACTTGAACCCTGGAGTTGACTGTTCATTGTATGTAGATGACTTTCTAATATGTTATGGATTGAAAAATAGCCATACAATTGAATGGCAACTCTAACAGTGCCTTAATAAATTAAACAAGTCAGCCACAAAAAATGGATTCGGAGAATGAAACCCAGTGTATACACTTAGCCAACATTGAAAGCTACACCATAATCCTGAATTAAGACTCAATGATACAGAAGTGCCTGTGCATAGACCAATACAAATAAATAGGAATAATCTTTGACAAAAAGTCTCCTTCTTACCACATATAAAATATCTTTTTGAGAAGTGCAATAACGCAATATAATTACTCGGTCATCTCTCACAAAGACTGGGGAGCTAACAGACAGATGCTTTGAAACTATATTGGGCATTGATTAGATCCAAATTGGATTATGAATGCTTTATCTATGATACAGCAAGTAAATCATATGTGAAAGGACTTAATACTATCCCTCCCTAAGATCTGCAACTCGCTCAAGGAGCCTACAGTATATTTCCAATTGAAAGCTTATATGCTGAAACATGCAAACCATCTTTGACATTAAGACAACATAAGTTAGCGTTACAATATTACATCAAACGTTGTTAATGCCCTAGTAATTCAACATACAACTATGTTCTTCAACCTCAATATAAAGAATTTTTAAGGGAAACGCCATCCGTATAGAAAATAGCCATACAATTGAACGGCAACCCTAACAGTGTCTCAATAAATTAAACAAAGTGAGCCACAAAAAATGGATTCAGACAATGAAACCCAATGTATACACTTTGCCAATATTGAAAGCTACACCATAATCCTGAATTAAGACTCAATGATACAAACTTGTGTGTGAGTAGATCAATACAAATAACTAGGAAGAATCTTTGAAAAAAATTATCCTTCATGCCAGCTATAAAACATCTTTGTATGAAGTGCAATAAAACAATACACTTACTCGGTCATCTCTCACAAAGACTGGAGAACTGACAGACAGATGATATTGAAACTATATTGGGCATTGGTTAGATCCAAATTGGATTATGAATGCTTTATCTATGATAAAGCAAGTAAATCATGTGTGAAAGGACTTAATACTATCCCTCTCTAAGATCTGCAACTCACTTCTCTTGAATCCTCATATCATACTTATACTATGCCCATCATGCTGAATGGCTAGATAACTCCGTCACTGATCTTGCTGGTGTACACACTATGAATTTTTCTATCACTTACACGTTTTAAAGTCATCTCCTGTCTCACTAACTTACATCCTCTCTCTCATGCTTTTTCTTTGTCTACCCCACTCTCATCAGTATTCTCTTCCTTCTTCTACTCTCTTACAAAATCACTTCTTAGTATTGTAGAAGAATACGTATCAAAATCTAAACCTGTCAAACATAACAGACTTTGATACACAACTGCCTGTAGTAGATCAATACAAATAACTAGGAAGAATCTTTGAAAAAAATTATCCTTCATGCCAGCTATAAAACATCTTTGTATGAAGTGCAATAAAACAATACACTTACTCGGTCATCTCTCACAAAGACTGGAGAACTGACAGACAGATGATATTGAAACTATATTGGGCATTGGTTAGATCCAGATTGGATTATGAATGCTTTATCTATGATACAGCAAGTAAATCATATCTGAAATCCTCACTCGGGTCTGCAACTTGTTCTAGGAGCCTACAGTATATTCACAATTGAAAGCTTATATGCCGAAACACGCAAACCATCTTTGACATTAAGACAACATAAGTTAGTGTTACAATATTACATCAAATGTTGTTAATGCCCTAGTAATTCACCATACAACTATGTTCTTCAACCTCAATATAAAGAATTTTTAAGGAAAATGCCATCCGCCTAGAAAACAATTTCAACAAATTTCAAATAAACGCTTCTCTAATACATGACTCAATTCTCTCAGAAACTCTTCCCTGTCAATAAAACAGCCTACTGTAATATTAAGTTTGGTAAAACACTTCAAAACTAAAATTGACACCTTCGTATTCATGGAAGAAATTCATATCTTACAAAACATACAAATTGTAAGCATATATACATTGACAGCCCCAAAAATATTAATAGTTGGATATTCATTTATACTGAATAAAACCATACTTCAAAAGTGCTTAACCGGAAAATCCTCAATTGCTATGGCAATAAGCCTTGGATATTATCACAGACGGTATGTCAAACAGATTCATTGTACTCCGTATCTGTTCTTACATCAGTTAAGTACAAAAACCTCATCAAACCTGTAATGATCAAACTTTTAAAGAAAATCAATATACTTTGTAACCAAAAACACATCATATTCTGCTGGATCCCTAACCGTATCGGTATCCAGGGAAATGGAAAAGCAGATCAGGCAACTAGAGAATCACTAAAATTAAATACAGTTATACCTCACCCTACATTGGTAATTTGTTCCAAGAGAGTTGACTGAAGTCAAATTTACTTATCACTAAACCACAAATAACCATTCTCAATTCTGTATTTTATTTATAAATTGTCGCTGCCGACACTTGATTTTGAATATAGATTGCCAGAGGTCAAACAAAGTTGACCTTGTCTTGAAGTCATTAGAGGTAACATGCTGCATGGATCATGTGATGTGTAAAACCAATATATATATATATATATATAAACATAGAACACTTGGTATATAATCCAGGTAAATTCCATTAGAGATGAACTCAAAAGAACTCAATGTTAATATCATTTATTTAATTTAACAAAGTAATATAATTTAGAAAATTTTTTTGATATATTACAATTTCAATGGGTAATACATATTTCACTGCACAATTTCAATGGGTAATACATATTTCACTGGCGGCTCGTCAGACCCAAGTGATACAACAGCTGATCTTCAAAATATCACCCCCTACCAAAAAAAATTATTTTTTACACAGACGTTCACATGTCCATATTTAGAATAGACACACATATAATATATATATATATATATATATATATAGTAAGCATTCGGTGTTTAACATTGAGAAATGTCTGACACAGTATTGTTCAAAGGCATTATTACTTTTGTATCTGTGACTTTACAAAAGTGATGAATAGTTGTTGAACTTACAAGGAAACGAAAAAAATATACATATCCTACATGCAAAGTAATTAAAAATTAATCTACAAAATATTCAGTGTAGTAGAAGAAAATGGAAGAACTAAAAGCTATTATGATGTTAGCTCTACAAAAGTAACTAGAACAGTAGTTGTAGCAACAAAAAACTGTAGCAAGAACAAACAATTGCAGCAACAAAAACAATAACATGAACAGAAATTACAATTACAACAACAGAAGATTTTTGAATTATTTACTAAAAATCCAGACAAAAAAAACTTAAGGTTAATTTATTCCAGATGCTGTTGCTAATTCAATTAGTTAATTTGTATGCAATCCAGTTGAAGGGATAACTTTTCCAACTTATTATAAAAGATACCATAGGAACTTCAAAATGGATTGATTGCATTGGAATGATGAAAAGAAAGTTTGTTTATTATAAAGGAAATTGTCTCCTACTGAACATAAAAAAAGTATGTGATTTTTATTTTACCAAAAAAAGCAAAAAAAAAAACAGGTGAGATTAATAATCTGTTGTAATACTATCATACATTTTTGGTGATATTATTTTATACACAATGGCAATGTCTTAACTTAGTAAAGAGCAACGATGAAGATTTTCTCACTTAAGCAGGAGTCATGAATCAAGAATGTGAAAAGTTAAAGTTAAATGAATTAACTATGAATTTATTTAAATGCCTCATATTTGTACAGGGCTTAACTTTTAATAAGGGTGTGGAAAATAAGATCCAGTATACTTGTTGAAATAAAAATGGATCCCAAATTAATTTTCTAGAAAATAGCGGAAGAGTGTCAACGTATTGTAAATCTAAAACTTGATGCCACAAGGATTGAGGAAAGATAAACTTCCCAAGTGCATAGCATCTGACCAGCTAAGAAAAAAGACTATAGGCATTTTTCAACTCCTAACAGAACAGTGAAAAAATACCATAATCCCCCAATCAATACCTAATACTTGCCACAGTTGTGGATGTATCTATTTCAAAAGTAATTGTTTTTTCAAGAACAAAAAATGCTGTAAATGTGTGAGGGTAGGTCACAAAAGTACTTGTTACAGAAACAAAAAATGTTGAGGAAAAATAAAATTTATATGAACATCACAAAGACAAAAAGCATACAAGAAAAATTAACAAGATTTTGAACATGATTTTAACTGTGTTAGAAACATCTCAAAAGAGGAAATTTATTCTTGTGGAAAATAATAATGTAAAAATAAAATAACAACTGGATACAGGATCTGATGTCACTATCATAAATGAACAGACATGGAGAAAAATGGGTAAATACAGTTTAACTTTTTAAAAAGTTGTGCATGAAGTTTCAGGAAAGAGAAGACTGAACATTTGAGTGAATTCGCCTGTAGCATTTCTTTTGTTGAAAAACCCAAGAAAGTGGTGGTGTTTGTATTAAAGAATTCTGCTTATTTGGAACAGATTGGATTGCATTCTTTGGTCTTTGGGACCTGCCAATTAACTCTTTTTGCAACAGAATATTATGGTAAAATTTTGTTAGAAGTCCCGTTGCTAATCCCCTGCAAATTTATCCAAAGTAGCATTATATCAGTGCAAAAGTATGTGCTGAATTCAAATCCAGTGCAATTTATCGAAAAAACTTACCTTTTTTTTTTTATCTAAATATCCATTTGAAAAACGAACTATACATTAAACTCTTTCTATTCCGCCAAAAATCCAGACCGTTTTCACTCGACGTCCCTGGTTATATTTCCGTTTTGCGATAACTGTTTCGTCGACATTTAAGCCAAAAAGAGCGTATCTTTTGCAGCTTTAGAACCAATTAATAAGGAATTAGAGAGACTAGAAAAATTAGATGTGATCTCAAGAATAAACTATTCGGACTGGGCATCAGCAACAGTTTTATGTTAGAAAAAAGAAATAATAAAATATACGTATGTGCTGATTTTTCAATGAGGCTAATTAAAAGTTTTAAACAACACAATTACCTGTTTCCAAATTCAGAGGAAATTTTTTGCCAAATCAAATGGTGTTAATTTTTTTCTGAATTGTACCTGCCAGACTTTTATCTACAAGTACTAGTAGACAAAGAGTACTCAAAACTATTAACATTAACACTCATAGAAGGCTATACAAATTTAACCAAATAAATCTATCACCAAGCATATTTCAACAGAGTATGGATACAATGTGCAGTGGATATCAGCTTGGAACGAGAAATCGGGGAACCGAGTTCGAATTCCAATTGAATTATCTGCATTCACTTTCACGCAAATACCATTGTGAAAGGTATTAATCCATCTCTTCCCTCTAGTTATGGGTTAAATAACAGGACAAGTTGGGTTCTATAGCCTTGGCTGGCAACCAGTCTACTGCAGAAAGCAAAATGGCAAACTACTGCCCAGTCAGCCATGTCTCTTTCGAGACATGATTGCCAGAGCGTGTATCACGTATGACACTTAACTGACTGAAGGATACAATGCTTGCTAGTTTTGACTGTGCACAAGGATATTTAGATGATGTGCTTACTAAAAGTGAGACCTGAAGTCAACATAAAAAAGATATAAAAAAGTATTTGAGAGAATTAAAGAATATGGTTTTAAGATCAGTGAAGCAAAATGTAAATTGTTTATGGCCAGAATTAAAATATCTAAGACAAATTATCGATACGAAAGATAGATGACCGGAACCCCCAAGGGTGAGTGCAATCAAATTGATGTTCACCCCATCAAATGTAGGCTAATTACTATCATGTATATATACCAAACATGCATGAATTAAGATCACCATTGAATAACCTGATTAAGAAATATGTGAAATGGAATTATTCAGATAAATATCAAAGTGCTTTCGAAGAGATCAAGAAAGTCTTAACGCAGGACTTGTCACTAACTCATTTTGATGCTAAATTAAAGATTCTGGTTGCATCAGATGCAAGTGATTCGAATATTGAGTGGTGATACTGTATGGATAAGAAATTAAGAACTAAAAACATTTTGGAAAAACCCAAAGTTAAATTGCACACCTGCAAAAGTGGATTCAAACGACTTTGGAAAAAACCCAACTAAGAAAAATTCACAAGTCAGTGCGAAAAGCAAATTCTGAATCCTGATTGGATTAAAAACAACAAATTCATATATGACGTATTTTCATGCCTAGATGTAAAAAGGCTCACTGGTGCCGGCATCATGAGAACTTTCACTATTTAAACCACAATGCTAACCTGTCAAAGTTAATTAGATGGAAGCAGTAGCTGACAGCATCTCACCATGTAAAGAAGAAATTTCTAGCTGATTTGCCCTCACTGCCAATTTGCTTTTTTTCTTTTTCACTCCACACTAACTTAGACATAGGTCACACCACAGTTTCATTTGACTTTTTCTTCCAACATCCTTTTCTTCATTTTTGCACCATGCCGCGAAAGAGAACAACAGCAACAACAAAATGGGCGCGTTAAATACAACTTCTTCATATGTTTTGCCCTCTCTCTCTCAACCTGTCGCGGCTTACTAAAAAGAGGAAGGAACAAAGATTTTACATTCTCCTACTACACGACCATGAACTCCAAACTTCTGCGGACATTTTAATTACCTACATTACTACTACAGACATTTTCTACAACTCTTGATATCCTAAACTTTATAATTGAACATTAATTTCTACGAATTCTTGTGATGCATTTCTTTTAATAAATTTCTATTTTAACATGAAAAACATATATTTTATTCTTACACTATTCCACACATTCCATCCTGCCGAAAACCAACCTTCTGATAACTCTGGATAAAACTTGTAAGCTGTAGGGAGTTCGGTTATGTATGACACAAGGCCAAACCAAAAGAAAAATTAACCAGCTCCCTATGGCCACAATATTATACAAATATGAGGACAAAAGAATTAAACCAATAGCTCATGCTTCAAGATCATTAAAAGCAGATGAAAAAAAGCTACAGCCAGATAGGAAAGAAAGCATTGGCCAACATATTTGCTATGAAAAAGTTTTATAAATTCATACATAGAGAATTCATACGACAGACAGACCATTGTTTATTATCTAATCTAAATCTAAACTTATTTATAAATGGAACTTTGTGTGTGTCAGTGTGTGTCCAATACCTATAGACTCCAAAACAGCTGAAATGATTTTCTTGAAAATTTACACAGTTGTATTATAAGCGTCTGTGAGTGTGCTTAGCTAGGTTTTGTGTCGAGGTACCTCTGATAAATATCGATAATCGAAAAAATGGGGTTATAGAAGAAGTGGTCCAATTTCAATCAAATTTGATACACTCACAAAGACATAAGAAACGATATTCAGAAGTTTCAAGGTTGCTGTTCTTAGAATAGTGCAGAAAATCAATACTATATATATATATATATATATATATATATATATATAAGACAAGACGTTTGTGTGTCTATTTGTCTGTATGTCTGTATTTTTTCAGCCCTTTTATTTTAGTTTTTGTTTCAGGTTTGGCTCTAAGTATGTATAATTGTAGTTCTTAGTCTCAGCCATGATACCATTTACTCAAAATTCAGTTCACGACTAAAAGAACTTATTTGATATCGATACCAGGAAATGAAAATTTGACTTACATCCATTCATTTTTCTTTCAGTCTACGGTTTCGATTTAACTGGAAACACCTATTGCTTTTTAGTCTTTCATTCCAACATCCAAAGAGTCTGAGCTCCAGGACCATGGATTAGTTTTAAAGCTGTCATTACACCCAAGCAACACCGGGCTATCCTGCTAGTTGTCCATATATGGATCAAAAAATGGTCTTCCCACACATAGAGCAAATAAATTGCAGCACTAGGGAACTATCAGATTGAACTATAATTATAAAACGGAGTTTCTACCATACAAAAAATTAACTCATGCAGACCGATTATCTAGACTAATACCAAAATTCTATGAACCACTTGGGGGCAAGGTAATTACAATGATAAGGGCTAAAAATGAAATTAATAATTTAATTGTAATGCTATAAGAGAACTGAGCACCTCAGCATGGTGTAATGGTTTGCAAGCTCATCTCACTAGAATCATTATAACTGAGTAGTGAGTTCAATCCTCACTGGGTACCCCTACTTTCAGTCGTACATTACGTCTAAGCTACGCTTAGAAAATCACCTTCCTCCAGGTTTGGAGGTTGGGCGCAGGGCTACCAACTCAGCCCCATAATAAACAGTCTGTTATGGAAACAGCAAAAACACTGCCCTACACATCATTAGGTGTAAGGAAAAGTTTATTTATTTATTTATTTTATAAGAGAAGTGCCCATAACATTGGAGGAAGTAAGAGTTAAGTCAGCAAAAGATGACTTTGCAATAAAAATAAAGAAGCAAGATTTAAAGAAAAAATATTACTGGAAATAATGTGTTTATGTATGCAGAAAGAATTGTAATACCAACATCGTTGCAAAAACTTATGCTAAAAGAATTTCACATGGGACATCCAGAAATTTCTAGAATAAAATCTTTAATGAGGTGTTATGTGTATTGGCCCAAAATGGATGAAGATATCGAAAATTTAGTGAAATCATGCAGAGGTTGTATTTTGGCAGCAAAGTCACCATCTATAAAATTTCAACATTGGCTGAAAACCAATATACCATGGTCCAGAATACATATAGACTTTGTAGGACCATTAAACGAAGCATACTATCTAGTGGTAGTTGATAGTTACACTAAATAGCCAGAAATATTAAAATGTAGAAAACCTACAACTGTGGTAACAATAAATTTCCTACACAAGATTTTTACAAGGTTTGGTGTACCTGACTGTTGTTTCAGATAACAGAAAACAAATCACATCTACTGAATTTAAAGTTCTGTAAATCATTAGCAATAGAACATATTACAGCTCCCCCCTTATCACCCAAGATCAAACGAACAAGCAGAACGACTTGTCAATATATTTAAAAGGGTGCTAAAAAATCGAAGGGAGAGGAGTCAGATGAAGTAATACTACAACAATTTCTGAGTATTTTCAGAATGACACCGAATCTGAACATTGTGTCTGGAATTTCGCCTGCAGAGTTGTGTTTGCCAAGAAGATAGTCCATTTTTAATAAAAAGTACTACCAGAAGTAAGGTGTGAGCATCACAGCTCATGAGTGTGTCTAGACATTCACTTGCTTCTAGCCGGGATTGAAACTCTACTGATTTTGTGCTAGCTGGAGTCCTACTCTCTGAGCCATAGGCGCATGGAATGAGAGAGAGGAGATTTGTGTTATATATATATATATATATATATATATATATATGCATGCAGTGTATAAACACACCATATATATATATATATATATATATATATATATAGTAATTTTGTTATTACAATTGTTAATAAAAGCATAATATCACTACACAAAAATTTTCATGTTTCAGAACAATACTGTTCTTCAGGTGATATGTTAAAATAAATGGTGAAAATCATTTTATTATGCTTCAAAAACTATTGTAATAACAAAATTACAATATTAAGCTCTACTCTATCAATCACTCTTTATAAATGTAAATGCTTGAACAGTGGGTTTTTAATCTACATGTTCTTTCACTTTTTTGTAATATATAGCATTTGGTGTTTATCGTTGAGAAGAATAAGTATCTGACACAGTATTGTTACAAGGCATTATTATTCTAGTATCTGTGACTTTATAGAAGTGACTTTACAAAATAAATGTACTTTTAATAATATACAGTCAATAAGAATCTATTTTAAGCTTACAAGTTTTAATATGGTACAGAAAAAGTAATCTAAATTTACGAATACATGTACATAGATACTTGTAAATGTTTTCAATTTGGCAATCTTTACAGCACATCGCAGACTCTTTATTTGTGAATGTGTTATGCATACTGTTCATCTGCCTAAACTAAACTGGATTTTACTTTCATGAGAATCACAAGTGGTGCTGACAACGATGCCAAACAGTACATATCGAAACTATCGTGAAAAATGCTAATATTGAGCTCTAAACAACAGCTAAATAAGGAGATAACGCAGAATCCAGATGTGTTCGTATTTTGTTCTCTAGGATTTATATTAACATTTACTGCAAATGTACATATTTCGATATGATTTTATATATTTTTATTCCTATTTATTGTTTAGTCAGTCAGTCAGTTAAGTGCCATACGCGATACACGCTTTGGGCGATCATATCTCTAAAGAGATATGACTGACTGGGCAGAAGATTATCCCGCAATATGTTGCCATTTCTTTCTGCGGTAGACTGGTTGCCGACCAAAGCTATAGAACCCAATCTGCCCTGTTATTTAACCCATAGCTGGAGGGAAGAGATGGATTTTCCCAAGGGTATTTGTATGTAAGTGAATGCAATGAATTCAACTGGAATTCAAACTCGGCTCCCCGTTTTCTAGTTCCGAGTCGATATCCACTGCACCACAACGCACATTGTTTAGTAACATGATTTGATATGCTTCATTGCTTTTCTGGTGATATTCAGTCAGTCAGTTAACTGCCATACGTGATACACGCTTGGGCAATCCTATTTAACGCTTTTCTAGTGATCTTGAAGCGTAGGGAGCTGGTTAATATTTCTTTGATTCGGCCTTGTGTCAGACTTAACCGAACTCCCTATAGCTTACAGGATTTTAAGCAGAATTATTATCATCAGGTTTTTCATCGTTATCAGAAGGTTGGTTGTCGGTTGGAATGTGTGGATTAGTGTAGAAGAGTGGAATAATAAAATATACATTTTTTTTATGTTAAAATATAAATTTATTAACAGGAAAGAATAACACAAGTTGTAGAAGTTAATGTTCAATTAGAAACATTCTTAAAAGGTTAAGCGTAGAGTTCATGTTTAATAATAAAGCTGAGTTCAGGGCATCAAGTTCGTTGTCGTAATTGTTGAAAGAGATAAGGAGAAAGAGAACAAGGCACGACCTGACCTTATCTCCGGGTTGATTTCCCGTTGGTTACATTTTAGATGTGTGTCAGCAAACTGCCTCCCCTGACTGGCCGAGCGTGACTGGTTAGAGGCCGTCCTTAAATATTGAATCAAGTCATGTGGGGCGGCTCCCAGAATGATTTTTTTCTTTAGAAAACCGTTTCTCTGACGTATTTTGAATTTTGCGATTTGATGACCAATCATGATCCAGAGTTCTGCTACAATCTCACGACTCCCATATTTGTTGCAGACAAATGTAAAGTCGAATAAAATGACTTAAACTTGATTTTTATTTTTCTTATATTTGTTTTTGACAATTGGTGTATAATCGAGAATGACTAACCCGAGGTATAGCTGTATTTTGCTATTTGCTTTACTTGTCATATAGTCTCTTGTTATTCACCTCATACGTTTCTTTATGGTTGATATGACCTCAAAATTATTTGAGTACTAATCAAATATTCATTGCTCATACTAATTAACTAATTACATTATTTTTAATATGATTTTATATACTTTTATTCTTATTTATTGTACAGTAACAGGATTTTATGTGCCTTTTAATGCTTTTCTAGTGATGTTATGACTTCAATATTTATGGTGGATAGACATAAAGTCGAATATGACGACTTACTTGATTTTTATTTTTGCATATATTTTTTTATATAAAAATCCCTCATATAGACTTCAAAATGATAATTAATACATATATCCTAAATAAGTTGCACCAGTTATGGAATACTCAACCAAATAATAAATTGTGCAAAATCAAACCTACACATGGGATAAAAACCATAGCACCAGGCTTTTTTGAAGAGAAGTAGTCTTAGCAAGAATCAGTATTGGTCATAATAATATCACACATTTGGTTCTATTAAAAGATAAGCATCCACCTAAACACTTGGTATGCTATAGACACACATTGTCAAACCTTTTATGATGGACTGTGGTGAATTTGCCTGTATTTTGTGATGGACTGTGCTGAATTTGCCTTTATTTACCTTTATAAAGTGAATAGCCTTAAAGAACTTTTCAAAAACGTTAATGTTATGTCGGGTAAAAGAATTATGTGAAATAATACAAAACAACGTAATAGTATAAAAGTAGGTGTATTGACAGGAAAGAGAAGTATTTACAAGAGGTGAGGATTAGTAGAATACAGAACAAGGTAATTAGTATACAGTATCGTCGTAGAGACGTGATAGATTGACTAGTAGAACACTTCCGGTGCAATACTGGAAATACCCGACTAACTCGCTCACTTGACTTCCTTCTTCAAGGTATGATCACTACTATTTTATATAGTTATGCGAATCGTCCATTTCCGTGGAAAGGTGGAGAGCGCTCCAACAGTTAATAAAAAAAACATTTTGACCTACGGGAGGAAAAGTAAAGATCCAGATAATTTCATCTGTAGATGAACTATACAACCAATCTTCAAATATATTTCACAAATTTTAAAATTCACTAAGATATTATTGAATGAAAATTTGGTCTTCAGCATTAAATGGCTCACAAGGGTTGGTATGCTGGTAAAACACACTAAACCAATTCTTTTAGAGATTATTATAAAGACCTTAGTCCAACTAATAAAAAAATTAAAAAAAATGTTTGATTATTTGTTCAAATTTTGAGAAGTTAGTCAGGCTGAGTACTTTACAGTGCCACTTCATAGCCCAACTCTGTATTTCAATTTTCCAAGAAATGCGGTATCATATTCATATATTATGATTTGATTTGTTCAAATTGGTCTGATTATTTTGTGATATTTTAGGTATTCCTTAAGAATTAAATTGTAACTAAGCAAAGGTTCACTCGGCATAGTTGCAGTATAAGCCACAGATTGGTTCTGGGGGTGTTGAACAAACATGAATGTACCTGGGGCAGGCATACTTGGTTAAAAGTAGCCAACTACTATCACCAGGTTAAGAATTATTATTTTAAACTGATTTATTTCAACTGGTATATTCATTGTTGTTGTTACAGTCACAATGTTTCTTGTTTCAGTTCTTTCTAAGATGAGGAATTGTAGCGATAAAACATTGGCTAATAATGATAATTCCTCATCTCATAAATACTGACAATCTTGTGACAATAACAACTAAGATGAGGACATCTGTTTTCAGACTGAAAATCAACATGCATTTTTATTTTTTTATTTTTGTGCAGAGATTCCCCTATCGACCCTTGACCTTACAAATTACATTAATGTTGGCAATGCAGGAATGCCTGGGGTTGGCAAGATTCATACGTAAGTATCTCCTTTTTCAGAAGATTCTAGAATATGGAATTTTTCAAAGAACTTTACATGACATCTGGTTTCATTTTGCTCTAATTCTAGCCTTCATTCTATAATGTTTGAACTTTTAAATCTCTCTTTTGAGTTAAGAGTAAAAATTACTACCAGAATTCAGCTTGGGTTCTCTAAGAGAATTATTTACTTGTTTTTGTGTATTAATAAAAACAGTGACATATTTAAGTGATTTTTTTTTTCTGCTTAATTATACTTCTAAAATATGAAAAACCTTGTGCTGATGTGCATTTTTTATGTTCAGTACTTCTTGGATGTTAGACTATAAATCAAATTAAGTTGATATAACAATTTCTTCCTCACTTAACCTCAGGCTATAAACAAAAATAATTTTATATTATGTGTGTGTACAATGAAACAGATCTGCCTGCAGTTGACTATATATATAATGTGTGTGTATATATATATATATATATATATATATATATATATATAATGTGTGTATATGTATGTATATATGTATATATAATGTGTGTATATGTATGTATATATGTATATATAATGTGTGTATATGTATGTATATATATATATATAATGTGTGTGTATATATATAATGTGTGTATATGTGTGTATATATATATATATAATGTGTGTATATGTATATATGTATATATAATGTGTGTATATGTATGTATATATAATGTGTGTATATGTATGTATATATAATGTGTGTATATGTATATATATATAATGTGTGTATATGTATATATATATATAATGTGTGTATATGTATATAATGTGTGTATATGTATATAATGTGTGTTTGTATATGTATATATATATATATAATGTGTGTATATATATATAATGTGTGTATATATATATAATGTGTGTATATATATATAATGTGTGTATATATATATATATAATGTGTGTATATGTATATATATATAATGTGTGTATATGTATATATATATAATGTGTGTATATATATATGTGTGTATATATATATAATGTGTGTATATATATATATGTGTGTATATATATATAATGTGTGTATACGTATATATATATATAATGTGTGTATATATATATATAATCTGTGTATATATATATATAATCTGTGTATATATATAATGTGTGTATATGTATATATATATATATAATGTGTGTATATATATATATATAATGTGTGTATTTGTATATATAATGTGTGTATATATATATATATATAATGTGTGTATATGTGTATATATATATATAATGTGTGTATATATATATATATAATGTGTATATGTATATATATATAATGTGTATATGTATATATACATATAATGTGTGTATATATATATATATATAATGTGTGTATATATATATATATATAATGTGTGTATATGTGTATATATATATATATATGTGTGTATATATACATATATATATATAATGTACATGTATATAATGTGTGTATATGTGTATATATATATATGTGTATATATATATAATGTATATGTATATATATATATATAATGTGTATACGTATATATAATGTGTATATGTATATATAATGTGTATATGTATATATAATGTGTGTATATATATATATATATAATGTGTATATGTATATATATACGTGTGTATATGTATATATATAATGTGTGTATATGTATATATAATGTATATGTATATATATAATGTGTGTATATGTATATATATAATGGGTGTATATACATATATATAATGTGTGTGTGTATATATATATATATATAATGTGTGTATATGTATATATATATAATGTGTGTATATGTATATATAATGTGTATATGTATATATATAAATGTGTATATGTATATATATATAATGTATATGTATATATATATATATAATGTGTATATGTATATATATATATAATGTATATATATATATATATATAATGTGTGTATATGTATATATATATATAATGTGTGTATATGTATATATATATATAATGTGTGTATATATATATAATGTGTGTATATATATATAATGTGTGTACATATACATATATACGTGTACATATTAGTATATATATATATACGTGTATATGTATACATACATATACATACAATGTGTGTATATGTATATATATATATATATATATACATATACATATACATAATGTGTGTATATGTATATATATATATATACGTGTATATGTATATATACATATATAATGTGTGTATATGTATATATATATACATAATGTGTGTATATGTATATATATATATATACGTGTATATGTATATATATATATAGAACCTGTGGGTATATAATGTGTAGGCAAGTATATGTATATATAATGTGTACATATGTATATATGTATATATATACGTGTATATATATATATGTGTGTGTGTATGTATATAGCTGTGTGTGCGATATATATATGTATATGTATACATATAGTGTGCATGTATATATACATAGTGTGTGTGTATATATATATATAGTGTGTATATATATATATATATATGTGTATATGTGTATATGTATATATAAAATGTGTGTATATGTATATATAAATGTGTGTATATATATATATATATAAAATGTGTGTGTATATATATATGTGTATATATATATATGTGTGTGTGTATATATATGTATATATATGTGTGTGTGTGTATATATATGTGTATATATATATGTGTGTGTGTATATGTATATATATGTGTGTGTGTGTATATATATGTATATATATATATGTGTGTATATATATATGTGTGTGTGTATATATGTGTGTATATTTATATGTGTGTGTATATATGTATGTATGTACATATATATGTGTGTATGTATATATGTGTGTATATATATGTGTATGTATATATATATATATGTGTATCTATATATATATATATATATGCGTATGTGTATGTATATATGTATATATATAATGTGTGTATGTATATATATAATGTGTGTATGTATGTATATATATAATGTGTGTATGTATATATATATATAATGTATATATATATATATAATGTGTGTATGTATATATATATATAATGTATATATATATATATAATGTGTGTATGTATATATATATATAATGTATATATATATAATGTGTGTATGTATATATATATATAATGTATATATATATATATAATGTGTGTATGTATATATATATATAATGTATGTATATATATATATATAATGTGTGTATGTATATATATATATAATGTATGTATATATATATAATGTGTGTATGTATATATATATATATATATATATATATATATATATATATATAATATGTGTTTTATGTCAACACAAGATAAAATCGTTACTGATAGTGGATGTTTTTATGTTAACATCCATGTAACCTCACCTGAAATTAAAGCCAAAATATGATGTTTAGAATGGCTCATGATTCAACATTGTTGCTTATTTTTAACAGTATATGTTTAGAAAATATATATATATATATATAACGTGTGTGTGTATATATATATATAAATTGTGTGTATTTAGGCAGCATTTTTTCATTAATGAATGTTTCATTAAATAATATAGGCAAGTTATATCTATTTTATGTAAATCTTTTCATATTCTCTGATAAGCTTCATAGCATTATCATTAAATGAAGAAAGAAACTTACAATATTGATAGATAATTTTTTTTGAATAATCTAATCTAAGCTTTTGGCTTATATAAGCTATTTTCAAAGATGTCAAATGTCATTATATTTTATAAACACGGACAAATGATAATGATCCATGTAAACAAAAACAGATTGTCATTATTGTTTGCTGGTGTTTATAATATATAATATAATTTGACATCTTTGAAAATGACTTATGTAAGCCGAATGCTTAGATTGGATTATAAAAAAAATTATGTATCAATATTTCTTTCTTCATTTAAAGATAATGCTATTAAGCTTATCAGAGAATATGAAAAAAATTTACATAAAATAGACAAAACTTGTCTATATTATTGAATGTAAAACATGCATTATTATATATATATATATATAAATGTTAAGATTCCATTTTTCTTGTAATTTGTTAAAACAGCACACTGCGACATTTCTACTATATCAACCAAAGAGTCTGCTAAATCTAAACTAAGATTCAAAGCACATTTAAAAAGAGAGCCATTTATGTCTATAGCAGTCCATTTTATCTGAAACGATTGTTTTTTTTTTCTCTACATTGCACTCTACTTTACCCTTAAGTGCCGACTATAAAATCTAATATTTGGGAAAACCAAAATATAAATTTAGTTTTGGACTAATTAATTATAGTTTCTAAAAAAATAAAACAAAAAATAAACAATCTGGTATCAGTTACGTATTTATAAAACATCCGAAATTAATTGTAAGTTTATAAAAATCTGATATTACAGGTTTTAATGTCTCCTGTTCCCTCTTTGGATTAAGCAGATTAAGTTTGTTGAAATTGTCTTTTTGCATGTATTAAATTCACCTATCACTATGTAATAGAGTGGTTAAAACACTATGACAGCATAAAAATAACAGCAATACATTTTCATAGTAAAATTTGTTTTTAATATAGTATCCTTGTTTTGCAAGGCACTTAGTCCAATGTTCCATGAATCTGGATAGGGTCCCAGAAAACAAGACAATTTCCCTGTTTGACTCTTTAGCCATGTATGTAGTGCATCTTTCCAGTGTTGGCCCATTGTGAATAAATGACCTCTTTAGGCGTGTCTAAGATGACCAAACAATTGGGAATCTGAAGGAGCAACCTGGGAATTTTAAGAATACTTCACTCTCTCCTTTTCGTGTTTTTGAATTGCACGAAAGGCATGTATTGTCATGCAAAAGCAGAACACCTTTTATCAATAGGCTTTGAAATGCTGGCTTCAGATTGTCTTACAGCATCGTACAGTGAAGTGCTTTGTTTATTGCTAAGCTCCACTCTAAATAATATTTCACCTTTGTTCCTTATGACTTTGAAAAAAAGCTCTAAGCATGAATTTTTCTATAGAAGATTGAATTCTGAATTCTTTTAGGTTTGGTGATTTCAGTGTTTCCAATTCCAAACTCAGCTGTTTACTCTCCAGTTCAAAGTGGTAGGACTGGGTTTCAGTTCCATAACTAATTATCCTTTTCAACAAAGCATCAATTACCATTTGATAGTGAGTGAAAAGGAGTTGACATATTTGCAGATGCAGTTCTTCGATCTTTAACCTGTTGTTTAGGGACCCATTGAAACAAATGGCATAGGATTCAAAATATCAAACATCTCTGCATTTCTCTCATTCCCCAAAATCACCGTCAAAACTAAAATAAAATTGCAAAACATGTTGAATTTATGAAGCCTTTCCTACTTCTGTATTTAATCCTGCTTAACCCTGGAACAATGACCATCAATTAAAGTTACACCACTACTAATCATGTGTATATCATACTCGGTTTTGAAAATATCAAAAAAATATCAAATATAAATCTTTATTTAAAATATTTTACATGCAGGCACTTCAAAATTTGTACTTTGAGTTAACATTAAAAGGAACTGAAAAACATTATTTAGGTAAGAAAATCAGGTACTGAAAATTTAATTAAATTGTAATTAAGATGGTGTCATCTGTTTTGGGTACTATATATATGGTTAGTGTTCTTGGGTTTAGAATGTGGCTTAATCTTTATCATTGATGCTTGTAAATCTAATTTGTTGAGCCTGGTCAGTACTTAGATGGGTGACCGCTTGGGAATACCAGGTGCTGTAAGTGTTTAGTGACGGATGTGCGTTGTGCTGCAGTGGATATCGGTTCGGAAAGAGAAATCCGTGAGCCGAGTTCAAATTCCAGTTGAATACCCTGCATTCACTTAAGCACTGGTACCCTTGGGAAAGGTATTGATCCTTCCCTTCCCTCCAGTTATGGGTTAAAATAACAGGGTAGGATTTGGGGACCCTGCTCTTAAAAACAAATCACAATGAATCTTGATACTCGAAAAGAAAAGAGTATTACTAGACACAAAACTTATATTAAAAAAACAACAATTAATTGTTGAAAGCAAAAGGTATTACCAGCAATGAATAAATAAAATTTATTTGGCAATAAATGACCCGCTGAGGTTGATATGCCATAAAACAAAAACAACCAACAAAATGTAAATCTAATTTTAGTATTTAATGACCTGTTCAGTTACCTGTACTTGATTACCTTTCATCTGATTGGTACTAATTTACTTGATTGACATCTTAATTTTTTAAAATTATTCTATGTATGCTGTGTTTGAATTGTATTCAGAGTCTGAATTGTGTTTTCTTTTGACAGTTTGAAAGTCCTTCTATTGGGTAATACTAAAGTCACCGATGAAGGTGTAAATGCATTGAAAGGTATGTCCAATTTCTCAACTTTACTTCTTCTTCTACGTGCCCTGTTCTTTCAGGACATAGGTGATCATGGCTTTCCACATCTCCCTATCCCTTGTGGCTCTTAGCACGCCTTCTCCTGTTACACCACTCCTGTCATCCACTAGCTCAAGCCCATAAATCTAGAATATAAAAGGATAGAAACTAGCAGGGCCACAAAATGAGGGATCAGTTCATATATTGATTATAATATAGAATTGATCCCTCATTTTATACCCACATTATAATTTCTTTTAAACTATATATATTCTTCTTTTATGTGCCCTGTCCTTTAAGGGCGTAGGCGATCATGGCTTTCCACATCTCCCTATCCCTTGTGGCTCTTAGCACGCCTTCTCCTGTTACGCCATGCAACCCTTGTTCCGTCATCCACCTGATCAGCTCCTTCAAATATGTTATCCACTGCTTTTCCCTGTCTCTTTTTCCCTCTATCTGGCCTGTTCATATCAGGTTCTCTATGCCCTCCTTCCTCATTGCATGTCCCAGGAACTTTAGCCGTCTCTTCCTGATGCTCAATATTAATTTCCTTTTAGTTTCCATCCTTTCCAAAACCTCATCATTGCTCACATACTTGATCCATGATATTTGCAGCATCCTTCTGTAGAATCACATTTCAGTTGCTTCAATTTTTTCCTTTTGAATTTTTTACTGTTGCCATCTTTTTGAGTTTCCTCTGATACATTTCTGCAGAATTCCTTCCTGTACTCATTCATATGCAATACCACTCATTTTTTTCTTTTTTTTTTTTTTTGAAGACTAAATGGACGATTTGCGTTTTTTGCAAGTGTAATTTTTTGGTAGTTTTATTGACAAAGTAACTGTTAAATATGCTGGTCTGATTCTAAAACAGCTCCTGGCTTAAATAACTGATGTACAGTGATTTCCCTCAACATTCTTAGATTCTGTATCATAATGAACTGATTTTTGTGTTTAGTTGTGCAACTGCAATAGCAAAAAAGAGAACATTATGACAATCTTTCTCAGTACATTGTCATTAAAATGCTGTAGTTTGAAGAATAAATCAATTTCTATACCTTTTCAACTTCAAAATGGACTTATTTTCAGGTAAAAAAATTAATCAACTTCAAATTGGATTAATCAACTTCAAATTGAGAATTAATATAATACTAATAAATTTAATATTTATTCTTTTATTTTTACTTCAAAGATATAAAAAATATAAACGTTCCTAAGAAATTTATTTAAAAGATTACATCATCTAAGTTAATTACAGAGGGAAGTAATCTCTGTATTCCAGATATGAAGTTAGTGCAAGTCTCAGGGAAAATATTATTAATTTTCTCAGCGATTATAGCTTTTAACTTGCTGAGGCGGAGTTCTTTAGTAGTTAAAGATCTCTGGCCATCACCTAATAAATTCCCAACAATTGAGTCTGCCATATTTCTTTTTATGTCAGCTTTAATGACTGACCAAACCTTATCAGTGGGATTTAAAATTGGACTATAGGGAGCAAGTTTGAAAATTTGGTGTTGCTTAAATTCATCCTCCACCGCAACTTCAGTTGAAGTATGGCAAGGAGCTTTATCAATAACTAAGACAATTCCCCTTTTGTAAATTTCATTTGCCTTTCTAAGGCACTCCCTGGTCCAATCTTTCGCATTCTCTTTTTTTGAAAAAACCTTTTTAATTTTATGATGAATTAATCGATTATTACTAATACATCCAATAACATGGGTGTTATTTCCTCTGGATCCGGATGCGACTGTAGTGCACCTCGTGCTTTTTTTAGTGAACTTCTCTTCTTGAAATATGGAAATTAAAATTGGTTTCATCCATATAAAGAATTGGCGGACTTTGGGACTGAAATTCTAATAAAGCTACTGCATAATCCTTGTTTCGTCTTTTTGACATTATTACTGGCAGCTTCTGGTTCATAATAAACTGCTTTTAAAGTAAAGGCCATGGAGTCCAAATGCTTTCTTATGCATTCTTTCATCACACCAACCTCATACTTTTCGACCAACTTATTTACAATGTCTTGAAGAGTGACCCTAGGAGAGTTTTCAATTAATTCGGCCATAAAAATTTTATGCTCTTGCATAATTTTATATTTTTTTTGCTCCTCCCCTAGAGTCACTCTTATCAGCACCTTGGTCTAACCAATGGTACACTGTTGGCAGAGGCACACCAATTGTTCTTGCCAGGTCTTTTCAATTTCCTGCTGCTGCATGCGCAGCTAAAATCTGGGCCTTTTTTCGCCAGCCACAGTTTTCTTGAGGCAAGTCCTCTTTGGAGCTGTTCTAATTCTTCTTCAGTTTCTTTTGTAGAGGTTTCTCCAGTAACATCATCATCAATCATCATTTTTTCCCATATGGGACTTTCTCCTCCTCCTTTTACTGTAGGCTCACTCAATGCTTTCTTGGCCTCTAAGTTGTTTGTATTTTCATTTTTTTTTTTTTTCATCTATAAAATGAAGACAGTCATTTTCCTTACTCATGGGGTAAATTAATTGAAAAAATAATTTTCAATTTACCAAAAACATATTCCAATTTTGAAGTTGTTTATTCCAATTTTGAAGTTGTTTATTCCAATTTTGAAGTTGTTTATTCCAATTTTGAAGTTGTTTATTCCAATTTTGAAGTTGTTTATTCCAATTTTGAAGTTGTTTATTCCAATTTTGAAGTTGTTTATTCCAATTTTGAAGTTGTTTATTCTTTGAAGTTGATTCAACTTACTTTGAAGTTGATTGTTTTTAGGTTCTTGACATTTTCTCAATTTGAAGTTGATTGCTCCAATCTGAAGTTGATTAATTTTTTTACTTGAAGATAAGTCCATTTTGAAGTTGATTATTATCATTTTGAAGTTGAAAAGGTATAGTTCAATTTGCAACTTAATAATAAGGGGGGTGTTCATAATGATATTTCTGTTCATGCTCTGCCCAGAAATAATGATCTAGATTAGAAATTGATACATAAAATAATGATACCCTTTATTTTGTAAAAACAAACAAAAAACCCACGAGAGTTTTACTTGGATTTTGGTAAATTACAGTGTCATTTTCCCTTTTTTATTTCCAAGTAATTTTATGTGCATTGTGGTGCAGTGGATATCCATTCGGAATGACAAATTGGGGTGCCGAGTTCGAATTCCAGTTGATTTCCTTGCATTCGCTTACACACAAATACCCTTGGGGAAAGGTATCAATCCGTCTCTCTCTTCCAGTTATGGGTTAAATAATAGGACAGATTGGGTTCTATAGCCTTGGCTGGCAACTAGTCTATCACAGAAAGCAATGGCAACCTACTGCAGGATAATCTTCTGTCCAGTCAGTCAAGTCTCTTTCGACACATGATCGCCCAAAGCATGTATCATGTATGGCACTTAACTGACTGAATTATAATATTAATTAAAAAGAAAAAGGTTTGTTAGGTTTGACCACCATTTTCGGTTTACTTTCTGCAAGGGATATTCATTTTGTTCTTGTGAAGGGCCACACTGAATATATGATTGGCAAATATAATGCCATATATGTGTATATGTCTGTATACAAACATACGCATACACTTTGCCATAAAAAATATTCCATACACATACATTTGGAAACTTAAAATAATTATCTATTTCCTTTATACACGTGACACAAATCTGATTGATAAGAATTAACTCCAAGTCATAATATTACCAGTATGCTGTCTCTTTGTTGTTTTTCATTTTTCTTCTCAATCTCTGAAGAAACTTTAATTTAAGTGAAACATATTAGATTGAGATTCTTTTCCTATTTCTATTTTCTTTATTCTATCATCTTGTTGGATTCTGATCCATATATTCAACTCTTACATACATATATAATCAAGAACAAAAGTTGGATGTTTTTATAAATCCATAGGTAATATGATATTTCATGGCTTTCTTATCGACCACTCGTCAGACCAAATTCATATATAATTTTGACCGATTCATCGTTGCATGAATATGGTCTGAGGAGCGGTCAATAAGAGAACCACGAAATATTACCAATGGGTTTATAAAAACATCCAATTCATGTTCTTTTTATATATATATATATATATATATATATATAATATAAGTTGGATGTTTTTATAAACCCATTGGTAATATAATATTTCGCGGCTCTCTTGTCGACCGCTCATCAGACCAAATTCATACAACTGATGAGCAGAGATAAGAGAGCCACCAAATATCATTAACTTTGGATTTATAAAAATATCCAACTTTTGTTCTTGATTATAATACCCTGGTAAATTTTAACATTGAGTTTTCTTTGGATTTAATCTCCTGTCGAATTTACACTTACACACACACACACACACACACATGGGTGAACGATGTATATAAAAGTGGAAAATTTTTGTCTGACACACTTTGTTTAGTGAAGTCCTAAAGGACAAAAAGTGTCACACAAAATTTCTTTTACATTTTTCACATACATATACATTCTTATATATCATTATCTCATATATATATATATATATATATATATATATATATATATATATTAGAAGTAGTACAAACTAATGGCTTGATAGTCCACTGTTTGTAGTGATTTATTTTATTAAGAGTGCTTAATACTTAGTAGAACATTATGTATGGTAGTAGTTTTATTATAATTTTATAATAAAAACATAGTTTGCTGCAACACAAGAGCCGTTGTGTTTCGGTACCATCTTATTAGCACCTCATCAGGCAGTGAAATATTTTTTTACTGTTAGGAATTATTATATATAGAAGCTTCAATATATAATAATTCCTAACAATAAAAAAATATTTCACTGCTTCATGAGGTGTTAATAAGATAGTACCAAAATACAACAGCTCTTGTGTTGTAGTAAACTGTTTTTATTATAAACTTATAATAAAAATATCACCATATATATAAGTGTGGGCCTACAAATCAACACCAAACAAAAATGCATTTAAGTATGAAAGTAGCAGTCACTATGCAGTTGTTGAGTCATAAGACCACATTCTATATGCATCAGTACTCTGTAACTGATTTTGAGCATTTTTGTATAATTATAGCAAATTTTAATATACACACACACACACATATATATAAAAACTAAATTCTCTACAAAAAACCAATGTAGTGTACAAATTTACATGCCCATTCAGAGATTGCATCTCTGATACTAATCAAAAACCTTGTACATATATTGGTTTTACTACAACCACACTCTCCCGTAGACCTACATGTCATCTTTCTGATCAGAGTACTATTAAACAACATTTCTCTGAAAAACATAAACATGTAGGTAATATCAAACAGATTTTGGTCAACAATACGGTGATCCTTACTCATACACACAGTAAGAGGAACCTGCAGATATTGGAGGCCATGCACATCAAATTTAAACAACCAACACTCAATAAAATCAACTTTAAAACAGGAAATAACATATTACATTGCATTTGACTTCATGGTTTTGTTGTCATTTCGCGCTATCCTGCGGTGTGACGTCATAAAACCGCATCGCAAACTTAAGAACTGTGTTTATTATTTTTGGTAACTATTGCCATTGCCAAGTGGAGTTTTATGTCAACACAAAATAAAATCATCGGTGATGGTGGATTTTATAATATTTCAATTTAAACAACCTCTCTGAAGATGGCTCATGTGAGCCGAAAGCTTAGAAGAAAACCAATAAATAATTATCCAAATGTTGGAGAATTTTTGTCTTTATTTTCAACTGAAATTAAAGCAAAAATACGACGTTTAGAACGGCTCATGATTAAACATAATAGACATTCATTGTCTCTTATATTTAATAGCATATGTTTAGATATATATATATATATATATATATATATATATAACTTCAATTGACATTGTTTGATTTATTAGTTTATTTTAACTGTTGTATTGAATATTAGAGCTCAAGTTAACTATCTAGCAAAAGTTTTATTGACCTAAATGGTAAATATTTTTATACTCTTTCTGTTGTATCATTATCATTGATAACATGGATAACAGAAGATTCTTCAATATAATTTTATCTCAAATAGTTATTTCTTTGAAGTATCAGAGCCGTTATTAGGGCCATGGCTCTGTTGGATGTATTTCCAACTGGCCAATACGTATAGTTTTAAATGAAAAGCAACTGAAGATCTTGTGTTGTTCTCTTTCACCATTATATGTCTTCGTTTTGCTGGCCACTGTGTGTCATTATCAATTAATGTACAGTCATGTTCTTATATACAAAATAAACCTTGGCTCAAGCTGAATTACTTTTTGACCCACAAATGCAAGGTGGCTGCACATGATTTTTCTGTTCATCTCAAATAGTTGCTCTTGATATGTTAGACCAGCATCTTGATATGAGTTGACCAACTCTAATGTCCATGTGGTCAATATATTCTTGTCAGTCATGTCATTACAATCATTGTGAGTAAAGGTTTATGTATTCAAAGTATTAATGATGACCTATCATGGATAGTCACGTTTGTATACAATGATTACTCTCGGGACAACATTGACCAGCTGGCTGTGTGGATTACACTGGGAAAATCCTTTTCGAAGGCCTTGGTCAGAAATGTTACTATTTGTCTGGTTTGATTTTTCACCGGTGGCCAGTCAGGTTGCTTTCCTCTTCCGCAGGAAATTGTGAATGGAATGATGTTAATCAATATGATTCACAATCACATTTGGTCATCTGTAGCAATATTTATTCGTTAAATCTGCTTGGCTTTTTTTGGATCTGAGCCGTTAGTTTTGTAGTTTTCTATTTAAGCCTTCATTTCCATCTCTTTATCAATATTTTCTTCATTTATTTAAAACATTGTCTTTTTTCTTCTGTTGTCTTTTATCTGTGTGTAAACTCATCATTGATTCCTATCAAGAGTAACTGTGATAGTAAGGTTTTTCTTGCTACTTATTGGGCAATTAAGGAAATTATGGGAGCGATTCCCTAAAGGCTCACTCATGTACAGACCTGCCTGGCAAATTTTGTGACATGTCAGTATACATACATACATACATACATACATACATATAAACTTATTTATAAATGGAACTTTGTGTGTGTGTGTCTATGTGTGTGTGTGTCCGTTACCTATAGACTCCGAAACGGATGAACAAATTGTACTATAAGCATTTGCAAGTGTTCTTAGCTAGGTTTTGTGTTGAGGTACCTCCGATAAATATCGAAAAAATCGGGTTATAGAAGGAGTGGTTCAATTTTTAATCAAATTTGATACACTCATAGACAAAGACATAAGAAATGATATTCAGAAGTTTCAAGGTTGCAGTTCTTACAATAGTGCAGAAAATCGATTATATATATATGTATTTAAAAGGCAAGATGTGTTGTGTGTGTATGTCTGTTTATCTGCCTGTATGTCTGTATTTTTTCGGCTCTTATTTTAGTTTTTGCTTCAGGTTTGGCTCTAAGTCTGTATAATTGTAGTTCTTAGTCTCAGCCATGATACCATTTACTCAGAGGACTTATTTAGCCTTCAAAATTCAGTTTACAACAAAAAAACTTATTTGATCAGGAAATCAAAATTTGACTTACATCCATTCATCTTTCTTTCAGTCTACAGTTTTGCTTTAACCGGAAACAACTATTGCTTTTTAGTTTTTCATGCCAACGTCCAAAGAGTCTGAGCTCCAGGACCATGGATTAGTTTAAAGCTTTCATTACACCCGAGCAACGCCGGGCTATACTGCTAGTACGTACATAGACAAGTCTTTTCATTGGTGCAGGATGGGGATAAATCTAACACAAAGCAAGGTGTGTCCTGCCTGTAAAAGGGTCTGTCATCATAATTTCTAGTAAATTTTTTACAAGGCCAGATTCTTTTCCTGATGCACTCAGGCACTCATAGTAGTCCAAGTAAACCAAGTGTTTTTCACAAGACACCATCTACGGGAATGTTGCCATTTCAAATTTGAGATCCCATTGTAGCATTATTTATTTTGGTTTTTAATCAATTTACCCTAAGCAAGGCAATAATGCTACTAAGACACAAGAGGCTACTGAGAGTGAAAGAGAATAAGAAGACTTTCGAAAAAACTGGAAACCCAATTATAAACAGGAAACAAGGGATAAACCTCTACTCCTGTTCAAAATATTGGGAAGGTGTGTGAACTGGATGATAGGCTACTTTGAGAAACTTATCTAACCCTTAGCAGGTTTTGTTTTTTATCCTGTGGTGGTGGTGGTGGTGGTGGTGGGGGTTTACATGCCACCCTCTTTACCAGCAGAAAAGCCACTGGAGGAGCTGGTTTAGATGCTAGCCGCCTGTTCAGGCACCAGATAAAGCTAGGTTATGTATTACCAGTAGCAGGCCTAACCCTGACCAGACAGCGATGAATCATTTTTTATCTTTACTGATAAGGCAGGGCCTGCAGATGCAGATTTAAACCCTTTCTCAGAAGAATAAATGCTAAATGAATAGTAGCCGACTGAAGTTAAACTGACCCATAGAGTTGTTGAGCAGTTTGCACCTTTCATGTAATAGTACATTACTTGTATGTATGTTGTTTATTTTTTTTTTTTTTGTCCATAGGCACGGCTTTTTGGTTCCTTAAATTCTGAAAAATTTTATTTTGGCCTTCATAAGTTTATTCATTCATTTTTATATATGCCTTGCCACATACACAATTCCGGAAAACCCTAGCTGAAAACACGACTATACTTAAACATGAAAACAATAAACAAAAACTAAAAATTCTCGAAGCTATATACATAAAACAGTTGAAACCTAATCTGAACAAGATAAACTATGAAATCTCCACAAATATCCTTAAATGCTTATAATTAATAATGTAAACCAGTGGTTTATTCCAATGGCTTCCCATACTTAATATTTCTTGTTTTCACTCTCGCTTGGTCATGTGTGACACAACATTTGCCTCCAGCGTCTTATATGCATGAGTTTGTTGTTGCTTGGAAATCTTCCATGTAAACAAAAACAGTTTGTTATTGTCATTTGTCCTTGGTTTATAATATATAATGTAATCTGACATCTTTGAAAATGGCTTATGTAAGCTGAAAGCTTAGATTAGATTATCAAAAAACTTATGTATCAATATTGTAATTTTCTTTCTTCATTTAATGATAATGCTATGAAGCTTATCAGAGAATATGAAAAAAATTTCCATAAAATAAATACACAAAACTTATATATTATTTCATGATACATGCATTAATATATATGTAAACACGTTACGGAAATTAACGAATTTTAGCGAAACTTGGTTATAAGCAACCGACAATTTGTAATGAATTATTTTGAACATTATTTTTACCGATACTCATATTTAAGTAGATATTCTGTTTTTAATTAAGCAGTATTTTATATTTATATCTACCGGCCTGATTATTTTACGATAAATTTTTATTACGAAAATGTGTGCTATCCAGCACATTTTTGTAATAGAAAATTCGATCATATTCATGGTCGAGTGGTTAAGACAGTACCAGATCAAATGGTAGCTTCCCCTATGTAAATAGGGGTCGCAGGTTCGAATCCTGCTGGATAGCACACATTTTCGTAATAAAAATTTATCGTAAAATAATCAGGCCGGTAGATATAAATATAAAATACTGTTTAATTAAAAACAGAATATCTACTTAAATACGAGTATCGGTAAAAATAATGTTCAAAATAATTCATTACATTAATATATATATATATATATATATATATATATATATTTTTAGTGGATACGCATATTTGAGTAGATGCCCCATTCATCATTTAAGCAGTATATTTATTTTTGTCTACTGGCTGAATATTTAAAAAATCTTATTAAAGAAAAATGTTTCACTTTTTTATTTATTTCTTTTTTTTTAATCACATCACCTCAAGCAAGGGGGTAAGTCCACTGGTGTGCAGGGGGCTATGTAAGAGTGAATAGATTAGAAAAGAGAAAGCTGGAAACCACATCCTAAACAGGGAACAAGGGATGAGCTTCTACACCTGTTCAATAGACGTGGATGGAGTGTGAACTGGGCGATAGTTCAATCTATCTACTCCAATTAAAAAAAAATAAACAAAAAAGAAAGTGAAAAGATTGGAAAAGAGAAAGCCGGAAACTGCATCCTAAACAGGGAACAAGGGATGAGCCTCTACACCTGTTCAATAGACGTGGGTGGAGTGTGAACCTTATAAAAAGAATATGTCAGATTAATAAACAAAAACGTCATATCTTACTCATATATATATATATATTTAAAAAAAATCTTTAATCCAAAAGGAAAAGCAAGAAGGTAAATCCCAAAGACCTGATGAGATGTGAAAAAATTTCTCTTAGGGATTTCATGTTGAAATGATCATTCAACGCTTTTGAACTGTTGAAATTTATTTTTATTATATATATATATATATATATATATATATATATATATATATATATATATGTATGATGTTATGTTTATTAAAACAGTTCTTTTAAAAGTATTTAAAATAGTACCCTTATATATACAGGGTGCAATGTATAAATTGTCTCCTAAATTACACAAAATGAAAATAACGCTGACATCTCATTTTAACAGATATATTGGCTAAAATTACACAAAAACATTTTGAAATACCAAAGAGTAAATTTATTCAAAGATCTGCAACTGAAATGTGTGTGCTGACTAAAAATACTAAAATCAGCCAATATTGACCATTAAGCAAACATTGCTTTCACAGGGCCATTCTGAAAATTGTCAAGATTCAAGGTAACCCTTTTTTTAAAGAAATCTTTACAATTACCAAACACTTTGTTAGAATCTACGTACTATTTCTTTATTCTTGGTATTATTTCAAACTATTGTTCTGATTTTGATTGATATAGATGTTATTATAGACATTATAAATAATACCAAGATATTGAGAATTAATCATCTCTGAAATAAATATTAAAATATTTCCTTATTTGTCTTCAGTTCTTTTGCTATCACTCATCCATTTCATCTTCAATCCGAGCACAGCAAGGTTCGCACTCTGTCCACAATTGCAAATAAGAAAATAAAAAACAGAAATTCATGTAAGAAATTAAAAAATGAAATGGATACAAACTAACATGTGTATGTACTAAAAATAACATAATAATTTGAAAGAATATTGGATTATAGAATCCATTCAAAAACATTTACTGTTGTTGATATTTTAGGAACAAAAATAAAGCTAGCAGGTATAGATTCATAAGTCTTAACAAGAAAATGGATATCTAAACTTATTTATAAATGGAACTTTGTGTGTGTCCGTTACCTATAGACTCCGAAACGGCTGAACTGATTTTCATGAAAATTTACAGTTGTACTATAAGCGTCTGCAAGTGTTCTTAGCTCGGTTTTGTGTCGAGGTAGCCCCGATAAATATCGAAAATCGATAATAAAAAAAAATCGGGTTATAGAAGGAGTAGTCCGATTTTAATCAAATTTGATACACTCATAGACAAAGACATAAGAAACTATATTTAGAAGTTTCAAGGTTGCAGTTCTTACAATAGTGCAGAAACTCAATAATATATATATATATATATATATAAAAAAGGCAAGATGTTTTTGTGTCTGTTTATTTGTCTGTATGTCCTTTATACAAATCCACAATTTTTATCCGATTCTCACTTAACTTCACACAAAAATATTCTTTAGGCTGAGTCTGAGCTCCAGGACCATGGATTAGTTTTAAAGCTTTCATTACACCCAAGCAATGCCAGGCTATACTGCTAGTTCCTTATATCGGTAAATCAAAACTTGCAGTTGTATAATTTGTTTTTTGTTTTTTTTTTAGTATGACTTTATGATCTAGGCTTGTTGTCATTATCTTCTATCTTTAATGACCCCCGCCCAAAAAAAACAAGCTTAAAATAATGTTTATAGTGATAAGAAACATGCTTACACACATTTCATAATTTGCTAACTATTGAACAGGTGAAGAGGCTCATCCCTTGTTCTCTGTTTAGGATGTTGTTTCCGGCTTTCTCTTTTCCAAATCTTTTCACTCCTTTCTTTTTTATTTTAATTTTTTTTTCAATTGGAGTAGATAGACTAAACTATCGCCCGGTTCACACTCCACCCTCATCTATTGAACAGGTGAAGAGGCTCATCCCTTGTTCTCTGTTTAGGATGTTGTTTCCGGCTTTCTCTTTTCCAAATCTTTTCACTCCTTTCTTTTTTATTTTAATTTTTTCCTCAATTGGAGTAGATAGACTAAACTATCGCCCGGTTCACACTCCACCCACGTCTATTGAACAGGTGAAGAGGCTCATCCCTTGTTCTCTGTTTAGGATGTTGTTTCCGGCTTTCTCTTTTCCAAATCTTTTCACTCCTTTCTTTTTTTATTTTAATTTTTTTTTTCAATTGGAGTAGATAGACTAAACTATCGCCCGGTTCACACTCCACCCTCATCTATTGAACAGGTGAAGAGGCTCATCCCTTGTTCCCTGTTTAGGATGTGGTTTCTGGATTTCTCTTTTACGTAGCCCCTTGCACATCAGTGGCGTTACCGCCTTGCTCGGAGTGATATGATTAAAAAAAATTTTTAAAAAAGTTCAGCATATAGATATTCTCGCTTTGATTCCATCTCTTTGTTTGTACAAAATGGAATTTAGAATTTTAGGGAAAGGGCTGAAATGCTATTTTCGTGTTGTCAATTTTCATTAAATACCAAAATGGCTGACCCAAACACTTTACATCTGACGTCAATTATATATCAAAATGGCATATTCTCTCTTTGGTTTGGATTTCCACTTACCAATCAACTGCGGCCAATGAACACAGATCATGCTTGCTGACAAGTGAATCAAAAACTTTACAAGTTTGCACAAGTGATCCTTGACAGAACATCCATATTTAATTAGGCAGTCATCTGTTCTTCAAATAAATTTATATTGAATAATGGCTGAGCAAGGCGGTTACTCTGCCCGCCTCCCTTGTTCTGCCAAGTTGCCTGAAATTAGGTTATTTTCTACTCAAATTTGCTGGTTATATTCATCTAATTCTAGTGAAGCCATCTTACTTCCACTCAGGTAGACATCACCTTTAATACAATATTCAGGTTGGTGTACATTTGTGTGTGTGTGTATGTGTGTATATATATATATATATATATATATACACACACACACACACACACAAATGTACATCAATGTGTTGGTCCTGGACATGACGGTAAACTGCATCCGGCAGCAAGGCCTCTGATTGGGAGGTTGTGATGAGCGTGGAACCACCTCTTAATTGCTGTTGTTCCCAGCTCCACCCTGACCTGGAGTGGTAGCACCTGTTAGGGTCCCATCTATGGGCAAATAGTTAACCCCCATGAACGTAAAAATATGCTTTTATAGAAATATATATACATAAAAAAAGAATTTTATAGAAAAATATATATTTTTGAAGAAAAAATTATTACCACAACACATTTTTGAAGGAAAAAATTCTCAGCAAAACATTTTTGAATACGAAACTAGAAGACATTTTCAGTTTTCTAAAAAAAAAAAAAAAAAAAAAAAAAGAATAAAAACAAAATTTTTGTTAAAATCTGATTAAATTAACCTTCTCACTATAACTGAACATTAAAAAAAATACCTTAAAATCCCACCTTTTTGGAATTAAATGACCCACAGAGGTTGATATGCCATTAAGCAAAACTCACTCACATCAATGTGTAAGCTTATTACATACCATTCAAAAACACCAACACTATGACCAGTCATATCCGGAATAGACAGCACCTCACATTAAATAGCTAGCAAATTAAGCAAAATCTTAACACCACTTTTTGGTACAATCAGTCTGTCACATATAAAAATCTCTGGTGACCTTTTGAACAAACTAAAAAACATAGACATCAAAAACAAACACATGGCAAGTCTAGACATAAAATCCTTGTACACTAATGTTCCTATAGACATGTGCTTATCAATTAAAAACAGAGTTAGCAAAAATAAATTTCATCTACCTACACAGAAAATCATAAAACTATGCTATCTAATGACTAAGCAATGTTTCTTTACTTTCAATGACCATTTCTACAGACAAAAATTTGGTTTACTCATGGAATCAACTCTCAGTGGCATTCTTGCTTGTTTATTCTTAGAATTTCTGGAAAGGGACTGTTTCAGAAACAATTTGCCACCAAAACTCCTCCTACTTTAGATATATAGACGACTCCCTACTAATCTATCCAGAAACTACTAACATAGCAGATCTTATCAATAAAATCAATAACATTGAACCTACAATAGACTTTACCTTCAAAACTGAATCTAATCATACTCTTCTTTTCCTAGACATCATATTACTCAAAAATAACAATGAACTCAATTTTGGCATGTATAGAAAAGCTACCAACAAAAACAACCTGATCAATTTCTATTCTAACCACTCTTCCAAAATCAAATCTGGTATTATTATAGGCTTTTTTTTTAAGAGCACTAAGAATCTACAGCCCCCAATATTTAGCAAAAGAAGAAAAATACACAGAAAACACATTCAGAAAATTAAAGTTCCCATATAACTTTATTCACAACGCAAAATGAAAGGCACATGAAATATACAACCACAACAAAAGCAACATTATCAACAATTTAAACAATAACAGATACATCATACTACCCGCCAACTCCAAAAGATCATGTCCTATCTAAAAAAACATACAGATAGTAACAACTACCTCGAAAACTCTTATGGACATTGTTAGATATAAAAAAACAAACCTGAAACCATAATAATGAACAAGCAGGTATATACAAAATAAATTACCAAAATTGTTCCTCAGTGTACATAGAAGAAACTAATAGAAATCTAAAAAAACATATGAACAAGAAGAGATATCACTAATAATAATCTAACATTCATTCGTAGTTCACAGAAATGAATCTGACCACAATTTTGATTTAAAAAATGCCGCACTAATAAAAAGAGTAAGCAGTTTATTCAGAAGGAAAATTCTCAAGAACACCACCATCCAATACTACCAAAATATCAATTTACGCTATGGTTTTTTCCCAATCTTATCTTTTCTTATGGAAACGACACTCGGAGTAACATACATAATAAAATATTAAAAACAAAAAGCTGTTAAATTTCCTTCATTTTAACATCTCGTGATACTGCACTACATATGAAGGAATTCTAAAACTAAATGTTTCTGTTAATCTCTTTGAATGATTTGTGAGCGTTCTTTATAGTTACGAACACTGTTTGTTTATAGATACGTAATTTGGAATAAAACTCATTTCAAGTTTTTGCCATGACGCTGAAATGCGTAGGCGAGGAAAATACAGTTTTCCTCTTGTCTTCTTTTTATTTAACTATATATATGTGTGTGTGAGTGTGTGTAATCTTGAAATAATTTTGGATATTCTACAATTACATGGGTAATGAATATTTCGCAGCTAAGCCACGGCTCTTCAGACCTATATCATACAACAGTTAATGTTTAAAATCATCCAGTAAATAGTCACATACAGGCACTCTAATGCAGATATCGTGAATAGATATTTGTAATGGTGATCTACAAAAGATTCTCGCTCATTCAAAAATTAAAAAGAAAGATATAAACAAGTTTAAAGAGAAAGAAAAAGAAAACAAAAAGTATAAGGAGAAAGGCGGTTAAAATTAACATATTAACATCTATGGTCTAGATACATAACCAATATACGTTAATAAAAGCGAGAGTATTAACCAGAATCGCAATTTGTCTGTTTTCCTTTAAGCACATGACATTTAAATTTCACATTTAAATTTTAATGATAATGGGATCTATCTGCGCTAGAAAAATAAACTGCAAATTCTATTATAAATAATAGTATTATTATTACATTATTATAAACGTAGTAATAATAACATATAAAAATAAAATAGTAATAAAAAATTTTAATAATACTACTAATAATAAAACCTATTAGTAAAGAAGATAACTTACACCAAAAAGTAAATGTCATATCATAAGTCAACAAAAAATAAACAATAAAATCAAAATATATCTACATATATGTGTGTGTGTGTATATATATATATATATATATATATATGTGTGTGTGTATGTGTGTGTGTATATGTGTGTGTGTATATATATGTGTGTGTGTGTGTGTGTGTGTATGTGTATATATATATGTGCGTGTGTATGTATGAGTATATATATATGTGTGTGTGTGTATATATATATATATATATATATATAACTATCGCCCGGTTCACACTCCACCCATGTCTATTGAACAGGTGAAGAGGCTTATCCCTTGTTCCCTGTTTAGGATGTGGTTTCCAGCTTCCTCTTTTCCAATCTCTTCACTCTTACGTAGCCCCCTGCGCATCAGTGGCATTACCACCTGATATATACACACACACACACATATATGTAACAAGTCGGCTGGCTGGTTGGTTCGTTTGCTGCCCCTATTGTCTGGATCCTGCCATGATGATAATGTCGAAATGGCACCAATTATGATGATGTTTTTCAGGCCACTAGTCGTGGTGATCTCATCACAGTTGCTGGTCCTCACGACGACTATTACAACACTGAACTCACTGCCCACGCTGTGGTTTATGATCTCAGAAAGTCACATTGTGAAAACCCGGTAGCTGTATTTCTACCATATCCAGACTGGACACTGGTGTACACTTGTGTTAAACTAAAATAATTACGGTACCAAAAAAAAACTAAAACGACTAAGTTTTTTATAAAAAAAAAAAACAAATTTATTACAAAAGCCGAAAATACAATTGTCGAAATTCAAGTTTACAACGAAGAGAGGATTTGTTTAAAGAGTTTTCAATCTTCAAATAAAAATAAGTCCTTTAGAAGTTTTGTTAAAAGTAATCAGAGCCTTCAATTTTTAAAAATAATCAGACTGTCAATTCTCCACATAAAAACACATCTTTTCAGCCTTTATCAAACTTTGCAGAGACGGCCAAATAACTATGCGATGTGGCTGCAGTCAGTGTGGGGTTGTTTGGTTTTTGTCGCCTGAAAATCTCTCTCCAAATCTTTAAAAAATTTTTTCATAGCAGTGCGAACTTTTTGTTAAGAATAATCAGAGCTTTCCATTCTCCAAATAACTTTTAAAACAATAAAGTTCCTTCGGGTTTCTTATCAGAGGCTCATTATTCAACTTTAACTTTTCTTAAATTGATCGACAGCAGGCTTTTCTATGTTTTTTTACATCTTCAGCCAGGAGTTCTATGGTAGGCGACCAGCCGTGGCCCCCAATTGGGAACTCTTTCCCCTCAGTCGTTACATTTCGACTGCAATTTCCAAAACTACCCAACCAACTTTCCAACTAACTTTTTTCACAGAGTCTCCATTTTTATAGTCATCCCCAATCCTCTTGTGGGATCTATCCGACTCAGAGCTTTTGACCAACGAGATTATTTTCCACCCACACGATTTACAGGGAGCCATGGCTCGATGAATGAAATACCAACAGCTCACCTTATGTAATGTCTCTCTGTCTTCTTTCTTTCATTTACATCATTTTTAGGTTTTCAAATTTCTAAATCCTTTTCCCAGCAGGTGCAGGAAGTGAATCTGACCTTACCCTAACCTCATCAAGTTCCTGACATTTTGTTATGGCTACGGCCATTTTTCAAACTTCCACTGGCTCAAAACAATTTGTTTCATTTACGAAAAAAGAAGAAAAACTATATTTCTCTTTTTTTAACCAATTATCAGCCAATTTCTTTACCCTTGGATTTTACAAGTACATAATAGTATTAAAAATATTTTTTTATGTAAGCTCACATCGCGGATTACAGTAAAACACAATTAACAATACTACTAATATGAATTTCTCTCTCTCCGTTTTATTAAACCACATATTTTTATTTCCCGCCTGCTCCCATATTCTTGCTTTCCTGTCGGCTACAACCTCCAGAAATTTAAATGCAAAGTCAATACTCATCTACTAACCACTGGACTCTAGCTCTCCCCCCACCCCTGTATAACCCTCCCTTTCTCTTCACCTATGTATCTGTCATTGCACCTGCATTCTCAGCTTTCTATTGCTCCTTTCTAACTAGTTTGTACTCCTCACTCTTTTCTCATTAATCTTTTTACAGTTATGTAGCCCCCTGCACATCAGTGGCATTTCCGCCTTGCTCGGGGTGAAATGATTTAAAAATATATATATATTTTTTTTCACTTGGAAATAGGTTTACTCACACACACACACACACACACACACACATATATATATATATATATAGTCATCCGCAGAGAGATCTGTTTCGTTGTATTACAGCTCATCAGTATGGCTTAAACTCCGTTCGCTTCCTAACCCAGGATTGAAACCCGACCGAATCGGCGTCAGTTGGCAATTCTACCCCTAGGCCACGAGCGTCCGGCAGAAGAAGGCAGGCTTTTTAGCGCGTATGAACACGCCCAATAGCTAGAGGGCTCCAATTCATTATTGAATGAGCGATGCGTATATGCTGGGGTAGCTACTGTTTACAAAGCCTCCCACTCTTCCAGAGTGCTCAATCAGGGTGTGAGAGCGTAAAATACAATATTACATTCAAATAAAATTATATCACTATTACAATAATACAATATAACTATTAAACAAAAATTGTGGGGGTATAATATTTAATTGTGGGGGTATAATATTTAATTGTGGGGGTATAATATTTCTAACAGGAAATTCCAGATTTTTCTCCAAAAGAAAACAGATTTTTAAGTTTAATTTAGATTTTGATCTCGCTAATGATTTTATACTTATTCTTATGCCTGCATTTAAAAATCAATTTGTTTCATTGGTTCAAGAGTTCCTTTGGGTTATTGTGTTTCATAATAGTTAATTTCTCCTCTAAGCCTAAGTCATGTCTGTTTCTGAAGTCGTTGGGAGTATTAGCTTATTTTATTATCCTCCATTTAACCAGTGGGTGAATCTTCCGTACTTTATATCACAGTAGCATTTTAATGTGGCTGTTTGGTATTTCGAGAAGGCGTTGGAAAATGAGTGTTTGTGATTGTAAAGTCTCTGTTTTGAACTTCCTGCAGATATCCCTATATATACTCTTTTTTTGTAAAAGGTCCTTTTCTGGAAAAATAGTGGCTTCATAAATAGCTTTTTCAGAATTACACCTGCCATCAATGAGGCAGTTGGTTCTGTTGATGCATTTGCAAGAAGGTTTGTTTTCTTGAGGTTGGCTGTGTAAGTTTTTAAGTACTTTATTATTGTGTGAATTAATTATATTTTGAATATTATTGGTTGTTGAATAACTAATTTTAAGAGTTTTTCTGTTGAATAATTTACTTGGTGGAAGTGTTTGCTAACTAAATTTAAAAAATATTTACTTATGTTTACATTGGACAACTTGCAGGAAGGAGGGTTGAACCAGGATATTTTTCTTTCTCTATTTTTGCCCTTGTTTCCATTTTTAGTTTTGTCTTTCAATTTTTCTTGGTATTATTTATTTCATCTTTAAAAATTACTTTTCTTGAGGCTTCATTGTATATTGTTTTATTCTTATTAAATATTTTCTTATTTGATAATAATTTGTTAATTCTAATATTAACTATTTCAGGTATTTGTTTAATGATAGCTTTAGGATGATTAGAACTAACATTAATATAATTTGGGGATTGATTTCTTTTTTAGTATGGTTTAAAAGTATTATTGGACAGGATGAAGCTAATGTCTAAAAAATTAACAATTTTGAGATTGGATGAAATCTCGATTTTAAAATCTAGAAATTTAAAACCTCTATTAATTTTTTTTTTTGAATTCTTGATGTAAGAGGGCTGTTACTGTTAGGGATATACATAAGCCCATCATCTCGGTTAATACTTACTTGATTTGGATCAACAATTCTACCGAGAGTATATATATATATATATATATATATATATATATATATATAGACAGAGAGAGAGAGATAGGTGTGAGTTTGTAACCCTGGATTTCACGCTTTTGCGATTGTCAGACAAACTGACCAATTTTTTTTAAAAAATTGGTTATATTCATATATTTTTGTGGAAGTGGTGGAAAAAATCTGTCGTCACGACAGACGCAGATATATATATATATATATATATATATATATATATGCACACGTTTGTACACCCATCAACGCGCGCAAGGACACACACACACACACACACATGTACACGCGTTCGGTCACTGAGGCTTGTATAAACATATACATGTGAATCGTGCGGGGTTCGGTATATATATGTATATGTGTGCTGTTGCACACATACACACTCATTCGGTTGGCATATTTGAATGGTGTGTAGCGATGTCAACGCTCGAATAGTTGTCGATTTCTCGTACTTACATATGTACTTTTGATGGGTTCTGTGTGAAACTATGGTAGGTAAGAATTGCTATTATTTTATTTAAGGCTGTATTCTTATTTTTTGTTTTAAAGTCGGTTATTGGCTTGTTTTTATTATTTTTTGTGGTTGTGTATATTTACATGATGGAAATTCTAATTTGTATTTTTTTTTTTTTCATCCGTTTGGTATAAATTGTAGTGCTGTTCAAGTATTTTTCAGCAGAAAATACTTGAACAGCACTAAACTATCAACATATGTATGGCGTCTAAAAGACAGAAATATTTTACCAACAATAAGCTGGGAAATACTAAAAAAAGCACCTGCTTACAACAACATTACAAAAAAATGCCTACTTTACCTACATGAGAAAGTAGCAATTATATCTCATACCCCACAAAAGAACTTACTAAACACGAGATCAGAATTAATTTCCAAATGCAGACATGAAAATAAATACCTATTATCACAATTTATACCAAACGGGGGGAAAAAAAAAAATCACACCTCTCTGCCATAGGAAAATTAATAATTAATAAACACTAACAAGCACTACAAATTAGAATTTCCACCATGTAAATATACGCAACCACAAAAAATAATAAAAACAAGCCAATAACCGACTTTAAAACAAAAAATAACAATAGAGCCTTAAATAAAATAATAGCAATTCTTACCTACCATAGTTTCACACAGAACCCATCAAAAATACATATATATGTGCGAGAAATCAACAACTATTCGAGCGTTGACATCGCTACACACCATTCAAATATGCCAACCGAATGAGTGTGTATGTGTGCAACGGCACACATATACATATATATACCGAACACCGCACGATTCGCATGTGTAGGTTTATGCAAGCCTCAGTGACCGAACGCGTGTACATGTGTGTGTGTGTGTGTCCTTGCGCGCATTGATGGGTGTACAAATATATATATATATATATATATAATATGTCTGCATCTGTCGTGACGACAGATTTTTTCCACCACTTCCACAAAAATACACGAATATAACCAATTTAAAAAAAAAAATTAATCAGTTTGTCTGATGATCGCAAAAGTGTGAAACCCAGGGTTACAAACTCACACCTATCTATATGAATATGTTTGCTCTATCACTGATATTGAGCGCTTTTAAATAAGTACCACGCATATATAATATATGTAAACAATATAATATACATAACAAATTTCATATTTATATATATATATATATATATATATATATATATATCTCAGATCAGTGATTTGTGCAGAATCATTAGCTGCCATTGGGACGTCAATGCTATTATTAATACTTTTTGTTGAGGTAGAATCATTGTATACTAGTAAGGAATCTCTAGAAGTTAAAATTATTTCAATTTCATTATTAGAAATATTAGTAAAGTTTTTTGCATAATTTATATTTCTCAGTTAATAAATCATAGGAAATAGAGGGGTAGAAATCTATTAATTAGTTTGTTTATATTATATTATATATATTTTGATTTTGTTTACTTTTTGTTTACTTTTATTCATTATTATGACATTTACTTTTTGGTGAATGTTATCTTCTTTACTAGTAGGTTTTATTATTTTTATTATTATTATTTTTATTTTTTAATATTTTTATTATTTTTAGTAATATTAAAATTTTTTATTACTATTATATTTTATTTTTATATGTTATTATTACTACGTTTATAATAATATAATGATACTATTATTTAAATTATATTTTGTATTAAAAAAAGAATTTGCAATTAATTTTTCTAGCGTAGATACATCCCATTATCGTTAAAATTTAAATGTTAAATTTAAATGCCATGTGCTTCAAGAAAAACATACAAATAGCGATTCTGGTTAATACTGTCGCTTTCGTTAACGTATATTGGTTGTGTATCTAGACCATAGACCCTGTGTGATGATCTAATATGTTAATTTTAACCGCCTTTCTCCTTATATTTTTCATTTTCCTTTTCTTTTTTTTCCTTTTTAAAATTTTTCTATATCCTTCTTTTTAATTTTTGAATGAGCAAAGGAGAATCTTTTGTAGATCACCATTACAAATATCTATTCTCAATATGGGCGCATGAGTGTCTGTATGTGACTATTTTCTGGATGATTTTAAACATTAACTGTTGTATGATTTGGGTCTAAAGAGCAGCAGCTTAGCTGTGAAATATTTATTACCTATGGATTTGTAGAATATCTAAAGTCTTTTCAAGATTATATTACTCTGTTAAATTTTTTATTAAATTTAACATTGAGTTCTATTTGAGTTTGTCTCTATTGGAATTTACCTGACTTAAATACCAAATATTCTAATCTAAATCTAAACTTATTTATAAATGGAACTTTGTCTGTGTGTGTGTATGTGTGTGGGTGGGTGTGTCTGTGTGTGTCCGTTAAGTATAGACTCCGAAACGGCTGAACCGATTTTCTTGAAAATTTACCCAGTTGTACTATAAGCGTCTGCGAGTGTTCTTAGCTAGGTTTTGTGTCGAGGTACCCTCGATAAATATCGAAAATCGAAAAAATCGGTTATAGAAGGAGTGGTCCGATTTTAATCAAATTTGATACACTCATAGACAAAGACATAAGAAACGATATTCAGAAGTTTCAAGGTTGCAGTTCTTACAATAGCACAGAAAATTTTATGTCGATACCAGGAAATCAAAATTTGACTTACATCCATTCATTTTTCTTTCAGTTTACGGTTTCACTTTAACTGTAAACAACTATTGCTTTTTAGTCTTTCATGTCAAAGTTCAAAGAGTCTGAG